>WNWK01002746.1:0-80000 GCA_009830355.1 Cherax destructor
CAATTGTAGGCAAATTACTAGACTCAATTATAGCTGATATTATTAGAAGCCATCTAGATAACCATAATTTGATTAATGATACTCAGCATGGATTCACGAGGGCCGTTCCTGCCTATCTAATTTATTAACCTTCTTCACTAAAGCTTTTGAGGCTGTTGATCACGATAAAGAATTCGATATTGTTTATTTAGACTTTAGTAAGGCTTTTGATAGAGTACCGCACCAGAGACTGTTAAAGAAAGTGGCAGCTCATGGCATTCGGGGAAAAGTGCTGTCATGGATCGAGTCATGGCTCACCAATAGGAAGCAGAGAGTGTGCATAAATGGGGTTAAATCCGAATGGGGACTTGTAACAAGTGGTGTTCCACAGGGATCAGTCTTAGGCCCATTGTTATTTATAATATATATCAATGACCTTGACGAGGGAATTACTAGTGATATGAGCAAATTCGCCGACGACACGAAGATAGGTAGGATAATTGATTCAAACATAGATGTCATAGAACTTCAGGAAGTTTAGACAAACTTAATTCGTGGTCAGAAAAGTGGCAGATGCAATTCAATGTAGATAAATGCAAGGTTCTGAAGCTCGGAGTGTCCATAACCCAAGCACTTATAAGTTAAATAACGTAGAACTTAGCCATACAGATTGCGAGAAGGACTTGGGGGTGATGGTAAGCAGCAACCTTAAACCAAGACAGCAATGCCTAAGCGTACGTAATAAGGCAAATAGATTACTGGGATTTATATCAAGAAGTGTTAGCAACAGAAGTCCAGAGGTTATATTACAGCTTTATACATCATTAGTAAGGCCTCACCTAGATTACGCAGCTCAGTTTTGGTCTCCATATTACAGAATGGACATAAATTCGTTAGAAAACATTCAGCGTAGAATGACTAAATTAATACATAGCATTAGAAATCTTCCTTACGAAGAAAGATTGAAGACCCTTAAATTACATTCACTTGTAAGACGTAGAATGAGGGATACATGATCGAGGTATACAAGTGGAAAATGGGTATTAACAAAGGGATGTAAATAAGGTCTTGAGGATATCTCTCCAAGAGAGAACCAGCAATAATGGATTCAAGTTAGATAAGTTTAGATTTAGAAAGGATATAGGAAAGTATTGGTTTGGAAATAGGGTAGTTGATGAGTGGAACAGTCTGCCTAGTAGGGTTATTGAAGCTAGGACCTTGGGTAGTTTCAAATTTAGGTTGGATAAATTCATGAGTGAGAGGGGTTGGATTTGAGTGGGACTCGCGCATGAGTGGGTAGAATTGTCAAAGCTTATTTCTTGGGTAGCATTGAAAATTGGGTTGAGCAAATATTCTGTTAGTGGGACGGATTGTGAAGGACCTGCCTAGTATGGGCCAACAGGCCTGCTGCAGTGTTCCTCCTTTCTTATGTTCTTATGTTCTTATGGAAGTGCAGCACAAGGCCGTAGAGGTTGCTTATATGCTGTAGTCAGGTGAGGTGAAGCAGGAGGAGGCGGGTTCATAGTGGTACCATCCACTATTCGAAGTAGGTCTTCGTCCAAAGGTTGGACAAATGTTGAAGAATTCGTTTGTGCTGCACTTCTAACAAGATTGATGGACTGAACACATCGACTCCAGGCCGAGGGACTGATTACCTCAAACTCCTCCTCTCCTTACACCTTTCTACTTTGTATTGGACTGATGAAGCCACTGTGTGGCGAAACGTTTCCTCAATAAAGATACCCAAGTGTTGCATATGTGTCTAATTTATAACTTGTCGGTTCTCTGAAATATTCATCTACATACTGTGACCATTACCTCCACTGTGACCAGTACCCTGCACTGTGACCAGTACCCTGCACTGTGACCAGTACCCTGCACTGTGACCACTACCCTGCACTGTGACCACTACCCTGCACTGTGACAGCTACCTTGCACTGTGACCATTACCCTGCACTGTGACCACTACCCTGCACTATGACCACTACCCTGCACTGTGACCACTACCCAGCACTGTGACCACTACCCATCACTGTGACCACTGTAGATGAATGGTTCAGAGAACCGACAAGTTGTTAAATTAGACACATATGCAACACTTGGGTATCTTTATTGAGGAAACGTTTCGCCACACAGTGGCTCATCAGTCAATACAAAGTAGAAGGTGTAAGGAGGAGGAGTTTGAGGGTTTTCAGTCCCTCGGCCTGATAACCTCATGGACTGAACACATCGACTCCAGGCCGAGGGACTGATAACCTCAAACTCCTCCTCTCCTTACACCTTTCTACTTTGTATTGGACTGATGAAGCCACTGTGTGGCGAAACGTTTCCTCAATAAAGATACCCAAGTGTTGCATATGTGTCTAATTTAACACTGTGACCACTACCCTGTACTGTGACCACTACCCTGCACTGTGACCACTACCCTGCACTGTGACCACTACCCAGCACTGTGACCACTACCCTGCACTGTGACCACTACCCTGCACTGTGACCACTACCCAGCACTATGACCACTACCCTGCACTGTGACCACTACCCTGCACTGTGACCACTACCCAGCACTGTGACCACTACCCAGCACTGTGACCACTACCCAGCACTGTGACCACTACCCATCACTGTGACCACTACCCTGTACTGTGACCACTACCCTGCACTGTGACCACTACCCTGCACTGTGACCACTACCCAGCACTGTGACCACTACCCTGCACTGTGACCACTACCCTGCACTGTGACCACTACCCTGCACTGTGACCACTACCCTGCACTGTGACCACTACCCTGCACTGTGACCACTACCCTGCACTGTGACCACTACCCTGCACTGTGACCACTACCCAGCACTGTGACCACTACCCATCACTGTGACCACTACCCTGTACTGTGACCACTACCCACACTGTGACCACTACCCTGCACTGTGACTACTACCCTGCACTGTGACCACTACCCAGCACTATGACCACTACCCTGCACTGCTGACCACTACCCTGCACTGTGACCACTACCCAGCACTGTGACCACTACCCAGCACTGTGACCACTACCCAGCACTGTGACCACTACCCAGCACTGTGACCACTACCCAGCACTGTGACCACTACCCAGCACTATGACCACTACCCTGCACTGTGACCACTACCCTGCACTGTGACCACTACCCAGCACTGTGACCACTACCCAGCACTGTGACCACTACCCAGCACTGTGACCACTACCCAGCACTGTGACCACTACCCAGCACTGTGACCACTACCCAGCACTGTGACCACTACCCAGCACTGTGACCACTACCCTGCACTGTGACCACTACCCTGCACTGTGACCACTACCCTGCACTGTGACCACTACCCTGCACTATGACCACTACCCTGCACTGTGACCACTACCCAGCACTGTGACCACTACCCAGCACTGTGACCACTACCCAGCACTGTGACCACTACCCTGCACTGTGACCACTACCCTGCACTGTGACCACTACCCTGCACTGTGACCACTACCCTGCACTGTGACCACTACCCTGCACTGTGACCACTACCCTGCACTGTGACCACTACCCAGCACTGTGACCACTACCCAGCACTGTGACCACTACCCTGCACTGTGACCACTACCCTGCACTGTGACCACTACCCTGCACTGTGACCACTACCCTGCACTGTGACCACTACCCTGCACTGTGACCACTACCCTGCACTGTGACCACTACCCAGCACTGTGACCACTACCCAGCACTGTGACCACTACCCTGCATCATATTTAGCAGAACGAGGCTTCAGTACAGTCATCAAGCTTCTCTCCAAGCAAAGAAACAGACTGAAGATTCCTGCACTCGGGCTCATCTCAGTGCCTTCAAGACTGCTGCTGAGAAACTGATCTTGGTGCACCAAGCACATATACCTCATTAAAATTGTCAAGACAATGCAGTTACAGATGAGGTATAAATTTACCCTTTCGTATTGTTAAATAAATTAGTTTATTAATTTTTAATTGTGAAATAAAACGCTTGTTTATAGTATTATTGTTTTAAATTTGCAATAAACCTAATTCCAAGAAAGAGGTGTGTTTGTATGTGTGTGGGGGATGTGGGGGGGGGGGATGCTAGGGATGTGGGGTGCCAGGGATGTGGGGGGAGTGCTAGGAATGTGTCTTGGGAAACAAACCATATTAGATAAAGTTTGAATCACTGTTCTAAATCATTTATAGAAAAGGCTGTTGCTGTTGGCTTCCCGCATATGCGCCTAACCGCACACATCCGTCACAACCTGGTTGATCTGGTGATCCATTGCCTTTCTAAAAACTTCTGTACCTGTTCCGGCAATGTCTTTGATATTTGTTGGTAGCATGGTTGACAAGTCTTGGTCTACGGATGTTGACACAGAGTTCTCTTACTGTGCCCGTGGTGTCCGATTTTTTCATTTCCTCCGGTATCTTTTTTTAATACGTTGTTATGGTGGTATACCTGGAGTATACCAGGAGGGAATTCCGGGGGTAAACGCCCCCTATGGCCCGGTCCATAACCTTGCGGTGGATCAAGGCCTGATCATCCAGGCTGTTGCTGCTGGCCGTACACAAACCCGGTCTGTCAGGTTGTCAGGTACTGACCAGAACTTCACTTTGTCTATTTCTAATTTGAGCTATAGGCTTGTTAAAGTTCCTTGATGCTTGTCAGAACTCAAAGGGTAAAAGTTCCCATAGATTAGATTCCCCTCCATCACTCACTCACAAAAAAGTCAACAGACATATGACTGAACCACTTTTGCTCTGTGAAGTGAACCAAGATGCCGTCCATTGAGCAACTTTACCAGCAGCTTAAGGAGGAATTGAGGGTAGCGAAGCTTGAGATTCGGCGATTGACGGAGGAAAACAAGAGGATTCGTAGTAGTCCTCCTGTTGTGAGTCCTCAGGTCAAGAAGGGAACTTGGGCAGTGGCCGGACTTCAAGGAACAAAGTTGAAGATCAAGAAAACGAATGGAGGGTTAGAAACGATGAAGAAGAAAGAGACTGCTGTGGAAACATCGAATGCCTTCTCCGTGCTACCCGATGAATGTGAGTCGACTACTGGGAACGCCACGACGAACGACACAAAGGAAGGTAAAAACATTGTTGTTGTTGGGGATAGCCAGGTTAGGTATATGGATAGGGCATTCTGCTTGAAGGATAAGAGTAGGAGACAGAGGGTTTGCTTTCCTGGGGCTGGGATGGAGGATATTGTTAGCCGGCTTGACAACATCATGAACGGTAATGGGATCAATCCTATTATCTGCCTCAGTGCTGGAGGCAATGATGTAGGCAAGCGTAGAAGTGAGGATTTAGTTAGAAGGTACAGGACAGCAATAGACATAATTAGGAAGAAGGGGGGGCGCCCTGTTATATGTGGCATTTTGCCAAGAAGGAGTGTTGGAAATGAATGGCTGTCCAGAGCGATTGGTATAAATTGCTGGCTGGACAAACACTGTAAGGATAATGCAGTCCCATTCATTGACAACTGGGACCACTTCTATGGCCGAAATGACATGTATGCCAGGGATGGGGTTCACTTATCCAGGGCAGGTGTAGAATTTCTCTCTAGCTCAGTTGAGGATGTTGTTAGGATTTTAAACTAGGATTAGTTAGAGGTATGGGTTTAGGAATGGTGAATAATGAGGGTCAAAATATTGATTCAGGCTTTGACATCATAAATCTTAACAATAACAGTAATCGAGTAACACAGGGTAATAATAGTAACAGAAATTGTGTAAAACAAAAGCTGAATATGAAAAAGGTTCACAAGAAGATACATCTCAATGTATTTTACACTAACTGTCGAAGCGCCAGAAATAAAATTAACGAATTACGTTTGGTAGCATGTGTTGGGAACTTTGATGTCATTGCAATAACTGAAACATGGTATAATATAAAGAGTCGGGATATGATTGCTGAGTGTCATATTCAGGGGTTTAAGTTGTTCCATGTAGATAGATATAATGGGAAAGGGGGTGGAGTTGCATTATATGTACGAGAAAATATAAATTGCTGCATAAAAACAGGCATAAAAATAGATGGATCATTAACAGAATCTGTTTGGGTAGAGTTTCTAGAAGGTCAAGAAAAACTGATTGTAGGTGTAATATACCGACCTCCAGGCTTGGATCACGATAGAGGGAGTCTTTTGGGACGAAATTGTTAGGGCTTCTAGACACAATAACGTAGTGATAGTAGGGGATTTTAACTTTAGTCAAATTGACTGGACTTCCTTGACCGGTAATCTGGAGTCCAGTGACTTTATGGAAGTAGTTCAGGACTGTTTTCTGAAGCAGTGTGTGACGGAGCCTACCAGAGGTAATAATTTGCTCGACCTGGTCTTGTCAAATAAAGAAACCCTGGTAAATAATCTGAGATCACTGAAGAGCTTGGCGCAAGTGATCACAAATCCATTACTTTTAATATTACCTGGGAGTACGAGAATAGGGATAATACGGTAAAGTTCCTGATTTTCGTTCTGCCGACTATACTGGACTTAGAGAACACCTGTCTAATCTCGACTGGGGTAATCTAGCTAACGATTACGATGGGATCTGCGTTTATGATTTTTTTCTTAATAATGTACAACGTGCACAGAGTATATTTATTCCCCAGAGAGAATTTAGGTCAAATAATAACGATCCCAAATGGATTAACATGAGGCTAAAACATCTATTAGGGGAGAAAAGAGGAATTTATAGGCGCATCAAAAGAGGAGATGTTAACCTTATTGACCAATATGTTCAGTTGAAAAGAGAAGTAAAAAAAGGGATTAGAAAGGCTAAACGTGACTATGAGATTAAGGTTGCTAATGAATCAAAGACTAATCCAAAAGGGTTCTTTCAAGTGTACAGGACGAAGGTGAGGGAAAAGGTAGGACCTCTGAAAATTGGGAATGGACAGCTGACGGATAACGAACTGGAAATGTGTTCTCTATTTAATGACTATTTTTTGTCAGTCTTTACACAAGAAGACGTAAATGAGATTCCAGAAATTAACAATTATTCAGTTCCTGAAGAATTCAAGTTAATTAATATTACTGTCACGAGGGACATGGTTATCAAACAGATAGATAAACTGAAGCAAAATAAGTCCCCGGGACCCGACGAGTTGTTTTCCAGGGTACTTAAAGAATGCAAGATGTTAAGTAAAAGGACACAAATGCAACTAATGTGACATTTTATTGTGGCAACGTTTCGCTCTCCAGGAGCTTTCTCAAGCCGTTACAAGCGTTACATGGACTCAGTGGGCTATTATATACTCTCAAAGTGAGGTGAAATACTAGTGGTGGTCGAGGTAGTAGTGATAAGTAGTAGTAGTAGTAGTAGTAGTAATACAATAAGGTAGAACAATCAATATGCACATGAGTAAAAGGTGATAAAACAAATACTTGGGTAGTATAACAATAGGTTAGACAACTATTTTTGCTGGAGGTTGAAATATAGAAGGCCTGTAGGAGTGTTCCACATCTACGATGTGCTTGTGTTGAATTAGCAGGAGAGACTATGTGATGGTATGGTTAACTGTTTTCAGGAGGATTCTTGCTAAGACTTCAGAGATGGTGAAGCTGCCTTTGTTTTGTTTAATTGTGTTAGAAACAGAGATAAGTGCTGATTCAAGATGTGGAACACTCCTACAGGCCTTCTATATTTCAACCTCCAGCAAAAATAGTTGTCTAACCTATTGTTATACTACCCAAGTATTTGTTTTATCACCTTTTACTCATGTGCATATTGATTGTTCTACCTTATTGTATTACTACTACTACTACTACTACTACTTATCACTACTACCTCGACCACCACTAGTATTTCACCTCACTTTGAGAGTATATAATAGCCCACTGAGTCCATGTAACGCTTGTAACGGCTTGAGAAAGCTCCTGGAGAGCGAAACGTTGCCACAATAAAATGTCACATTAGTTGCATTTGTGTCCTTTTACTTAACATATTGTCGGTAATTCTACCAATATTATTACAGAATGCAAGATGGAACTTAGTCAGCCATTAACAAATGTGTTTAATACGTCCATCCTAACTGGTATTGTGCCAGAGATGTGGAAGATAGCTAATGTAGTTCCTATATTCAAATCAGGGGATAAGTCAATTCCATCAAATTACCGTCCAATAAGCCTCACATCTATAGTAGGCAAATTATTAGAATCAATTATAGCTGATATTATTAGAAGTCACCTTGAAGAACATAATATGATTAATGAATCTCAGCATGGGTTCACGAGAGGTCGTTCCTGCCTAACAAATTTACTGACGTTTTTCAATAAAACATTTGAGGCAGTAGACAGTGATAAAGAATATGATATAGTTTACTTGGATTTCAGTAAGGCCTTCGATAGAGTACCTCACAAGAGACTCTTAAGAAAGGTGGCAGCTCATGGTATAGGAGGTAAAGTTCTAGCATGGATAGAGGCATGGCTTACCAATAGAAAGCAGAGAGTTTCCATTAATGGGGTCAAATCTGAATGGGGATTAGTCACTAGTGGCGTTCCACAAGGATCAGTTTTAGGCCCATTGTTGTTCATAATTTACATAAATGACCTTGATGAAGGAATTGCAAGTGACATTAGTAAATTTGCTGATGATACAAAAATAGGCCGTATGATTCATTCTGAGGAGGATACCAGTGAACTCCAGGAGGATTTGGACAAATTAATGTCTTGGTCTGAAAAGTGGCAGATGAAGTTCAATGTGGATAAGTGTAAGGTACTAGTCCTTGGTAATGAAAATATCCCTCGAATTTATAAACTAGGTGAAGTAGAGCTTGATCATACAGAATGTGAAAAAGACTTGGGAGTCATGGTAAGCAGGAATCTAAAGCCAAGACAACAGTGCCTAAGTGTGCAATAAGGCTAACAGATTACTAGGATTTATTTCAAGAAGTATAAGCAACAGAAGTCCAAAAGTTATTTTACAGCTCTATACATCACTAGTGAGACCTCCTTTGGATTATGCAGCTCAGTTTTGGTCTCCTTACTACAGGATGGATATAGATTCATTGGAGAACATACAAAGAAGAATGACTAAAATGATTTACAGTATAAGAAATCTCCCGTATGAAGATAGACTTAGAGCGTTGAATCTCCACTCTCTGGAGAGACGTAGAATGAGGGGAGATATCATCGAGGTGTACAAGTGGATGATGGGCATAAACAAAGGAGATATTAATAAAATACTGAGGATATCGAACCAAGTAAGAACCAGAAATAACGGATTTAAATTGGATAAATTTAGATTTAGAAAGGACATAGGCAAGTACTGGTTTTCGAACAGAGTTGTAGATGCGTGGAACAATCTTCCGAGTAGGGTGATAGAGGCTAGGACCTTGGGTGGCTTTAAAAAGAGATTGGACAAATATATGAGTGGGAGGGGCTGGGTTTGATTTGTGTCGTGAGTACGGGAATAAATTCTTAGGTAGTGGTGGTTTTGATAAGGACCTGCCTTGTATGGGCCAGTAGGCCTTCTGCAGTGTTCCTCCATTCTTATGTTCTTATATGTTTTCTCTTGTCTGGTTTGACAGACTTGATGTGTCGACACTAGTGCCACTAGCATTATCAAGTGCCACTAGCGTTATCAAGTGCCACTAGTGTTATCAATTGCCACTAGTGTTATCAAGTGCCACTAGTGTTATCAAGTGCCACTAGTGTTATCAAGTGCCACTAGTGTTATCAAGTGCCACTAGTGTTATCAAGTGCCACTAGCGCTATCAAGTGCCACTAGTGTTATCAAGTGCCACTAGTGTTAAGTGCCGCTAGTGTTACCACAAGTGCCACTAGTGTTACCACAAGTGCCACTAGTGTTATCACAAGAGCCACTAGTGTTATCACAAGTGCCACTGGTGTTATCAAAAGTGCCACAAGTGTTATCACAAGTGCCACTAGTGTCACCATCCCAGCTTGGCCGTGACATTTAAAAAAGGTTAGGTTAAGTTAAGACCCGCGGCAGGACACGTGTTTCCTGACGCAGGTCTTAGTTATATGATGACCCCGCAGCTTGAGCTTTTGGTCATCTGACCGAGGCCTTCCACTGGCTTAGCCCCCTGCCCCCACCCCTTTAAAAGTTATAAAAGGACTCAATGAATTATTAATTTCAATCAGATTCGAACCTGGACGAATTAATTTCCACTGACAGATAAAAGAATTTGTCGCATCATTCATCACCATGATGCATTGTGGGTGGGTTCACCCCCGGGGTTCTCAAAGCGGGGGTCGCGACCCCCAGTTTTGGAGGTGAGAGACGGGTGGTGGGTGAACCATAGCTCATTTCCCAGGTTAGGTAAGGTTCGTCAGGAAAGAGGACAAGTGTTTCCTGACGCGGGTCTTATCCCAGAGGTGGCGATTCCCATGAATAATATAGTACTGCTATTTTTACTATTCACTGTTGTTTCTGATCTGTCTATTTCTGTTTTTATTTGTCATCTACTGTTTTTTTATCTGTTTACTGCTGTTTTTCATCTGTCTACTGCTGTTTTTGATCTGTACATTGCTATCTTTCATCTGTCTACTGCTGTTTTTTTTATTTGTCACCTGCTGTTTTTATCTGTCCACTACTCTTTTTGTTGTTTGTACTGTTGTTTTTGCTATTTGTACTTCTGTTTTTGCTTCGTCCTCTATTATTTCCACTTCCTCCACTACTGACTTTGCTGGGCTCCTTGACTCACGTCTGTCAGCCAGAGGTACTTGTCGCCCTAATGACAACGCAGGGACAATTTAGAGGCCATTCGGACACTCTAAATGGCAGTTTCATAATAGACTGCCTTGGGCGAGTCTCTCTTTCCCCCCCCCCCAGAAAAAACGAGGATCATTTGTCATGTTCTGCCTCAGAGAGACCGAGAGATGGTTATCGTTCGACGCGAAGTCCTCACCTTGTCGCCAGGGAAGAGATAACGATCGCTGGAGAGGATACTCACTCATCCTCTGGCCCGGTCGAAAAGGAATAGAAGTGGGCAGGAGAAAAGGGACGCAGAAGGCGTCAATGGGCAAAATAAGGAGCTGTGTGAGAGGTGGGAGGAGCCGGTAGGAAGGGGGTGTAGTCGGGGATGGGATGAAGAGAATGTCCAGAGGGTCGACTTAGTACAGAGAGTTTTTTTTTATTTATTTTGTCGTCTAAGTATCTACGTCACAGGGCAGCCCGTAGCGGCTAGCTTATTGTACATCTTATACCATCCTGTGGATGTTATCGCCTTTCAAGAGTTATTTTAAGAGCAGCACTTCTGGGTTTGTATTTACGAATTTATATTTTGTCTGGTAAGGCCAAATTTAAGACATTTGCTTTGAAATTCTGGTAACTCGCTTTCATTAATAAGATATCTTGTCATATCCCATAGGTCATTATACTGTCTTTATATTCGTTAATAAGTGGATAATCAAGCACATATTACTAGCTCAAGAAAGTGACCATAAAACTGACCATATATTTTGCATTTAGTTTGATCATCTTTTTGTCGAACTGCCAGAAATGCTTATAACCAAGCCTAAGCCTACCTACCACAACATCAGTCAATCTGTGTCTACCAGACTGCCAGAAGCACTTGCAACCAAGCCTACCTACCACAACATCAGTCAATCTGTGTCTACCAGACTGCCAGAAGCACTTGCAACCAAGCCTACCTACCACAACATCAGTCAGTCTATATTGCAAGTGTCTTCGTAAACCTACTTATTTATATGCATGTTTTAGGGAGCTATAGATCTACTCAGGCTTCTAACTAAACTGTTAGGCTTCTAACTGAATTGCCAGGCTTCTAACTCCTAGGACATTCAAATTCACCATTAATCTATCTGTTAATTATATATCTAATACATTACATAAACAACTCAAAATAATATTCTGCTTATTTATTTCAATATTTATTGGAAATAAGTTAACGTGAGATGGAATAAGACAGAATTGTAAAATTATTCCTTTCACAAAAAAATAAGGATAAACGGAGAGAAAATGGTTGAAAGAATTAGTAAGGACGGATGTTATCATCTGGAGAAGCAGAAGCTAAGTGATAAAGAATGACTGAAAGGAACGTAAAATAAATAGCGATGGGAGAGAGAGAGAGAGAAGTTTTTGTATGGATAAATCTATCACTAAGAGGACGTTCAGGGAAGAGCTTTGACTGGATAAGAATCTACTTAGAGCGACACGTTGTCCCAGTAAGAAGCGTTGTCTGCATACTGTACTCGTACACACGTTTCTCGCTTGGGAAATCCTCCTCGTCTCCCAACCCTCGTCTGAGACGGGAGACTGCTCCTGTCTCTTTACTTTCCTTTTATAACGTCATTGTCCTTTAACTCACCTGCTGAAGGACCTCTCTGAAGGTGCTACTGGAGGAGTGTTGACGCCCTCACCTGCTGAAGGACCTCTTTGAAGGTGCTACTGGAGGAGTGTTGACGCCCTCACCTGCTGAAGGATCTCTTTGAAGGTGCTACTGGATAAGTGTTGACGCCCTCACCTGCTGAAGGACCTCTCTGAAGGTGCTACTGGATAAGTGTTGACGCCCTCACCTGCTGAAGGACCTCTCTGAAGGTGCTACTGGATAAGTGTTGACGCCCTCACCTGCTGAAGGACCTCTCTGAAGGTGCTACTGGATAAGTGTTGACGCCCTCACCTGCTGAAGGACCTCTCTGAAGGTGCTACTGGATAAGTGTTGACGCCCTCACCTGCTGAAGGACCTCTTTGAAGGTGCTACTGGAGGAGTGTTGACGCCCTCACCTGCTGAAGGACCCCTCTGAAGGTGCTATTGGAGGAGTGTTAACGCCCTCACCTACTGAAACACCTCTCTGAAGGTGTAACTGGAGAAGTGTCGACACCTGCAGTTCAGGCGCCTTCTCTGTCTAGCATAAAGTTCGAAGGTGAAGTACCCAAGGGTTCTCTGCTGGTGCCTCACCTGTATACCAAGATTAAATGTTTGTCTAACTCTCTCTCTCTCTCTCTCTCTCTCTCTCTCTCTCTCTCTCTCTCTCTCTCTCTCTCTCTCTCTCTCTCTCTCTCTCTCTCATCAAGGCAGACATGTATACAGGGAAGTTAAACCTGTCCTATTAGGCTCCACCCTCTCTCTGCAGGCCACTGACACCTCCACCCCTGGCCATCTCCCACCTGCCCATCTCGCCTCCCCACACGTCCAAACATCCACCAAACATCTATCCAGCACCTCCCCACGCCTCACCAGCACCTTCCCACGCCTCACCAGCACCTCCCCACGCCTTCCCACACCCATTCCCTCATCTCTAGCAACCCCATTTTTTCATCTTCCCCTCCTTAAAACATGGGTACCTTGAGGCTGGTGAAGAGCTCTTGGTTCAAGGAATTGGAGCTACTCATTCCTAGGATTAAACCTTTTATCTCTCATTCCCCAAGTGCTATATAAACCCTACTGGTTTATCAGCTCCGTATAAAAGTAAAAATATACCTTATCTTCATGTTTTTATATCTACATCTTATACTTGCCTCCCTTATATCAGCTACTTTCTCTAGCCTGACTAATATCAGGTAGAGTATATACACTGGGAGGTGTATGCCACTCGGTGTATATACACTGAGAGGTGTATGCCACTCGGTGTATATACACTGAGAGGTGTATGCCACTCGGTGTATATACACAGGAGAGGTTATTTTATTGTTTTAAAGAAATTTAAGTATATCTGCGTGGTAGACAGACTGCGTGGTAGACAGACTGCGTGGTAGACAGACTGCGTGGTGATCAGACTGCGTGGTAGACAGACTGCGTGGTAGACAGACTGCGTGGTAGACAGACTGCGTGGTAGACAGACTGCGTGGTAGACAGACTGCGTGGTAGACAGACTGCGTGGTAGACAGACTGCGTGGTAGACAGACTGCGTGCAGTCTTAATGACTGTCATGAAGCCAGTAGACTTGAATCCCCATTAACCAACCAATCTAATAATAATCTTTCTACGTCTAATACCAGTACTTCTACAGCTGCTATTACTCCTATTACTCTGCAATCACTAATAATATGCCCTGGGTGATCCATTATCAATCTGAAGTATTCCCTGAATTAGCTCTAGTGCTGAAGCGGGCACAGCGTCACAGCGCTGTGTCTACTCAATTACAGCATTGTATTTAGTCAATCTTTTGTTTGTATCTTGTATCTTGTTGAAATCTTTTAAAGGAGGGAATTGTACGAAAAGTACAGAAAATATATTTTACCAACATTTGTGTTGCAAATCTTGTCTCGGAGTCTCATTTAAAAATATTTTTTCTGAAATGATAGAGAATCTTTTCTTGAAGGCAGTGACACTAAAATTGCAAAATTTGATTTCAAACTTACGGAATTACACAGGTGCAAAGTTAGTGGTCTGGCACAATTTACGCATCGGCGATTTTTGCCTATTTTGACTCCTATTTTAAGGCATTTTATTTTAAGGCATTGTTTCACGTTCTTATAGCCATTTCCAGGTTAATTCTTCGTAATAAGGGATCCCAGAGTGGGTGTCTTTAAGGGTTGTTAACTCTGATCCTCGAAGATTTTCACTTATTTTTGAACAACACCTGGACACCTGGACAACACCTGGACAACTGGACAACACCTGGAAAACTGGACAACACCTGGAAAACTGGACAACACCTGGACAACTGGACAACACCTGGACAACTGGACAACACCTGGACAACTGGACAACACCTGGACAACAACTGGACAACTGGACAACACCTGGACAACTGAACAACAACTGGACAACACCTGGACAACACCTGGTTGCTTTCCATCCATCAGTGTTGATAGCTTGAGAATGCAACTTCTGAGTGGCTTCAAACTTAATTCTGCTGTGTTTCTGAATGGATGAATAAAAAAAACGAATATGCAACACTTGGGTATTTTCATGAATGTATTTGACGGTTTTATATTCCGTTTAAAATAGTTGTTTGTAATATTGTTAAATTACTAGAAAAAACTCTTATGATCTGCTTTAAAAATTCTTAAAACAAATGTGTTTTGCTGAGGGAAGTTTTGAACTGGTTTGTTCTATGTAGTTACCAATCAAATATTTTTCATTGATATTAGACGGCACTAGAAACTTGCGCCACTCTGCACTATTTCTTTTGCATTCACTGAGGTAGAGGGGGCTGAGATTATGGTTTACACGGATAGCTTTCTCGAATCATGCAGAGATCATACCATGAATACTTTCCATTTATGTTTCGTATCTTCAAGAACTGAGTAAGATTTCACAGTCTCAGTTTTTCCAGTTGAGAATACAGAAGAGCATCGAGGCCTTTAGCAAGCTTTCTATGTGATCTTCGCCTTTTTATGTAATTCGGGGCCCAATTTTGGACATTTGGAGTTTCATGTTTAGTGTTCTCTCTTGGTTCTTCAGCATCGCGTTTCTGAAGTTGTTTTTCTGAAACAGCTCTTGGAAGATGGTAGGCCTCTGAAGGTCTCTCCAGGGCCAAGACTTGACGTTGTCACTGTATGTCAGCGTCACCCCTCCCCATGATGAAGGGGCAAGGTATACCTTATCTTACACCGCCGCCATCACCACCACCACCACCACTAAGACCATCATCATTACGACCACCACCCCTGAAGGCATGCCACAACTGCCACCACTGAAGGCATGCCACAACCACCACCACTACAGACCACCACCGCTGCCACCGCCACAGGCACCACTACAGACCACCACCACCACTACGACCACTACCACCACTGAAGGCATACCTGGCATACACCTCTAATCCCCTCTCAATACCACTAACCGTTTCCCAACATCACTAACCACCTCCCAACACCACTAACCACCTCTCAACACCACTAATCACCTCCCAACATCACTAACCACCTCCCAACACCACTAACCACCTCTCAACACCACTAATCACCTCCCAACACCACTAACCACCTCCCAACACCACTAACCACCTCCCAACACCACTAATCCCCTCCCAAGACCTCTAACCCCCTCCCAACACCACTAACCCCCTCCCATCACCACTATCTCCCTCCCAACACCACTAACTCCCTCCCAATACCACTAACCACCTCCCAACACCACTAACCCCTCTCAACACCACTAACCACCTCCCAACACAAAAAACTCCCTCCCAACACCAATAACCCCTTCCCAACACCACTAACCCTCTCCATTTACCAGTAACCCCTTCCATTCACCAGTAACCCCCTCCATTCAACAGTAACTCCCTCCCATCACCTCTAACCCCCTCCCATCACCTCTAACCCTCTCCCATCACCTCTAACCACGCTCCTAACACCTCTAACCCCCACCCAATATCACTACTCACTCCCGATACCATTAACCCCCTCCCAACACCACAACCCTTATCCCAACACCACTAACTCCCATGCCCAATACCTCCATCTTCCTCCAACACGACTAGCCCCCCACCCCACCACCTCCATCTTCCTCCAGCACCACTAGCCCACCTCCCCAACACCTCCACCTTCCTCCAACACCTTCCCTGATCCACATATTTAACACTAACACCAACAACAACAAGAAAAGTAGTTAGCCCCGCCTGGACAACCCCGTCAGTCATTAATCACTAGTCCACAACGGTGAACGATGGGATTAATTAGTTTAACGATGGGGCTTAACGAGTGGAATTTCGTTAGCTTAGAGTAGCCTTAATCGTCTTAGAAGAGTTTTTAGTGTATAGGAGATACATGAGTAGAAGTTGGTTGATTTGTGGGGTGTGGCTAGTGGAGTGGGTGTTGTAGGGGGAGGGGGAGAAGTGATGGGAGGAGGGAAGTAAGAAGAGAGGGGAGGTGGGGAAGAGGAAAGAAGAGAGAGGGAAGAGAGGCAAGAATAGAGGAGAGGAGGACAGAGGCAAGAAGAGAGGAGAGGAGGAGAAATGCAGAAAGAGAAGTGGGGAAAAATAGAATAATAGAGAAACGGTGAAGACGAGAAAGGAAGTGGAAAGGTGTAAAAAGGAAAAGGAAGTAAAGAAGAGAGAAGTGGATAAACAAATGAGAAAGGAGGTGTAAGAGTCAAAGGAAGAAGAAGAGCAAGGAGAGGGACAGTGACACAAACAAAAAAGGAGAACAGGAAGGAAAAGCCAAAACAGCTGGAAGAGAAAAGATGTACTGTTAGGTTAAGAAAACAGGAGAGAGACGAAGATAAATATAAGAAATAGTGAACTGGGAATAGGGTAAGAAATGAGGGAAGGGTGGGGAAGGGTGAAGGAAAGTGGAATAGGTCAGCAAAGAAAGTTACATCAGAAGGGAAAGACAGGAAGAACTAAGAAGGGACGAGGGAAAGTTGGCATAAAGAAGTTAGGTTCAGAATGATTTTTGAGAAATTATTGCATTTATAAATTTTCGCTTGCCTTATTCAGCAAGAAGAGCCTTGCTAATTAAGCCAAACTCGCAAGTTTGACTCGTTCGGCATGACACACACACACACACACACACACACACATATATATATATATATATATATATATCAGACTGGGAACTTCAGCAGATCAGGTCGGATGGCAGCCAGAAACACCAGGACGGAGCCACTATGCCACGCTGGGAAAACAATAAGCTGATAGTCTGGGGACTACACTTACGCACCTACGATGGTCGACACCTACCTACGATACGCCGGAGCTGAAGGAGGTGGTACTGCCAGTTTCAGGGAGACGCAGGAGAGCCACAGACAGAGGGAGTCTGAGATATAATGTTCCACTGTATGATCTTTAGTCTTCAAACTTCCACGGTATGGTAAAGCACCTCATTGTTAATTATATACCCACATTTATGCATCGACTGGTTCAACAAACTAATTTTATGGAGATTGCAACCCAGCCATGACCAATGTTTTTCTTTATTATTTGCTTAGTTGTAATATTTTTTTTGTTTAGATTGAATGCCGTACTGTATTGTGCACATATACATTAGTATATATACGATGGGGTCCACCTCTAGTGCAAATTATGGGACCCATACCCTCGGAAAAATTTTTTGAATTTCTTCCTGAAGTCATTTAAAAAAGTCATTCTAAAACATTAGTTATATCAAGTATGTGTATAATATGTAATGACTAATATTTTATCCAAGTGAAGCAACAATGTTCAGTGGGGTCAGATAATGACCCATTGTGACCTCTTTATTCCTGATTTTTTTGCACTGCTACTCATAGGATGAGTGCACAGTAAACTGGGCACTCTGGCGGCACAACTTAAAATTAAACCAGGGGTTTGGCACCATGCTATATCATCGTTTTAATAGGATCAGAGACCCCTCGGAGCGTGGGCCAAGTGCATGCTCAAATTTCTGTAGTTTCTGTAATTTCTGCAACATTGCAAGCTCCTGATGATGTGTGTTGATTCCAGCACGAAAGTCCTAGAGCTATTATTCAATTCCCCCAGTGGTTATTTTGCGCGCACACACACACACACACACACACACACACACACACACACACACACACACACACACACACACATATATATATATATATATATATATATATATATATATATGTATATATATATATATATATATATATATATATATAAATATATATAATTTATAATAAAATCTGGCATCATCAGCAGACGGTTAAAGTGTACAATTATTGTGGGTCTTTTAATGGGTTCTTATTTTCGTAACGAAGCCACAATAACTGAGGAGGGTATACTGTAGGTGCAACACCCTGGCCCCAGGAGCTAGGCGTTGCCACCGTTACCTCCTTCCCCTGCTACCTTCTCCCCCTGCTACCTTCTCCCCCTGCTACCTTCTTCCCTTGCTCGTCCTCAACTAGACCTGCTCAGGTTCTATTATGAAGGCGGAGACCGTGAACCACACCCCTGGACCCTAGCTAGCACCCTAGTTGGTAGCACCTTAGGTGGTAGTACCATAGGTGGTAGCACCCTAGGTGGTATCATCCTAGGTGGTAGCACCATAGGTGGTAGCATCCTAGGTGGTAGCATCCTTGGTGGTAGCACCGTAGATGGTAGCACCTAGGTGGTAGGACCCTAGGTGGTAGCACCCTAGGTGGTAGCACCATAGGTGCTACCATTTGTTTATCGACCACACCAGGGTCTTTAAGATTACATGTCACCTCTTGACCCCGCCTGCTAGGGACATTTTAACTCCCTAGAACATGGATTGAAGTAACTTCTCAGCATATATACACTGAGAAACACACACCTCACGTAGTACATATTACCAGAATGAGAGTAACAAGTGGAGTGCCACAGGGACTACTGCTGGGACCCCTTATATTGAATTTTTCGTAACCACGGATGAAAAAATAAATATTCCCAAAATTGAACAGCGAGTGGACAGGTCTTAGTACTCGCTCTCAATTCTGGATGGACTCTGGATGGACTCTTTCAATCAAATATGCAAAACTCACACAAGAGGCACTTTATAAGAGACCTGATTCTATATTGTACTAAGTACATTATTACGGTCTATTCCAGGTATGATGAAACATTTATACAATGTAGTACAATGTATTGTGTTAATGATCTTGGGTATTATAATGATCTAACTGCAGGAATTTATTTCTAAATAATTCTTCTTCCCGACGATACGAAAATAATGAGAGAATGATGGAAGAATGATGATAGAATTGAAGAATAAGTGAATGATGATAGAATGGAGTGAATGATAGAATGATGAGAGTATGTTGGAAAAATAATGATAGAATGAAAGAATGATAATTGAATAATATAAGAATGATGAGGAATGAGAGAATGATGAGGAATGAGAGAATGATGAAAGAATGATGGAAGAATGAAATGATGAGAGAATGATGAGCAAATGTTAAGAGAATGATGAAAGAATGATAAGAAATGAAAGAATAATGAGCGAATGATAGAAGAATGAGAGAATAATAGAAAAATGATGGAAAAATTATGAGAGAATGATAGAAGAATGAGAGAATAAGAAAATAATGGAAGAATTATTAGAAAATGATGGAGGAATAATAAGAGAATGAGAGAATGATTGAAGAATAATGAGAGAATAATGGGATAATGATGGAAGAATGATGAGAGAATGATGGAAGAATAAGAGAATGGTGAGAGAATAAGAAAATAATGGAAGAATGATTAGAGAATAATGGAAGAATGATGAAAGAAGGGATTACAATGTCTAAGTTTTACAAGCACATGCCAAATTTAATCGGCGTGGAGGGGCAGTGCTGCCTTCCATGGAGGGTAGAAGGCAGGTCCTTCTCTCCGGGGAGTGAGCAGAGGGGGAGAGGCAGAGGGGTGGGGAAGCTTCCCCTCAGTGATCAGAGGGGAGAGGCAATTAATAGTGAGTCTTGGATGGTGATGAGTTGTAGTCGCCTGGCTACTACAACTCATCAAATGCAAAGTATGTGGGCAGTCCTATGGTCACTGTCTTGAACACTATGTTCTTAATTGTCCACTTATTGACGAATATATAGTATAATAACTTATGTGACATGTTGAGATATTGATGAAAATAAGATAGGAGATATGTTAGGCAGGTTTTCTGTAATTGTTTGCAAGAGATACGTCAACTGTGGATTTAAATCCAAATGTATTCCTGTAAAACCTTTTGGGGCCTAGTTCCTAGGCCTTTTGTGTATCCATATGCTCTTGTGGTACCCTCCACAGGATGGATATGGGGTGCACAATAAACTAGCCAATACCATCCACAGGATGGATATGGGTACACAATAAACTAGCAAATACCATCCACAGGATGGATATGGGGTGCACAATAAACTAGCAAATACCATCCACAGGATGGATATGGGGTGCACAATAAACTAGCCACTACCATCCACAGGATGGATATGGGGTGCACAATAAACAAGCCAATACCATCCACAGGATGGATATGGGTGCACAATAAACTATCTACTTCGGTGGCATAATCTAGAAATTTAAATCTGAGATGGTATCAGTTTTCTCTATGACACGAGGGTTGGTCACTGCCCCCTCTCACTCACCAGTACCTTTACTGCTCCCTCCCCCTCAACCACTCCTGTCACACTTCTCCCTCCCCCTCAACTACCTCTCCTTTTACTACTCCCTCTCAACCACCTCTCCCCTGTCAACCACCCCTCTCACACTACTCTCCCTCAACTACCCCTCCCTCACTTCTCCCTCTCTCTCAACTTTTCCTCCCTTTCCTCTAACCACCCCTCCCTCATGTTTCCAACTACCCCTCTCCACTCCTCCAGAGTGCAGGTAATGTACTCTCACCTACAGGACTCGAATACGGCTAACCAGTTTCCCTGAATCCCTTAATAAATGTTATCTTACTCACACTCCAACAACACGTCAAGCTATAAAAAAAAACTTGTTTTCACTTATTCCGATCTAGGACGATCACACTTACCTGCTGGATGCTCAAGCCTCTACCACTTAAAACTTCCTTTACCTCAAGTCTTTCCTGGGATGACCGTACCTCTCCTTCCTTCCATCTCAGCTTTATTCACCCTTTTAGTCATCTTAATCTGCTTCATCATCTCTAAATCATCTCAACAATTGCTACCTCTCTTTTCCTAACATCACATTATCTTTAAAATTCCATGCTTCAGCTTCTTCACATACATACACCACACAATACTCTCAAAAATGACATCTCCACAGCCTCTAGTTTCCTTGCTGCAACGTTTAAAACCCATGTCTCATACCTATATAAAAGGATTTGTACCATTATACTCTGGTGTAGGTATATCTACCTTTTCTATCTTCTAGTCTATGGTTCACCTCACCTGTCATACTCATTTGTAGACATATCTACTTCTAAATATCTAAATACATTCACTCCCTTCATATTCCCTCCTTTCCGTCTGCTATCAGTCCTTCACCTATAATTTTCTTATTTTCATCACCTTGATATTTTCTGAGTTCACTTTTAATTTCCTTCTTTTACTCACCTTCCCAATCTCCTCCACCAGACTTTACAACGTCTCTTGAGAATCTTCCAAAAGAACTGTATCATACGCAGAGAGCAACTTTGACAAGTCCCACTTCGAGTCAGATTCATTATGTTTTAATCCCACACACCTCGTCCCTCCATCCTTGCATTTACTTCTTTCATAACACCATCTAGTCATTGCGCTTGTATATAAGCCACCAGATGCAAGTTCCCAACAGTTCAAGGAACAGCTATCGAAAATACTCCTGTCTGGAAAACCTTCCATCCCCATCCCCAAACATTTTGTAGCAGAAATAATCCCTGGAGGCAGCTTAGATGATAAGTCACACACACATGAGCTGCTGAATTTCTGCAATAAACACACCCTAAGTCAGCAGATAGTGGAGCCAACATTATTTTCACAAATAATGAGGACCTGGTAAGAAACATAACAATATTAAAAACAACTAATTCTGATCACAATCTAATCGAAGTCCAGACTTGCATGCACAGGAGTCCTGATCAGCAAAATGCATACAGTTATGAGGTATCTTTACCAAATTCAACTTCAACAACAAGAACATCAACTGGGACCAGGTAAACCGTGTCCTCAATGAAACATGTTGGGAAGATATCTTAAATAACATGAACCCTAACCAGTGCCTTGAAAACATCAACTTCCTGGTAGCTGAAGTATGTTCAAGACATTTTCCCCTAAGAAAAAAGAAGAGAAGTAAACTGGAGAGAGAGAGATGCTTCCTCTACAGGAGAAGTTGAAGAATCACTGAACTCCTCAAGAATGCTAGATTATGTGAAACACAGAAGGAAGCGCTAACCAGGGAAGTGGAAAATATTGAGTTTAAGTTAAAGTACTCGTACAGGATCCAGGAGAGACAAGAGAAACTAAAAGCAATTAGTGAAATTGAAAGAAATTCGAAATATTTCTTTTCATATGCGAAAAACAAGGCAAAAACCACATCTAGTATCTAGTATCGGACCCCAGCTCAGACAAGACGGATCTTACACAGATGACAACAAAGAAATGAATGAGATACTAAAATCTCAATACGACTCTGTGTTTAGCGAAGCTAACCACTAATCAGTCTAAAGATAGACAATTCGAATAATTTTTTAATGAATGAGCCTCAAAACCCTGTCAATGTATGCCAGATTTCTGACATAACCCTAACTTCACTAGACTTTGAGAAAGCCATTGACAACATGCCCATGCACTCAGCCCCAGGCGCAGACTCGTGGAACTCTGTGTTCATTAAGAACTGCAAGAAACCCCTTTCACGTGCCCTAAGTATACTATGGAGAAGGAGCATAGACACAGGTGAGATTCCACAGTCACTAAAAACAATGGATATAGCCCCACTCCATAAAGGTGGCAGCAAAGCAATAGCTAAGAACTATGGACCAATACCTCTAACGTCCCACATAAAAATCTTTGAAAGAGTCTTAAGAAGCAGGATTGCAAACCACTTGGATTCCCAAAAACTGCACAACCCAGGGCAACATGGGTTCAGAGCAGGTCGCTCCTGCCTCTCGCAACTACTGGATCACTATGATATGGTCTTTGATCCACTGGAAAACAAACAGAATTCAAATGTAGTATACACAGATTTTGCATAAGCCTTTGACAAGTGCGATCATGGTGTAATAGCACACAAAATGCGTGATAAAGGAATAACTGGCAATGTGGGGAGATGGATCTTCAACTTTCTAACCAATCGAACACAAAGAGTAGTGGTAAACAGAGTTAAATCGGAAACTGTCATAGTGAAGAGCTCTGTCCCACAAGGCACAGTACTCGCACCTATCCTGTTCCTCATTCTCATATCAGACATAGACAGAGATGTAAACCATAGCACTGTATCATCCTTTGCAGATGATACTAGGATCTGCATGAGAGAGTCATCCATTGATGACACGGCAAATCTCCAAGAAGATATAAACCAAGTTTTCCAATGGGCAACAGAGAACAATATGATGTTCAATGAAGACAAATTCCAACTACTCCGTTATGAAAACTGGAGGAAATAATAGCTAGGACTGAGTATATTACAAACTCCAATCACACAATAGAGCGGAAAAGTAATGTGAAGGACCTGGGAGTGGTAATGTCCGAAGATCTCACCTTCAAGGACCACAACAGTGCCACTATCACATCTGCGAGGAAACTGATAGGATGGATAATGAGAACATTCAAGACAAGAGATGCTAAGCCAATGATGATCCTTTTTAAATCACTTGTTCTCTCTAGGCTAGAATACTGCTGTACATTAACATCCCCATTCAAGGCAGGTGAAATTGCAGATCTAGAGAATGTACAGAGAACCTTTACTGCACGTATAAGTTCCATCAAACACCTTAACTACTGGGAACGCCTGGAAGCACTTGACTTGTAGTCACTGGAGCGCAGGCGAGAGAGATACATCATAGTCTACACCTGGAAGATCCTGGAGGAACTGGTCCCTAATCTGCACACAGAAATCACTCCCTACGAAAGCAAAAGACTTGGCAGACGGTGCAACGTAACCCTAGTGAAAAGTAGGGGCGCCACTGGTACACTCAGATAAAACACAATAAGTGTCCGGGGCCCAAGACTGTTCAACAGCCTCCCACCAGCCATAAGGGGCATTACCAATAGACCCCTGGTTGTCTTCAAGAGGGAGCTGGACAGATACCTGAAGTCAGTGACAGATCAGCCGGGCTGTGGTTCGTACGTTGGACTACGTGCCGCCAGCAGTAACAGCCTCGTTGATCAGGCCCTGATCCACCGGGAGGCCTGGTCGTGGACCGGGCCGCGGGGGCGTTGATCTCCGGAATACCCTCCAGGTAGACTTCAGGTATAAATATATTAACAACGGTGACATCATACATTCCCGTGGAAAACTGTCCCAGTCTCTCTGAATCTGAACTCCGATATTAGAATAAAAAGTCGGTAATGCTTTTAGTAACCTAACAACTGTTGCAAACATTTGCAAGATCCAGCAGGTTGCATCCCTGTCGACTATCACATGCCTTTTCTAAATGCATAAATGCGACAAGTGTCTTTGATAAATGGTAACACACACACACACACACACACACACACACACACACACACACACACACACACACACACACACACACACACACACACACAGGTACGATAAAGCTCTTGAAGCCAGGAGAGAGTGGACCAGACCAGCGAAGAGGAGGGGCCAGGAGCTGTGATTCGGCCCCTGTAACCATATATAATAGAGTATGTACACACACACAAACACATCCCGATGGCATGGTGGCTAGCGCTCTTGCTTCACGCACGAAGGGCCCGGGTTCAATTCCCGGCGGGGCCGAAACATTTCGAAGTGTTTCGTTACACACACACATACATACAACAGGCCTAGTGTCTAATCGACATGTGCCTAGGACAAAATGGTAACTAACATACACGCACACCAAACACTGCTTCCTTCCTCGCACAATCCTCTCCCTTATCCTCCCTTCCCCTCGCACCTCCCCTCCTGCTCTTCACCTCGTACCTCCCCTCCTCCTGCTCTTCCCCTCGCTCACGGCCGCCCCTCACACAGGAACACGTGAAAACTACACCTCCCCATTCATTAATTCCGGGAGTCAGCCAAGCACGAAGAGTAAGCAGATTTATCAATGAGACTTCGACCCCAGCCAGGGATGACCCTTGATAAGATCCCTCACACCTGTCATGGGTGAGGGAGGCAGGGAGGGGAGAGGAAGTAGGGGGATTCAGGGAGGGGAGAGGAAGTAGGGGAGGAAGGGAGGGGAGAGGAAGTAGGGGGAGGAAGGGAGGGGAGGAGGTAGCATATGAGGTGGAAGAGGGAGAGGAAGAGAGAGAGAGAGAGAGAGAGAGAGAGAGAGAGAGAGAGAGAGAGAGAGAGAGAGAAGCAAAAAGGTATAAGGGAAGGAAGTTAAATAAAGAAAAAAAAGATGGATGAGATATATAAGGAAAAGCATTAATTTTGAGTAAAAGTGCCTCAGCCTAAAGATTATAATGAAATATTCATACCAATATATATATATATATATATATATATATATATATATATATATATAACGATTACCTTCAAATCACTTGTCTTAAAGAATGCAGAACCTCCTTGAACTGCCAGCACCTCATCATAGCTCCCACTTATGAACCATGAAAAGGTAACTTCTGTCTTTCACCTGGCACCTGCTTGGTTGTGTTTATCATATCAACAGAGCCTCCTTCACCTTACTCTTCTATTGGTTATTAAGGACACGTGTACATTACTTGATATCTTTATATCCGAAACTCATCGCCTGCACAGCAGGCTTCTTCAGTCGAATAAGATGACTAAAACTGAAGGCAGGCAGACATGATGTGACCAGTCCATGAGCTTTGAGGAAGTAGTTTTGAGGTGATCAGTCCCCCTGCCTTGAAAAACATTTTGTATCCATGGTCTCCATCAGTGTTCACAGGTTTCCCCACCTTGTCCATGTTTTTGGCCCACAGGAATATAGCTATTTACACCACAAGACGGGCATTCAGCATCAGTTAAGGACACAGTATCATCCATCATTCAGATTTTAAACAACTCGCGTATGGAATAGGCTATCATAGGCATTGAAGAATTTATTTTAAATAAGGAAGTGAAAACTTGTGGCTTCAAGCTTGCTTCATCAGGGGTTGAGATAAGCTGAAGTAAGATAACAGCACTTAGCTTATTAATTAGATGAGCTAAGGTATGATAACAGCTCTTGTAAAGTGAGCTGAGGTAGGATAACAGCTCTTGTAAAGTGAGCTGAGGTAGGATAACAGCTCTTGTAAAGTGAGCTGAGGTAGGATAACAGCTCTTGTAAAGTGAGCTGAGGTAGGATAACAGCTCTTAGCTCATCAACTGCTTACATGTAATCGTATTTTTACTCATGTGAATTAATGAAGAGGAGATAAAAAGTGGAAGAGGTGAGTACATCTGTCCCTCTTTTCGTTTATTTCGATGTTCTTCCTCCTTTTCCACATTCTTCAGCCTCCCCCATTATTCTTTCTAAATTTGATCCCGTTCATCACGGGTTACCTCTGTGTCTCGGGGCTTTCGTTCTTTTTCAGTTGAGATCATTGTTGCTGAGGTGAGAATTCTTTCTTTGCAAGATCGGCGCAATGTCCGTTGTCTACGATATTTTGTCCGGTTTCACCACCTTCCGGATCCTTCCACGTACAGGGCGGTATCGGATGCTTAGTAAGGTTTCTTTGTCTTATCGTCGCTCTCATTACACCCCTTGCCTCTCTCCGTATTCGCTCTCTGTTGGCTTCTCTTAATTTACCTCCCCTCTTCATTCACCCTGCTTCATGCTTTTCCCTCCCTCCTTGAGAAGTCCCGATGATTCATGTTTACTCTTACCTCCCATATGTGAAAGGTTTCTTGCTTCCCGTAACTTTCCGTTCTTTACCGCTTTCATTCCCAGTCTCGTATTGTTGTGATAAACACTAATGGCTCTAAGTCCTCTGATGGTGTTGGACATAAAGCTATTTTTCCTAACAAAATCATCCGAGGACTTGGTCAGTGCTTTCACAGGTGAGTTACATGCAATTTTCATGGTTGTTATGCACGTTGCGTCGATATTTACCTCGACATACGTACCTGTGTCTGACTCTTACAGTGCATTATAGGCTATCGTGAAATTTGACTTCGCTCATACAATCGTTCTACGAATTCATCTTTGGTTATGCCGTATTTGTAGTAAACGCAACGACTTTTGTTGTTGTTGGGTCTCTGGTCACGTCGATGTTCAGGTTAACGAGCAAACAGAGTTAACCCCTGGGTCAGCTGTTCATGATCTCCCTCGGGGGTACTTATAACTCGGATTATTATTCACTGATCTCTCGACAACTCTGCAGTCTATGGCAACAACTTTGGTACGATTTGATTCACAACAAACTACTTTCTGTGGCACCATGTTTAGGTTTCTGGGCATCGTCTAACTGCTGTCGTGTTTGGGAGACTGCACTCTCCCATCTATCAGCCACACGCGTCTCTTTAATGGATTCCTCATGGAAAATCACTCTGTACCATTCTGAAGACTATCAGGTTACACTGTCAGATTAACATATATATTTTTTTTTATTAGCACATCGGCTGTCTCCCACCGAGGAAGGGTGACCCGATAAAAGAATAAACACTTTCATCATTCATTCACTGTCTTGCCAGAGGTACATCAACACTGCAGTTAAAAAAAACTGCAACATATTAACACCCCCTCGTTATTATATCATGCAGCCTATCAGAGAGCATGAAGAATTCACTTCCGTCATCTCTGCTGCTCCAGTACAAGAACTCTCACTGGTCTCCTTGTCAATAGTAGTATTTGTATCTTACCCATAACGGTTACTGATTCACCATCTCCATACGTGATTCACTGACAGTTATATGACTTATGCTGACCCAGCATGATGTCACGAGCTCTTTGAATGCCCTCCGGGCACTGGGCTTCTCAGTTCAGAGCAAGGTATAAGAGACGATAGGTCAGGCCTGAGTGCTCCCCATATTTTTCCACTAATATATAAGTTATCAAGCCAAGCTACGTTTGTGTTTATTACCAAATCCATCAATAGAACCCACACGACACGACATCCTCGCTGAAAGTTCCACCTTTGATGCTAACTCTCTGACTTTCACACAGTAACTAACTTGTTAGGTAAATGGACAAAGAATCATTTTTGCCCGTAATTCTACCATTACAGATTAACTTATTGCACCAACTATGATTATACTTTTCCTCTTGCACTCTCCCCTACCCACACTAACCCCTTCTCTTACACACTTCTGCCTTTCACTCCCTCATCACCAGTGTACATTCCTCCTTTCCCACATCCCTGCCTGAAGTGCTGTGTGAGCCCTGTGGATTTAGTGCTTAATTTGAATGTATTATTACTATTATTTTTTGTTGTATGACCCCTGTGGTTTAGCGCTTCTTCTTTTTGATTATAATAATAATTACTATTATTTCTCTTCCCACTTCCCTTTCTGCTACTTACCTCTCCCACTCCCAGTTCCCCTTCTTTCATTTAATCTTCCTTCGCCCCTCCCTTGATGGTAATGTCGCAGTGACTACCTTCTACACTAGAGAAGGGAATCTACAAGCTGAGCCTCACATATTTTGACGTAAGTTCCTTGAGTTGAAGCTTGGTCTCCTACACTCTGAAGCTGGTTGTCTGAGTACTTTAAGCTTCCGCACTCCGATGCTGGTTGTCTGAGTACTTTAAGCTTCCACACTCCGATGCTGGTTGTCTGAGTACTTTAAGCTTCCACACTCCGATGCTGGTTGTCTGAGTACTTTAAGCTTCCGCACTCCGATGCTGGTTGTCTGAGTACTTTAAGCTTCCACACTCCGATGCTGGTTGTCTGAGTACTTTAAGCTTCCACACTCCGATGCTGGTTGTCTGAGTACTTCAAACTGGCCTCCCACACTATGATCCGCTTAGCCTCGTTTTCTCCCGTTTGCCTGAGCTGCTTACTGTGCGTTTTAGGTACGGTAATGGGGATGGGAATGGGAGGAAGAAGAGGAAGAGGAAGATGATAATGAGGAGGGTGAGGAAGATGAAGAAGAGAAAAACACTGAGATGTATTTTTTACGTTTCAACTTACAGACAAGTGGCAGTCGTGGTTCCTCAACTTTCAAACATTTTGTGTTCTTGCTGTTTCAACTTAGACCAGCGAGGCTCGTGACCACCTTTAAGCATGACCCTGGTGACCTTTATCTGCACTCTATAATAATCTTACACCGAGGACGACCTCACTAATTCTTTGGTCACTCGACACATTATACCTACTCCTAAGCCATGAAAACCTGAAACATTTATTTTTTTATTATATTTAACACATCGGCCTATTCCCACCAAGGCAGGGTGGCCCGAAAAAGAAAAAAAACTTTCATCATCATTCACTCCATCACTGTCTTGCCAGAGGGGTGCTTTACACTATAGTTATAAAACTGCAACATTAACACCCCTCCTTCAGAGTGCAGACACTGTACTTCCCATCTCCAGGACTCAAGTCCGGCCTCCCGGGTTCCCTGAATCATTTATGTCTTGGTAAAACACCCGAGATAATCATATTTAACTGTTTATACTGCGAAATAATTTTACATACCAACTTTCACTTAATTTCTGTTCTTGTATGGAAGGGAAAAAGTGTGTAAAATTGTATTACCATCTTCACTAATAAACTTCTATTATTTTTACCACAGTTATTATTAAAACTGCGAATGCAACGGACAGCCTACATGAACTGGATAAAAAAAAAATTTGGTAGCCTACCTAGTTGGATAATAGGCTACTTGTGGAATATATTCTCCTGTCGTAGCTACTTAAGGCTTTATAGGTAAGAATAATGTAAGACAATTTTAGTTTCAGAATATTTAATGTGTATTAATATCCATCTAAATGATCTACCTACCTCACACACACAGCTATGCTGGTAACATTATTATCTATATAACAAGTTTGGACAATATGTAAATTGCAAGAATCCGTCATATCTGCGTCTTAAGAAAATTTCTAGTCCATTGGCTTTCAGGATTAAAGTCATCATCTAAGTTAAATCTTAAATACACCTTGGTGTAGAACACCTCTATATCCACCTTACTACAACTAAATAAGAACTACAATGATAGGCTAAATGCTTCAGAGCTGTTAATGAACTTGCGGCACTCTACGTTAATATTGGCTAAAGAAACGTCTGTTCGACGCTCGGAGTTAATGCAAAACGCAGTTCACATCATTAGTTTTAACCGTAACAAACCTAGAAAGTTTCTTACTATGAAAGAGAGGCGGGTCTTGCCAGTATCAGCGTCAGAATCATTGGCCCTAACACAAAGCATCTCTGGCGGTCAATAAACAGATTTAAACTGATAAAAAAAAATTATAGTTTCATTAAATCCCATAAACGTCACAAAGTATATTATTAAAGAGGAGGAGAGCACTTCACTCCAACATGGAGGATGTTTTCACTTAATATTACGATCCACAAGCACCCCTCAAGAAGCTAGTAAACAACAACAATCCCTTGCTTAATTGCGAAATCAACTGCATCAGAAAATTTCTCGTTTAACTGTCAGTAAGCTTATACAAGTTATGTGGTATGATGTAAACAAGCGTCTACTGGCAGGACTTCATTGCCTCTATACCTGAGTATTACAAACTGAACTGAATTCAGCAGCTTACTGACAATGGTAATGCAAATGCGACCCCGTTTCGACTGTGTAAAGCTCCATGCTCAGCGAAACGTTGGCACAATGAAAGCTTTCTATGTATTTGTGTCTTTAATTTCTTGGCAAACTGAATTGTTTACCAACTTAATGGCACTCAAATACACTTAGACGCGGTGTATGGTACTGTTAGTCACTGACTATTGCAACATGATTACTGTTAGCCACGTATAGACATTATACAAAATTATTTATTTACATTTTTTTGTGGATTAAATTGGCTTAGTTTTTGAATAGTGTTAATGTGGATTCTTCTGTCTCATACTCTACTACCACTACCACCACTACCAACCCCCAGCCCTGTCCCAACAACCAATACTCTAACCACTATTACTACTGTGCGTTAATCACGTCCACTATAACCATCGCTGCAAACTATATTCCTACCACTACCAATACTATTACAGCCAACACCACAACCACCAACAACACTACCACAACCACCAACAACACTACCACAACCACCAACAACACTACCACAACCACCAACAACACTACCACAACCACCAACAACACTACCACAACCACCAACAACACTACCACAACCACCAACAACACTACCACAACCACCAACAACACTACCACAACCACCAACAACACTACCACAACCACCAACAACACTACCACAACCACCAACAACACTACCACAACCACCAACAACACTACCACAACCACCAACAACACTACCACAACCACCAACAACACTACCACAACCACCAACAGCACTACCACAACCACCAACAACACTACCACAACCACCAACAACACTACCACAACCACCAACAACACTACCACAACCACCAACAACACTACCACAACCACCAACAACACTACCACAACCACCAACAACACTACCACAACCACCAACAACACTACCACAACCACCAACAACACTCACAACCACCAACAACACTACCACACCACCAACACCACTACCACAACCACCAACAACACTACCACAACCACCAACAACACTACCACAACCACCAACACCACTACCACAACCACCAACACCACTACCACAACCACCAACAACACTACCACAACCACCAACACACACCACAACCACCAACACACTACCACAACCACCAACACACTACCACAACCACCAACAACACTCACAACCACCAACACACTACCACAACCACCAACACACTACCACAACCACCAACAACACTACCACAACCACCAACAACACTACCACAACCACCAACACACTACCACAACCACCAACACACTACCACACACCAACACTACACAACCACCAACAACACTACCACAACCAACAACACTACCACACCAACACACTACCACAACCACCAACACACTACCACAACCACCAACACACTCACACACAACACTACCACAACCACCACAACACTACCACAACCACCAACACCACTACCACAACCACCAACACCACTACCACAACCACCAACACCCCTACCACAACCACCAACACCACTACTACAACCACCAACACCACTACCACAACCACCAACACCACTACTACAACCACCAACACCACTACCACACACTCTACACACCAACACAGCTATCACAACAACATACTACCACAACCACCAACATCACTACACAACCACCAACACCATACCACATACACAGCTAACACCAACACACTACACAACCACCAACACACTACACGACCAAACATAAAACCGCAAACCTACACAACACAGGCTACTAGTACAGTGATACAGGTATACCTGCTAGTACTGCAGGTATACCTGCCAGTGATACAGGTATACCTGCTAGTGATACAGGTATACCTGCTAGTAATGCAGGCATACCTACTAGTGATACAGGTATACCTGCTAGTACTGCAGGTATACCTGCCAGTGATACAGGTATACCTGCTAGTGATACAGGTATACCTGCTAGTAATGCAGGCATACCTACTAGTGATACAGGTATACCTGCTAGTACTGCAGGTATACCTGCAGTGATCAGGTATACCTAGTGATACAGGTATACCTGCTAGTAATGCAGGCATACCTACTAGTGATACAGGTATACCTGCTAGTATGCAGGTATACCTGCCAGTGATACAGGTATACCTGCTAGTGATACAGGTATACCTGCTAGTAATGCCCAGTGATCATACCTAGTGATACAGGTATACCTGCTAGTGATCAGGTATACCTGCAGTCGATAAGATGTATACCTGCTAGTGATACAGGTATACCTGCTAGTAACTGCAGGTATACCTACAGATCGGATAGTGATACAGGTATACCTGCTAGTGATCAGGTATACCTGCTAGTGATCGGAGTATACCTGCGGTATACGGAGGTATACCTGCAAGTGATACAGGTATACCTGCTAGTAATGCAGGTATACCTGCCAGTGATACAGGTATACCTGCTAGTGATACAGGTATACCTGCTAGTAATGCAGGTATACCTGCCAGTGATACAGGTATACCTGCTAGTGATGCAGGTATACCTGCCAGTGATACAGGTATACCTGCTAGTGATGCAGGTATACCTGCTAGTAATGCAGGCATACCTACTAGTGATACAGGTATACCTGCCAGTGATACAGGTATACCTGCTAGTGATGCAGGTATACCTGCTAGTAATGCAGGCATACCTACTAGTGATACAGGTATACCTGCTAGTGATACAGGTATACCTGCTAGTGATACAGGTATACCTGCTAGTGATACAGGTATACCTGCTAGTGATACAGGTATACCTGCTAGTGATACATGTATACCTGCTAGTGATACAGGTATACCTGCTAGTGATACAGGTATACCTGCTAGTGATACAGGTATACCTGCTAGTGATACAGGTATACCTGGTAGTGATACAGGTATACCTGCTAGTGATACAGGTATACCTCAGGAGTATAATGTCAACTATTACTGAGTCATTATACAGTGTGAGGCTGTCATATGTGTCTTGAAGTGTCAGGCGAGTGACTACTGTATCCTGCAGCTGTTGTTGCTGCTGCTGTATTTGCTCCTATTGTTATTACTGTTGCTGCTGCTTTTCTTCCTCTTGTTGCTGAAGTGTTTTAGTCGTTACTGGTGTTTTTTCCAGTTGGTGTTACCTCTGCTGTTGCTACATCTTCTGCTACTACTGCTGTTGTTTCTGCTGTTTTTTGCTCCTATTGTTACTGCTGCTGCTGTTTTCTTCTTGCTGTTACTGGAGATGCAGTCGTAACTGCCTTTTTTTCCAGCTGGTGTTACATCTGCTGTTGCTGCATCTGTTGTTACTACATCTGCTGTTACTACATCTGCTGTTACTACAGCTGCTGTTACTACATCTCTTGTTACCACATCTGCTGTTACTACATCTGCTGTTACCACATCTGCTGTTACTATATCTTCTGTTATTACGTCTGTTACTATATCTGCTGTTGCTATATCTGTTGTTGCTACATCTGCTGTTACTACACATCTGTTGCAACATAGGTTGTTGCTACATCTGTTGCAACATCTGTTGTTGCCACATCTGCTGTTGCTACACCTGTTGCAACATCTTTTGCTGCATCTGTTACAACATCTGTTTTTGCTACATCTGCTGTTGTTTCATCTGTTGCTGCTACATCTGATGTTGCTGCATCTGCTGTTCCTATATCTGTTGCAACATCTGCTATTACTACATCTGCTGTTGCTATATCTGCTCTTGCTACATCTGTTGCTACATCCGCTGTCGCTACGTCTGCTGCTGCTGTCTGGCACTCTTCTTAGGAAGATGGTGTAGTGTGAGTGTCACTGGTGTGTGAAAGGTGCCATCATGATTATGCTGGGTTTACGATTATTATGGCACGGGGTGACAAGTGCCATAATTAATGTGCCCCTGCTGGTGCAGGAGGTGGAGATGTTGTGGGTAATGGTGGAGAGGGGATGTTGTGGGTAATGGAGAGGGGATGTTGCGGGTAATGGTGGGGAGGGGATGTTGTGGGTAATGGAGAGGGGATGTTGTGGGTAATGGTGGGGAGGGGATGTTGTGGGTAATAGTGGAGAGGGGATGTTGTGGGTAATGGTGGGAAGGGGATGTTGTAGGTAATAGTGGAGAGGGGATGTTGTGGGTAATGGTGAGGAGGGGATGTTGTGGGTAATGGAGAGGGATGTTGTTGGTAATGGTGGGGGGGGATGTTGTGGGTAATGGTGGGGAGGGGATGTTGTGGGTAATGGAGAGGGGATGTTGTGGGTAATGGTGGGGAGGGATGTTGTGGGTAATGGTGGGGAGGGGATGTTGTGGGTAATGGAGAGGGGATGTTGTGGGTAATGGTGGGGAGGGGATGTTGTGGGTAATGGTGGGGAGGGGATGTTGTGGGTAATGGAGAGGGGATGTTGTGGGTAATGGAGAGGGATGTTGTGGGTAATGGTGGGGAGGGGATGTTGTGGGTAATGGTGGGGAGGGATGTTGTAGGTAATGGAGAGGGGATGTTGCGGGTAATGGTGGGGAGGGGATGTTAAGGGTAATGGTGGGAAGGGGATGTTGTGGGTAATGGAGAGGGATGTTGCGGGTAATGGTGGGGAGGGATGTTGTGGGTAATGGTGGGGAGGGGATGTTGTGGGTAATGGTGGGGAGGGGATGTTGTGGGTAATGGTGGGGAGGGGATGTTGTGGGTAATGGTGGAGAGGGGATGTTGTGGGTAATGGTGGAGAGGGGATGTTGTGGGTAATGGTGGGGTGGGGATGTTGTGGGTAATGGTGGGGAGGGGATGCTGTGGGTAATGGTGAGGTGGGGATGGTGTAGTGGTGGTGATAGTGCAGTGATGAAAAATCTCTATACAGTGAAACATAGCTTGATAAAGCTCTATACAGTGAAACATAGCTTGATAAAGCTCTATCCAGAGTGAAACATGACTTATGAAGCTCTACAAAGAGTGAAACATAATATAATAAAGCTCTACACAGTGAAACATGGTAAAGCTCTACACAGTGAAATATGATAAAGCTCTACACAGTGAAACATGATAAAGCTCTACACAGTGAAACATGATAAAGCTCTACATAGTGAAACATGATAAAGCTCTACACAGTGAAACATGGTAAAGCTCTACACAGTGAAACATGGTAAAGCTCTGCACAGTGAAACATGGTAAAGCTCTGCACAGTGAAACATGATAAAGCTCTGCACAGTGAAACATGATAAAGCTCTACACAGTGAAACATGATAAAGCTCTACACAGTGAAACATGGTAAAGCTCTACACAGTGAAACATGGTAAAGCTCTGCACAGTGAAACATGGTAAAGCTCTGCACAGTGAAACATGGTAAAGCTCTGCACAGTGAAACATGGTAAAGCTCTGCACAGTGAAACATGGTAAAGCTCTACACAGTGAAACATGGTAAAGCTCTACACAGTGAAACATGGTAAAGCTCTGCACAGTGAAACATAGTAAAGCTCTGCACAGTTAAACATGGTAAAGCTCTACACAGTGAAACATGGTAAAGCTCTACACAGTGAAACATAATATAGCTCTACACAGTGAAACATGATAAAGCTCTACACAGTGAAACATGATAAAGCTCTACACAGTGAAACATGATAAAGCTCTACACAGTAAAACATGATAAAGCTCTACATAGTGAAACATAAGCTCTACACAGTGAAACATGATAAAGCTCTACACAGTGAAACATGATAAAGCTCTACACAGTGAAACATGATAAAGCTCTACACAGTGAAACATAATAAAGCTCTACACAGTGAAACATGATAAAGCTCTACACAGTGAAACATGATAAAGCTCTACACAGTGAAACATGATAAAGCTCTACACAGTGAAACATGATAAAGCTCTACACAGTGAAACATGGTAAAGCTCTACACAGTGAAACATGATAAAGCTCTACACAGTGAAACATGATAAAGCTCTACACAGTGAAACATGATAAAGCTCTACACAGTGAAACATGATAAAGCTCTACACAGTGAAACATAATAAAGCTCTACACAGTGAAACATGATAAAGCTCTACACAGTGACACATGATAAAGCTCTACACAGTGAAACATAATAAAGCTCTACACAGTGAAACATGATAAAGCTCTACACAGTGAAACATGATAAAGCTCTACACAGTGAAACATGATAAAGCTCTGCACAGTGAAACATGATAAAGCTCTGCACAGTGAAACATGATAAAGCTCTGCACAGAGGGAAATGTTTTCTGAATGAAGGTTCTGTGTTGCAATGTTTTGTTCCAAGGTAGTTGAGTGGTGGTCAATGACTCGTGGTATTCGATGCTCAGGTTCGAATCCCAGTGACATAATAGTTAATAAAAAAATAATAGCAAAAATGCGAGCATATTATAATATGTATATTTTCTTTTGTAAAAAAAAAAAACTCTGTGAATATCAATTATATTTACGTTTACGAGAAAAGAATTCCCGGTAAAACGCAATTCAGAACACGATTAAAACTGTTTAAAAGTGGCGTTTAAAGTCGTTCCTTTGTTGGGAGGTGTGTGGTCAGGGGAGGTTAGAGGTCACACGTGCCCTCACTCTCTCCCCTCCCTCTCTCTCTCTCTCTCCCTCTCCCTCTCTCTCTCTCTCTCACTCTCTCTCTCTCTCTCCCTCTCTCTCCCTCTGTCTGTCTGTCTGTCTGTCTCTCCCTCTCTTCCCCTCCCTCTGTCTGTCTGTCTCTCTCTCCCTCTATCTTCTCTCTCTCTCTCTCTCTCTCTCTCTCTCTCTCTCTCTCTCTCTCTCTCTCTCTCTCTCTCTCTCACACACACACACACACACACACACACAGGTTGTTTCAGAGAGGGAACACAGATACAAGGGGACACAACTGGAAGCTGAAGACTCAGATGAGTCAAAGGGATGTCAGGAAACACTTCTTCAGCCACAGAGTAGTCAGGAAGTGGAATGGACTAGAGAAAGATATAGTGGAGGCAGGAACCATACATAGTTTTAAGACAAGGTATGATAAAGCTCATGGAGCAGGGAGAGCAGAGACCCAGTAGCAGACAGCGAAGAGGCGGGGCCAGGAGCTGAGACTCGACCCCTGCAACCACAATTAGGTGAGTACAATTAGGTGAGTACACACACACTATACATGTCAGTGACAGAAGATTATCAGGAGAAGAGTTATACACGATAACCAGCACGGTTTCAGGGACGGGAAATCCTGTGTCACAAACCTACTGGAGTTCTACGACAGGGTGACAGAAGTTAGACAGGAGAGGGGTGGGTAGACTGCATTTTTCTGGACTGTAAGAAGGCTTTCGACACAGTTCCGCACACGGGATTAGTGCAAAAGTTAGAGGAACTGACAGGTATAACAGGGAAGGCACTGCACTGGATCAGAGAACACCTGACAGGAAGGAAACAACGAGTCATGGTACGTGACGAGGTGTCAGAGTGGGCGACTGTGATGAGCGGGGTTCCACAAGGGTCAGTCGTAGTGCCGGTGCTCTTTCTGGTATATTTGAATGACATGACGGAAGAGATAGAGTCAGAGGTGTTCCTTTTTGCAGATGATGTGAAGCTAATGAGGAGAATTCAAGTGGAACAAGATCAGGTAGGACTACAAAAGGATCTGGACAGGCTGAAACCCTGGTCCAACAATTCGCTCATTGAGTTTAACCGCAGCAAGTGCAAAGTCATGAAGATTGGGTAAAGTCAAACAAGACCACAGAGTACAGGATAGGTTGATATGCGCCTGATGCGCATATCGACCAAATAACTGGCAGCATATAGACGCCTGGTAAACCTAAGAATAGCTTTTGGATACCTTAGTAAGAAATCATTCAAGACTGTGTACACCGTATACGTCAGACCCATGTTGGAGTACGCAGCACCAGTATGGAACCAACACCTGGTCAAGCACGTCAAGAAATTAGAGAGATTACAAACAGACCCCTGGATGTCTTTAAGAAGGCGCTAAACAGGCTCCTAAAATCAGTACCTGACCAGCTGGGCTGTGGTTCGTACGTCGGTTTGCAGTAACAGCCTGGTTGATCAGGCCATGATCCACCACGAGGCCTGGTCACAGACCGGGCCGCGGGGACGTTGATTCCCGAAACCCTCTCCAGGTATACTCCAGGAAAGTGCAAAGGTTTGCAACAAGACCAGTCCCAGAGATAAGAGAGAGAAAGGTTAAGGGAAATCATTCTGACGTCAATGAACAACAACAGGGATAGCGAGGACATGATAACGACATATAAAATACTGAGAGGAATTGACAAAGTAGATTAGGGACAGGATATTCCAGAGATGTGACTCAGCAACAAGGGGTCACAACTCCAAGTTGAAAACTCGTAGGAGTCACAGGGATGCTAGGAAGTGATTCTTCAGCCACAGAGTTGTCAGGAAATGGAACAGTCGGGAGAGTGACGTAGTGGAGACAGAACAGAGCTTAAAGAAGAGATACGCTAAAGCTCATGGAGCAGGGAGAGAGGGGACCTAGCAGCGACCAGCGAAGAGGCGGTGCCAGAAGCTGTGAATCGACCCCTGCAATCACGAATAGGTGAATACACACACACACACTAACATATACGTCACCATCGCATCTTTGGAATAAGACACACATTAATGAAAGTGATAAAATATTGAAAGAAAGAAAGTAAATAAACCAAGATACAGACACACAATAACGACTTTAGAGAATGAAAGATTTATCTGTTACTGATGTGCTGGTCATTGTGATGCAGAAGAGGAGGACGAAGAAGAGGAGGAAGAGGAAGAGGAGAAGAATACACAAGTAACCCTCACAAAGGAGAGAGAAGCTGACGTTTCGGGTCAACTTGGACCATTTACAAAGGAGGAAGAAGAGAACTATAAAGTCAAGAGGACAGACAGACACAACTCATGTCCTCTTTAAGTGTCTTTCCACCTCCGTCTCTCCAGAAATTATCAGTAATTACCTCAATAATGACCTCATAATTACCTCTGTAATAACCTCGTTATTACCTCCTCAAATACATTTGCCTTGATTCTCGTAAACAGCTAAAATCGTCAGTTTCCGCACGCTAAGCGAACTCACCCTGTCCCGGAAATCGTCCTCCACATCATCGCATCAAACCATACAATTATCTGGGAGGTAATGCTGGGAATTAAATGGACTTTCACTTCTTTTCAAGAAAAAAGATTTTACCGACGCTGGTATTTTAGGTAAAGACTCGTGCTTGCAAGACAGTGCAAGCACGTGAGCAGGTGCAGAAGCCTCGTGCTTGCAGGCAGACGTTGCAAGCACGTGAGCAGGTACAGGAAGTCTCGTGCTTGCAAGACATTGCAAGCACGTGAGCAGGTGCAGAAGCCTCGTGCTTGCAGGCAGACGTTGCAAGCACGTGAGCAGGTACAGGAAGCCTCGTGCTTGCAAGCAGACGTTGCAAGCACGTGAGAAGGTACAGGAAGCCTCGTGCTTGCAAGCAGACGTTGCAAGCACGTGAGCAGGTACAGGAAGTCTCGTGCTTGCAAACAGACGTTGCAAGCACGTGAGCAGGTACAAGCAGAAGCCTCGTGCTTGCAAGCAGACGTTAGAAGCCCGTGAGCAGGTACAAGCAGAAGCCTCGTGCTTGCAAGCAGACGTTGCAAGCAAGTGAGCAGGTACAAGCAGAAGTCTCATGCTTGCAAGCAGACGTTGCAAGCAATTGAGCAGGTACAAGCAGAAGTCTCATGCTTGCAAGCAGACGTTGCAAGCAAGTGAGCAGGTACAAGCAGAGTCTCATGCTTGCAAGCAGACGTTGCAAGCACGCGAGCAGGTACAAGCAGAAGTCTCATGCTGGCAAGCAGACGTTGCAAGCACGTGAGCAGGTACAAGCAGAAGCCTCGTGCTTGCAAGCAGACGTTGCAAGCAAGTGAGCAGGTACAAGCAGAAGTCTCATGCTTGCAAGCAGACGTTGCAAGCAAGTGAGCAGGTACAAGCAGAAGTCTCATGCTTGCAAGCAGACGTTGCAAGCACGTGAGCAGGTACAAGCAGAAGTCTCATGCTGGCAAGCAGACGTTGCAAGCACGTGAGCAGGTACAAGCAGAAGCCTCGTGCTTGCAAGCAGACGTTGCAAGCACGTGAGCAGGTACAAGCAGAAGCCTCGTGCTTGCAAGCAGACGTTGCAAGCAAGTGAGCAGGTACAAGCAGAAGCCTCGTGCTTGCAAGACGTTTCTAGCCCTCAAACTGTCCTAGCTCTCAAACTGTTCTAGCTCTCAAACTCTCTTAGCTCTCAAACTGTCCTAGCTCTCAAACTGTCCTAGCTCTTAAACTGTCCTAGCTCTCAAACTGTTCTAGCTCTCAAACTGTTCTAGCTCTCAAACTGTCGTAGCTCTCAAACTGTCTAGCCTCAAACTGTCGTAGCTCTCAAACTGTCGTAGCTCTCAAACTGTCCTAGCTCTCAAACTGTCCTAGCTCTCAAACTGTCCTAGCTCTCAAACTGTTCTAGCTCTCAAACTGTTCTAGCTCTCAAACTGTCCTAGCTCTCAAACTGTCGTAGCTCTCAAACTGTCGTAGCTCTCAAACTGTCGTAGCTCTCAAACTGTCCTAGCTCTCAAACTGTCCTAGCTCTCAAACTGTTCTAGCTCTCAAACTGTTCTAGCTCTCAAACTGTCCTAGCTCTCAAACTGTCCTTGCTCTCAAACTGTCGTAGCTCTCAAACTGTCGTAGCTCTCGAACTGTCCTAGCTCTCAAACTGTCCTAGCTCTCAAACTGTCCTAGCTCTCAAACTGTCCTAGCTCTCGAACTGTCCTAGCTCTCAAACTGTCCTAGCTCTCAAACTGTCCTAGCTCTCAAACTGTCCTAGCTCTCAAACTGTCCTAGCTCTCAAACTGTCCTAGCTCTCAAACTGTCCTAGCTCTCAAACTGTCCTAGCTCTCGAACTGTCCTAGCTCTCAAACTGTCCTAGCTCTCAAACTGTCCTAGCTCTCAAACTGTCCTAGCTCTCAAACTGTCCTAGCTCTCAAACTGTCCTAGCTCTCAAACTGTCCTAGCTCTCAAACTGTCCTAGCTCTCAAACTGTCCTAGCTCTCAAACTGTCCTAGCTCTCAAACTGTCCTAGCTCTCAAACTGTCCTAGCTCTCAAACTGTCCTAGCTCTCAAACTGTGCTAGCTCTCAAACTGTCCTAGCTCTCGAACCGTCCTAGCTCTCAAACTGTCCTAGCTCTCAAACTGTCTAGCTCTCGAACCGTCCTAGCTCTCAAACTGTGCTAGCTCTCAAACTGTCCTAGCTCTCAAACTGTCCTAGCTCTCGAACTGTCCTAGCTCTCAAACTGTCCTAGCTCTCAAACTGTCCTAGCTCTCAAACTGTCCTAGCTCTCAAACTGTCCTAGCTCTCAAACTGTCCTAGCTCTCAAACTGTTCTAGCTCTCAAACTAATTAATAACAACGACTCTTGTTGTAAACAGGAAATCTATTTCTAAAAAATGGATGTAATCATTGTTGTGTTGAACCTGGGGGTTCAGTGAACCTGGGGGTTCAGTGAACCTGTTTTCCATGTCCCGGGTGGTGTACCGTGAGAGTACTGGTTGTACCAGGTCACTGGTCCCCCTCCTTGGTACTCTGCCTCTTGTACTCTTAACATGTCTTTCTTTTCATCTATTACTCTTCTTTTTTTTATTTGTTCTTCCTTATTTCTTTTTTTATTATTTCTTCTTGTTCGGTTTCATTTTTTTAATTTCTTCTTTTTATTTACTTTAATTTTTTTTATTTCTTCTCTTTTTTATTTCTTTTTTCTTTTAATTTCTTCTTTTTTATTTCTTTTTTATTTTTTTAGATTTTTATTCCTTTTTTTATTTCTTCTATTTTTATTTCTTCTTTTTTTTTATTCCTTCTTTTCTATTTCTTCTACTTTTATCCTTCTTTTTTTATTATTCCATTTTTATTCTCTTTTTGAGTTCATTTTATTTCTCTTATTATATATATTTTTTTTATGTTTCTGTATTAATATTATTGTTACTAATATTATATTATTATTAAGGCAATTTTTCCATTAAATGTCTTTCCATTAAGTTTATTACATAATTTCTCTGGTACAAAGAGAACAAGAGAATGGACAGCGACTCGAAGCACGGTCCACGCAAGACTTTACAACCATCACACATGGGGGTTGAGGTATGAGAATGTTGGGCCACAGTTGTTGCCGCTGATACAACCATGTCACCGATGGTCTGGTTGTAAGATTATCCTGTTTGTAAGCTGTGTTGTTGTGTGGTTGGCCCTGAATACTCATGAACCCCGGTTGGAATCTCTGTTTATTCTCTTGTTCAGTCATTGGAAGTTATTCCTTACAAGTGACCTTGAGTTTAAGTGGATACAGTGAGATATACTCAGTCATTAAGGTCAATTAAGTGGATACAGTGAGAGATACTCAGTCATTAAGGTCAATTAAGTGGATACAGTGAGAGATACTCAGTCATTAATAATTAAGGTCAATTAAGTGGATACAGTAAGAGATACTCAGTCGTTAAGGTCAACTAAGTGGATACAGTGAGAGATACTCAGTCGTTAAGGTCAATTAAGTGGATACAGTGAGAGATACTCAGTCGTTAAGGTCAACTAAGTGGATACAGTGAGAGATACTCAGTCGTTAAGATCCACTAAGTGGATACAATGAGAGATACTCAGTCGTTAAGGTCAATTAAGTGGATACAGTGAGAGATACTCAGTCATTAAGGTCTTCACAGCTTCAGCTGTGAATCCAGAGAGTTCCGTTGCTTGTATTAGTTGCAAAACATTCTTATCTGATCTGGCACTAGTCTGGCACTAGTCTGGCAGGGAAGATTGGGAGGGAGGAGTTGCAGGGGGTTGCTGGGGTGGGGGTTGCTGGGGGTGGGGAAGTTGTATGATAGTGATGGGGAGGTTTGATTGGGGTGGGATGGGGATGTTGTGTGATGATAGTGGTGGGGGATGTTGTGTGATGGTAGTGGTGGGGGATGTGTGATGGAAGTGGTGGGGATGTTGTGTGATGGTAGTGGTGGGGATGCTGTGTGATGGTAGTGGTGGGGAATGTTGTGTGATGGTAGTGATGGGGGATGCTGTGTGATGGTAGTGGTGGGGATGTGTGATGGTAGTGGTGGGGGATGTTGTGTGATGGTAGTGGTGGGGGATGCTGTGTGATGGTAGTGGTGGAGAATGTTGTGTGATGGTAGTGGTGGGGAATGTTGTGTGATGGTAGTGGTGGGGGATGTTGTGTGATGGTAGTGGTGGGGATGCTGTGTGATGGTAGTGGTGGGGATGTTGTGTGATGGTAGTGGTGGGGGATGCTGTGTGATGGTAGTGGTGGGGGATGTTGTGTGATGGTAGTGGTGGGGGATGTTGTGTGATGGTAGTGGTGGGGATGTTGCGTGATGGTAGTGGTGGGGATGTTGTGTGATTTTAATGGTGGGGATGTTGCGTGATGGTAGTGGTGGGGGATGTTGTGTGATGGTAGTGGTGGGGGATGTGTGATGGTAGTGGTGGGAGATGCTGTGTGATGGTAGTGGTGGGGATGCTGTGTGATGGTAGTGGTGGGGATGTGTGATGGTAGTGGTGGGGATGTTGTATGATGGTAGTGGTGGGGATGCTGTGTGATGGTAGTGGTAGGGGATGTTGTGTGATGGTAGTGGTGGGGATGTTGTGTGATGGTAGTTGTGGGGGATGCTGTGTGATGGTAGTGGTGGGGGATGCTGTGTGATGGTAGTGGTGGGGGATGCTGTGTGATGGTAGTGGTGGGGATGCTGTGTGATGGTAGTGGTGGGGGATGTTGTGTGATGGTAGTGGTGGGGGATGCTGTGTGATGGTAGTGGTGGGGGATGCTGTGTGATGGTAGTGGTGGGGGATGCTGTGTGATGGTAGTGGTGGGGGATGTTGTGTGATGGTAGTGGTGGTGGAAGCTGTGTGATGGTAGTGGTGGGGGATGCTGTGTGATGGTAGTGGTGGGGATGCTGTGTGATGATAGTGGGGGGGGATGTTGTGTGATGGTAGTGGTGGGGATGTTGTGTGATGGTAGTGGTGGGGGATGTTGTGTGATGATAGTGGTGGGGATGCTGTGTGATGGTAGTGGTGGGGGATGCTGTGTGAGGGTAGTGATGGGGGATGTTGTGTGATGGTAGTGGTGGGGGATGTTGTGTGATGGTAGTGGTGGGGGATGCTGTGTGATGGTAGAGGTGGGGATGCTGTGTGATGGTAGTGGTGAGGGATGTTGTGTGATGGTAGTGGTGGGGGATGTTGTGTGATGGTATTGGTGAGGGATGCTGTGTGATGGTAGTGGTGAGGGATGCTGTGTGATGGTAGTGGTGGGGATGTTGTGTGAGGGTAGTGGTGGGGGATGTTGTGTGAGGGTAGTGGTGGGGAATGTTGTGTGATGGTAGTGGTGGGGATGTTGTGTGAGGGTAGTGGTGGGGAATGTTGTGTGATGGTAGTGGTGGGGGATGTGTGAGGGTAGTGGTGGGGAATGTTGTGTGATGGTAGTGGTGGGGGATGCTGTGTGAGGGTAGTGGTGGGGAATGTTGTGTGATGGTAGTGGTGGGGGATGCTGTGTGATGTAAGTGGTGGGGGATGTTGTGTGATGGTAGTGGTGAGGGATGCTGTGCTTATTGCTTCCCCTATTTTCCTTAACACACGGGTTGAACCACAGCTCCTGGCCCAGACTTTTTAATTTACTACTCAGGCGTTGCTGCCGCCTAGCCTTGCTAGGAAGCCACAATGCGCAAAAGACGTTTTTATCGAGACAACTTTTCGCTCAGGTGTTGAGCCTTACTTGATGAAGTCACGAATTCTGTCCTAAGAGAGAAACGTTGACGCAGTAGAAGCTAGTTCAGCATGTAGACGCTGTTCATATTGCTGTTGACGTTTCGCCCATACATTCACTTATTTTTTCTTCCAGGAGTTGAGTTGCATCTCCAGGGACTAATCTGTACTCACCTGTATGTGGTTGCTGGGGTCGAGTCACAGCTACTGGGTTCACTCTCTCCCTGCTCTAAGAGCCTTATCGTACCTCATCTTAAAACTATGTATGGATTCTGCCTCCACTACATCACTCTCCAGAGTGTTCCACTTCCTGAAAGCTCTAAGGCTGAAGAAATACTTCCTAACATCCTTATGACTCATCTGAGTTAAGTTCCAGTTGTGTTCCCTTGTTCTTATGTTTGTGTGTGTGTGTGTGTGTGTTTCGTAATTTTTGTATGTCCTCTCCTACGTATTCTTGCTGAAATCGAGTCACGGATCATAGTTCTCTCTCAACTACTCAGTCCTGGTGTGACTAATGCCTACCCCCAAAACCTCCTTCTCACCAATATCTTCCATTATCTATCCTGTGTTATAAATTAAAATATTTCATGTTCCTGTAAGTCATTATTTTTTGTAGTTTTGACTCTTATATGTTTCATAGTCTCCTCTACCCGCCTGTCAAAGAATTTTGTATTTTTTTCAGAGCTATTAGTTTTTCTGGGAAGTCTGTCTTTTGTGCCCATGTCTTCCATGGCTCTCCTGTCTTTTTGTAGATTTTACGTCATTTTTTTTTGTGTTTCCTTAATGTTCATTCCTTTTCTGGGACTAGTGAGTCGTACCTCTGAACATAACATTATGCTAACATGAACGTAAATAAGCCCATTTACAGAGCAATTTACAATGTAAACAGATTGATGGATGGTGTAATGTTAGTTTGGTATGTACTCAGACCTAAGTGTGCAGCTCCATAAGGGAAGAGTCAAGCACGCTATGTTCTTGTTATTATAGTCAATATATAAACCACTGGTAAGCCAGTGGAAGGCCTCGATTACATGACCAATACCTCCAGCTGCAGGTCATCATCTAAGACCCGCGACAAGAAACACTTGTCCTGCTTCCTGACACACCTTATCTATGTGTTTGACTGTTTACTTATTTATAAATATACACACAGGCAGTCCACTATCCTATAAAAAATATAAAGTTATTTTATTAGTTATAACAACACGCCAAATTTTGTGTAACTAACGTAAATTTGATTTAATGAGACTTTTACTATTTAATACCACCTAAATGAGCCCTTGTTAATTATACCAAAGCCTAGTGTCTAGACATTGTGCAAATCCATATATTTATCAACCGACAAGTTGATAAATAAGACACATATGCAACACTTGGGTATCTTTATTGAGGAAACGTTTCGCCACACAGTGGCTTCATCAGTCCAATACATCAGAAGTTTGAGGTAATCAGTCCCTCAGCTATGTGCTATCGTGCGTGATGCGCTCAGTACTTTGCTTACATGTGCGCGCATGATATACCCGTAGCCGATTTCCAGAGTTTTCCTTCCTTTGAAGCTATGTTGGGTCCAGGTTTTTCTACTGATTGTTTGTTCAATCAGAGTGTTGCTGTTCGCATCCCGATGACCCATAGCTATCACAGCCTGATAGATCTGGCACTTACCTGATGTGGTGATTTAGTTTCCTCTTGAAGACTGGTTCGGCAGTGTTTCTGATATATATACTGACAGTGTTCTCTTACTGTGCCCATGGTGACCGTGTTCTCTTACTGTGCCCATGGCAACAGTGTTCTCTTACTGTGCCCATGGCAACAGTGTTCTCTTACTGTGCCCATGGCGACAGTGTTCTCTTACTGTGCCCATGGCGACAGTGTTCTCTTACTGTGCCCATGACGACCGTGCTTTTGGCTGGGTCTACTTTACACGTCCTCTCATATCACTCACTCCAGTAGGTTGCCATTATAGTGAGTAAATTTAAGACTAGGTCCTCCAGTATCTTTGTATACGTTCCAAAGAATCTCAAATGCCTTATTGGTTCTATGCCAGCAGTAAACAATATCTGTACCTTTGCTGGCTCTGATATATTTTCTCCTGATATCAAAAGAGCTGTCAGTGCCGAATAGTTTTCTACACGAGAGAGCACAGAGAATTTCAACTGTCATCAATGATATTATTTCTTATGTTTTTAGAGTTCTGATGGCCCACCCTGTGCTCGTTCAGACCTTTATAGCATTTACCGTGTTTCTAAATGATAGGTGATCTGTCATTAAAATTCCAAGGTTCTTTACAAATTTCTTTCATTCTATGACATGGTTCTTCAGTGTTTAGTATCCAGTACTCCTTTTAAGTTCTGGAATCTGTCACAAGTGAATACTATGTTGTTATCCATAGACAGGAAGAAAATTATTGACATCTGCATGCAATTTTTCTTTGTCCTTTACAGAACCGACTTTCAGGCTTATCTTTTTTTGTCGTCCGCAAAGGTATAATACAAAGCTGTGGCTAGTGTTTTTATTTAGTGGCACTTGTGCCATATTTACCTAACATAACGTTTTTAATTATGAGAATGAAAAACAGTGAAGGAAACAGGACTGTTCCTTGGGGTAATGAACATATTCTTTTGATAAATGAGACACTTGTTCATCAGTCTTGATTGAGTGAATAAATCGACTCAAGGCTAAGGGACTGATTACCTCAAACTCATCTTCCACCGTTCTCTACATAGACTGAAGAAGCCGCTGGCTGGCCAAATGGCTCCAGAATAAAGATACCCAAAACTTGTACAAGTCTTTCATTTATCAACTTGTCGGTTTTCAGAACCATTTATTCACTATTTATTTCGCCAATATTATCTTTTCCCTTGTTTACAACTTCTACTGCTCTTTGTGTCCTGATCGTTAGAAAATTATATGGTCTAAGAATTCTTCTTTTATATTTCCATCGTTTGTAACAGCGAACAAATATAGCTATGTGATCTTGAATGTATATTCATCCAATGTGAACATACAATTATAGATCAAATTTCAGAAATGAGTTGGTTAAAGACTCTCCTTTCTTGTTTTTATTTGCGTTTTATACTCTTCTGTTGTTTGGTTATTTTAAGCAAGGGGTTTATAACTTCAAATAAAATCAATCTTAAGTATCTATTAATCAGAAAAGTACTTATCTACACTGCACTGCACTAATTATGTTCTCTCTTGTTTGACCTGAGGTTCTCTCTCTCTCTTGTTTGACCTGAGGTTCTCTCTCTCTCTTGTTTGACCTGAGGTTCTCTCTCTCTTGTTTGACCTGAGGTTCTCTCTCTCTTGTTTGACCTGAGGTTCTCTCTCTCTTGCTTGACCTGAGGTTCTCTCTCTCTTGCTTGACCTGAGGTTCTCTCTCTCTTGCTTGACCTGAGGTTCTCTCTCTCTTGCTTGACCTGAGGTTCTCTCTTGTTTGACCTGAGGTTCTCTCTCTCTTGTTTGACCTGAGGTTCTCTCTCTCTTGTTTGACCTGAGGTTCTCTCTCTCTCGTTTGACCTGAGGTTCTCTCTCTCTTGTTTGACCTGAGGTTCTCTCTCTCTCGTTTGACCTGAGGTTCTCTCTCTCTTGTTTGACCTGAGGTTCTCTCTCTCTTGTTTGACCTGAGGTTCTTTCTCTCTTGTTTGACCTGAGGTTCTCTCTCTTGTTTGACCCGAGGTTCTCTCTCTTGTTTGACCCTAGATTCTCTCTCTTGTTTGACCCTAGATTCTTTCTCTTGTTTGACCCTAGATTCTCTCTCTTGTTTGACCCTAGATTCTCTCTCTTGTTTGACCCGAGATTCTCTCTCTTGTTTGACCCGAGATTCTCTCTCTTGTCTGACCCGAGATTCTCTCTCTTGTTTGACCCGAGATTCTCTCTCTTGTTTGACTCGAGATTCTCTCTCTTGTTTGACCCGAGGTTCTCTCTCTTGTTTGACCCTAGATTGTCTCTCTTGTTTAACCCGAGATTCTCTCTCTTGTTTAACCCGAGATTCTCTCTCTTGTTTAACCAGAGATTCTCTCTCTTGTTTAACCCGAGATTCTCTCTCTTGTTTGACCCGAGGTTCTCTCTCTTGTTTAACCAGAGATTCTCTCTCTTGTTTAACCCGAGGTTCTCTCTCTTGTTTGACCCGAGGTTCTCTCTCTTGTTTGACCCGAGGTTCTCTCTCTTGTTTGACCCGAGGTTCTCTCTCTTGTTTGACCCGAGGTTCTCTCTCTTGTTTGACCCGAGGTTCTCTCTCGTGTTTGACCCGAGGTTCTCTCTCTTGTTTGACCCGAGGTTCTTAATCTTGCTTGAGGTCTGCTGCTTCTCTTCCTCTAATCTGTATTCCGTTTCAGATCTTCTTTCTTCTTCCCTGATTTTTCTGGTCTTCCCCATGATGGTGCTGAGTTCTCATACCCACATACCTGACCCTCCAACCAGTCACTTCAAGTCTTCATGGAACCATACCTGACCCTCCAACCACTCACTTCAAGTCTTCATGGAACCATACCTGACACTCCAACCAGTCACTTCAAGTCTTCATGGAACCATACCTGACCCTCCAACCACTCACTTCAAGTCTTCATGGAACCATACCTGACACTCCAACCAGTCACTTCAAGTCTTCATGGAACCATACCTGACACTCCAACCACTCACTTCATGTCTTCTTGGTACCATACCTGACCCTCCAACCAGTCACTTCAAGTCTTCATGGAACCATACCTGACCCTCCAACCACTCACTTCAAGTCTTCATGGAACCATACCTGACCCTCCAACCAGTCACTTCAGGTCTTCATGGAACCATACCTGACCCTCCAACCACTCACTTCAAGTCTTCATGGAACCATACCTGACCCTCCAACCACTCACTTCAAGTCTTCATGGAACCATACCTGACCCTCCAACCACTCACTTCAAGTCTTCATGGAACCATACCTGACCCTCCAACCAGTCACTTCAGGTCTTCATGGAACCATACCTGACCCTCCAACCAGTCACTTCAAGTCTTCATGGTACCATACCCTTGTCTTCTCTGGACATAAATTCGTTAGAGAACATTCAAAGGAGAATGACAAAATTAATCCATTGCATAAGGAATCTTCCATATGAAGAGAGATTGAAATCCCATAACTTTCGTGACCTTGGATACATTATGTCACTAACTTTTCGTGTCATTTACGTATATAAGGAACGGCGCTTGTGGCAGTACAAAGTTCTTATGTAAATTGATATACATTTTTTTTGCATTTTCTAGTTTGTTTTGATAATATTTGATGTTATATTTATTAGAAAGGATATATAAGTTTGGCAAGAGAATGTTCTGATAGGAAAAATGCTGCTACTAGTGGGATTCGTAGCTTGTTAGTGCCAGCTACAAGCAGCTGTTGACAGCTGCCTCGTTACTGCTTGCTACCTGCTTCGTTACTGCTGCCTACCGATCAACTAAATTGTAACTGCTCGCAGTGGAGCATCGTGATCGTTACTCTCTGTTGGCGACAGACTGGAATCTGATTCCTTGCTCTAGACAGTTTGCCCCGCCTAAATTATTACGGCTGGCAGTCCAGCAATTAGGTAGTTATTGTTGATTGCTGACGGTAGTTCGGTTATTAGTGGGGCCCCAGTCATTACAGCCTGAGCACAATTGGGTTGAGGCATCAGGATGATCAGATATCGGTGTTTGGGTCAGTAATTGAGGGTAAGTACGGTGGTGTTTTGAAATGAAGAGTTCCGTGTTTTGATATTACCTTGTAGGGAGTACAGCAGAGTTGCTTGTACACCTGTGCATGTCTGCACGTGTACTTGTACCTGCTGTACACCTGTAACTACACCTGCACCACCACCTCATTACCACTACCATCATCTTAAATCCCCACTACCATTTTTAACACCCCAATCACGAACCATGCTTTTTCTTTAACCACTATTGCCTCAACCACCACCATTACCACTCACCACCACCTCCCAACCACCACCATTCCTTGCTCCACTTCCTAACACACATCAACTAGGGTCCAGTTGGATACAAAAAAAAAAACTATGAAAACTGGTCGAGTGCATCTTCTGATTTCTGTTGTTTGACAAACTAGAAAAAAAAATATTATCTTCCTAGCCTTAGGTCCTGTTGAACTGGTGACTGGTGGGGTGATCTGGTGACTTGTGGGGTGATCTGGTGACTGGTGGCGTGAACTGGTGACTGGTGGGGTGATCTGGTGACTGGTGGGGTGAACTGGACTTGTGGCGTGAACTAGTGACTGGTGGGGTGATCTGGTGACAGGTGGGGTGAACTGATAACTGGGGGATAAACAGGTGGGGTGAACTGATAATGGGGGGATTAACAGGTGGGGTAAACTGGTGACTAGCGGGGTGACCACAACACTTCTTGACTCCTCAAGCAGTCTCCTTACCTTGTGATTAGGGAGAGAGAGAGAGAGAGAGAGAGAGAGAGAGAGAGAGAGAGAGAGAGAGAGAGAGAGAGAGAGAGAGAGAGAGAGAGAGAGAGAGAGAGAGAGAGAGGGAGACTAAGTGAGGAATGGAGTTAGGGAATAAGATAATGAAGGGAGACTACACAAATTAACCCAAAAATAAATTTGAATAGGACCTAGTAATTATTTCTAATACTAATTGACCTTTAATTGATGCATGGTAGCTTTTTAAATAACAATTAATTCCTGATTGGTCCAGGGTAAATCAGTTAAGTGTGGCTCTAGCGTTGTGATTGGACAGGACGGGCAGGTGCCAAGCAGGTGAGAAACGTGTTTTGTGTTCAGTCATACTCTGTGTTCACTGCAACCTCAATCAATGTTCAAGTGGCCCTTCAATGTTCACTTAAAAATCCCTCTACCCACTTTAGCACACATTTTGTGTGCCATTACACCTTGATTGCACTTGTCGAAGGCGATCAGTGTCTACCTACCTGGAGTAGACACCATGTGCCTACCTACCTGGAGTAGACACCATATGTCTACCTACATGGAGTAATGGCACAAATAAAATGCAAAGTCTGTGTATACTACATCTGCATTTTATGTGTCCTCCAGTGCGTCCAAGACCATGTCATAGTGGTCCAGTAGTTGCGAGAGGCAGGAGCGACCTGCTCTAAACCTATGCTGCCCTGGGTTGTGCAGTTGTGGGGTGTCCAGGTGGTTGGCGATCTTGCTTCTTAGAACTCTATCAAATATTTTTGTAATGTTGGGGCAAACACAAACGCGCACACACACACACACACACACACACACACACACACACACACACACACACACACACACACACACAAACAAACAAAACACACACACACACACACACACACACACACAAACAAAAACACACACACACAAACAAAAAAAAAAACACACACACCACACACACACATAGAAACAAAAACACACACCCCTCACATACACTCACACACAAACACACACCTGGTCAATCACGTCAAGAAATCAGAGGAAGTGCAAAGGTTTGCAACAAGACTAGTCCCGGAGCTAAGGGGATTGTCCTACGAAGAAAGGTTAAGGGAAATCGGCCTAACGACACTAGAGGACAGGAGGGTTAGGGGAGACATGATAACAACATATAAAATACTGCGAGGAATTGACATGGTGGATAGAGACAGGATGTCCCAGAGATGGGACAGAGAAACAAGGGGTCACAATTGGAAGTTGAAGACCCAGATGGGTCAGAGGAATGTTAGGAAGTATTTCTTTAGTCATAGAGTTGTCAGGAAGTGGAATAGTCTGGGAAGTGACGTAGTGGAGGCAGGAACCTGGAGTTTACCTGGAGAGAATTCCAGGGGTCAACGCCCCCGCGGCCCGGTCTGTGACCAGGCCTCATGTTAGACCAGAGCCTGATCAACCAGGCTGTTACTGCTGGCCGCACGCAGTCCAACGTACGAACCACAGTCTGGCTGGTCAGATACCGACTTTAGGTGCCTGTCCAGTGCCTGCTTGAAGACAGCCAGGGGTTTGTTGGTAATCCCCCTGATGTATGCTGGGAGGCAGTTGAACAATCTTGGGCCCCTGACACTTATTGTGTTGTCCCTCAACGTGCTAGTGGCACCCCTGCTCTTCATTGGGGGGATGTTACATCGCCTGCCGAGTCTTTTGCTTTCGTAGGGAGTGATTTTCGTGTGCAAGTTTGGTACTAATCCCTCGAGAATTTTCCATGTGTATATAATAATGTATCTCTCCCGCCTGCGTTCTAGAGAGTACAGGTTCAGGAACTTCAAGCGTTCCCAGTAGTTCAGGTGGTTTATCGCACTTATGCGTGCCGTGAAGGTTCTCTTCACATTTTCAAGGTCAGCAATTTCACCCGCCTTGAAAGGTGCAGTTAGTGTGCAGCAATATTCCAGCCTAGATAGAACAAGCGATCTGTAAAGTGTCAACATGGTTTTGAAGGTTCTCATTATCCATCCTGTCATTTTTCTAGCAGATGCAATTGCTAAGGTGTTATGGTCCTTGAAGGTGAGATCCTCTGACATGATCACTCCCAGGTCTTTGACATTAGTTTTTCGCTCTATTGTGTGGTTGGAATTAGTTTTGTACTCCGATGAGATTTTAATTTCTTCACTTTTTCCGTATCTGAGTAATTGAAATTTCTCATCATTGAACTTCATATTGTTTTCTGCAGCCCATTTAAAGATTTGGTTTATGTCTGCTTGGAGTCTTGCAGTGTCTTCATCGGTGGACACTGTCATACAGATTCGGGTGTCATCTGCAAAGGAAGACACAGCACTGTGGCTTATATCCCTGTCTATGTCCGATATAAGGATGAGGAACAGGATGGGAGCGAGTACTGTGCCTTGTGGAACAGAGTTTTTCACAGTAGCTGCCTCAGACTTTACTCTGTTGACTACTACTCATAGTTTTAAGACTACTACTCATAGTTTTAAGACAAGGTTTGATAAAGCTCATGGAGCAGGGAGAGAGAGGACCTAGCAGCGATCAGTGAAGAAGCGGGGCCAGGAACTATGACTTGACCCTTGCAATCACATATATTGAGTACACTCACTTTAGAGATGGTAAATCCTGTGTCACAAACCTACTGGAGTTCTACGACAAGGTAACAGAAGTAAGGCAGGAGAGAGAGAGAGAGGGATGGATAGCTTGCATCTTCTTGGGCTGTAAGGAGGCTTTTGGCACAGTACCACCCAAGAGATTAGTACAAAATCTAGAAGAGAAGACAGGAAACCCTAACAAGAAGGAAACAACGAGTAACTGTCCGTAAAGAGGTGTCGGAATGGGAGCATATGACGAGTGGGGTTCCACAAGGTAGGATAGTCAGAGGTGTCCCTGTTTGTAGACGATGTGAAACTAATGAGGAGAATACAGGCGGACGAGGACTAGCAAAGACTACAGAGTACAGATAGATCTTGACAGGCTACAAATTTATTGTCCTCTGGTTTGTTTTCTTCTGGTTTGTTTTCCTCTGGTTTGTTTTCCTCTGGTTTGTTTTCCTCTGGTTTATTGTCCTCTGGTTTATTGTCTTGTGGTTTATTGTCTTGTGGTTTATTGTCCTCTGGTTTATTGTCTTCTGGTTTATTGTCTAATCTTGCTTTTTGTCTTCTGATTTTATATCTGGTTTATTGTGTTTTGGTTTAATGACCTTCATGTAGTCAATAGGCTTTAAACCCCATTAACCAGCGAACTTATTCAGTGGAAAAAATATTAATTTCATGTTTAAATTGATATATGAATATATATATATATATATATATATATATATATATATATATATATATATATATATAATATCGTGCCGAATAGGTAAAACTTGCAATTTTGGCTTAAATAGCAACGCTCTTCTTGCCGAATAAAGCAAGCAAATGTTGTTATGTTGTTGTAGATTCGCCGGTATTCTTCCGGTCCGGGTCTTTTCCAAATGGTGAGCCGGCCTTGTCTGAAACCTATGTCTCCCATGGGAGGAGGTCCAAGTACCCCTCATCATCTGGGACCAACTGTCCCCAGGCCTAGCCACGTTTTCCGCCCTCACGGGGCTCGTAGGGAGAAGCTAGCCCCGTTGTCTGCCATTTACCACGCCTCAGGGGGACCGCGGGAATGACAGTCTTGTGAGCTACAGATGGTATCAAGCTCTGGCTCTGGCACCTACCCCACCCTAGAAGGGCTGGGCATGGTCCACCCTCTTCAAGGCAAGCAAAAATTTGTGTATGCAATATATTTAATTGTCTTTATTAAAATTATTGTAAACTTATCTAAAACATATTTAGTTGGATTAGGCTAAATTAAATTACACTTGTTATTTTAAGGTTAGGTAAGTTTTCTAAGGTTCTTTTGGCACAATTTTTTTTTTTTTTTATTAACGTAAGAGAGAATAGAGATAAGAATGAGAATCATGCAAACTTCTCACGTCCGGGTCATTGCTTTCTCCTGCGCCTCTGTATCTTATCGGCTTCTCCCCGTTCAATGTTTCTTTCTAGTTCAACGTGTTTTTCTCTAAGTTTAGTCATTTCTCCACTTTTTCTCTCTCTCTCTTCTCTCTCTCTCTCTCTCTCTCTCTCTCTCTCTTCCAGTTTCCGTTTTCACTTACTGCAAGTATCATTATTGAATTATTATAATTTAGTGTTAGTAATTATTATTATTGCTAATACTATTGTTTTATATTATAATTATTATTATGGCTAATAGTATTATTATTATTATTATTATAGCTAATAGTATTATTATTATTATTATTATGGCTAATAGTATTATTATTATTATTATTATTATGGCTAATAGTATTATTATTATTATTATATTATTATTATTATTATTATTATTATTATTATTATTATTATTATTATTATTATTATTATTATTATTATTGCTAATAGTATTGTTTTATATTATAATTATTATTATGGCTAATAGTATTATTATTATTATTATGGCTAATAGTATTATTATTATTATTATGGCTAATAGTATTATTATTATTATTATTATGGCTAATAGTATTTTATTATTATTATTATTATTATTATTATTATTATTATTATTATTATTATTATTATTATTATTATTATTATTATGGCTAATAGTATTATTATTATTATTATTATTATTGATTATTATTATTATTATTATTATTATTATTATTATTATTGATAGAACACTTATGTAATACAGACATGAACGACGAATAAGACGCTTAATATCAGCAACGTTTCGCTCAACAGGGGTTTAGCCAAGCCTTGGCCCGATGATGATACTGGTGGGCGAAATGTAGCGGTAACTGAACACGTTACGTGTATACAAGTGCCCCTAGTTACTCCCCTTCAGGAGACATGAGTTTAATTCAAGGGTTCGTGATCCAGGGAATTGAAGCTACACCCTCTATGAATAATATTAATAATAAATATTAATAATTAATAATAATAATAAACATTAATAATTAATAATAATTAATATTAATTAATAATAATAATAATAATAATAAGTAATAATTAATAATGATAATAAACATTAATAATTAATAATAATAAATATTAATAATTAATAATAATAATAAATATTAATTAATAATAATAATAATAAATAATAATTAATAATAATAATAAACATTAATAATTAATAATAATAAATATAAATAATAATAATAATAATAACTAATAATAAATAATAATGATAATAAATACTAATAATATTAATAATAATACTGATAAATACTACTACTAATAATCATAATAATATATGTTAATAATAATCATAAATATTAATTAATAATAATCATAAATATTAATTAATAATAATAATATTATTATTATTAGTAGTATTATTATTATTACTGATAACAGTAATAATAATTAATAATATAAAAATATTCAAATTTTGAAATAAATTCACATTTATATATTATTAGTGAGTGGGATGGGTAGGTGGGGGGAAGGTGGTGGTGGGGGTTGAGAGTTGGAGGGTTGGGGGAATAATATTATTGAGGATTGTTTCGCATTGTGGTTCCTGGAGGGCGAGGGTTGAGGAGGGAAAGGGGTAGGTAGAGAAGGGGAAGGGGTAGGTCGAGGAGGGAGAGGGGGCGTGCCTCATCACACTCCAGGATGTTGGTACTTAGGAATGGACGAAGGGAGGGGGAGGTGAGGGTTCACTGGTTGGGGGTGTCGAGCGATAACGTGTGTTGGGAAGGGGGAAAGGGGACAGGAGGACCGTGGAAGGGGGTATGATGATGGGGAGGGGTAGGGAAGAGGGAAATGTGACGGGTGTGCGTGTGTGGACCAGCAGGCCGCCAGCAGCAACAGTCTGGTTGACCAGGCCAGCACCACGACGAGCCTGGATCAGGGCCGGACTGCTGTAGCAAGGGGAAAAAATCAAACCTCGCATGGACTCAATAAGACGTTTCGCGAGCGACGTTTTGCCCTGGATAGAGGAACTTCTATTTAAAGTTGAAGAGAATAGCAGGACAGAACACTGAAGGAGAGAATAAATAGAGAATTGAGGAAATAAATAAAGGAGAATAAAGAGAGTGTCATCCACTGGTGCCCCATGGCCTGGTGGGTAAAGCTCTCGCTTCACACGGCGAGGGTCTGGGTTCGATTCCCAGCCAGGGTAGAAACATGGGTGTTAGTGGACTGGTGTGGGTCGCATCCTGGGACAAAACTAACCTAATTTGCGGGAAATGCTCAGCATAACAAGGGGCTTTCTATATAGTAGTATGTCATTGATGTCAGCTATGGTCTGTATACCTTGTACATGTACTGGTAGAAATAAAGATATTATTATTATTATCAAGGAGACTGTAAATCTCCAAGCAGCAGATATAAACCAAGTTTTTCAGTGGAGAACGGAAAATAGTATGTTGAACGAGGACAAATTTCAACTACTCCGTTATGGAAAACTGGAGGAAATAATAACTAGAATTGGGTATACTACAAACTTTAATTACACAGTAGAGAGGCAAGTAACGTGAAGGACCTGGGAGTGGTAATGTCTGAGGACCTCACCTTCAAGGACCACAACAATGCCACTATCACATCTGCGAGGAAAATGACAGGATGGATAATGAGAACATTCAAGACAAGAGATGCCAAGCCAATGACGATCTTTTTTTAAATCACTTGTTCTCTCTAGGTTGGAATATTGCTGTACATTAACATCTCCATTCAAGGCAGGTGAAATTGCAGATCTAGATAATGTACAGTGAACCTTACTGCACGTATAAGTTCCATCAAACACCTTAATTACTGTTAAATTAGACACATATGCAACACTTGGGTATCTTTATTGAAAAAACGTTTCGCCACACAGTGGCTTCATCAGTATTGACTGATGAAGCCACTGTGTGGCAAACGTTTTCTCAATAAAGATACCCAAGTGTTGCATATGTGTCTAATTTAACAACTTGTCGGTTCTCTGAACCATTCATCTACACCTTAATTACTGCGGACGCTTGGAGTCACTTGACCTGTACTCACTGGAGCTGACTTAACTCAGTGAAGACGTGTCTTGTGTGCTCTCTGTCAATCTGAAGAAGATGTCCTCTCTTGAGCTACTCTACCAGCAGCTGAAGGAAGAACTGAGGGTAGCTAAGCTTGAGATACAGCGACTGACTGAGGAAAACAAGAGGATTCGTAGTAATCCTCCTGTTGAGAATCCTCAAGCCAGGAAAGGAACCTGGACAGTGGCTAAAACGCATGGGACAAAGTTAAGGCTCAAGAGGACGGGTGGAGAGGTAGAAACAACGAAGACCCAGGAGAATGTTGTGGAAACATCGAACCCATTCTCCGTGCTACCCGATGAATGTGAGTCGACTTCTAGGAGCGTCACGACGAAAGACACAAAGGAAGGTAAAAACATTGTTGTTGTTGGGGACAGTCAGGTTAGGTACATGGATAGGGCTTTCTGTTTGATTGATAGGAGTAGGAGACAGAGGGTTTGCTTTCCTGGGGCTGGGATGGAGGATATTGTTAGCCGTCTGGACGACATCATGAGAGGTAATGGGAGCAATCCTATTATCTGTCTCAGTGCTGGAGGCAACGATGTTGGCAGACGTAGGAGTGAGGACCTGACTAGCAGGTTTAGGTCAGCAATAGACATAATTAGGAAGAAGGGTGGGAACCCTGTCATATGTGGTATTTTGCCAAGGAGAGGAGTTGGAAATGAATGGCTGTCCAGGGCAATTGGTGTCAATTGCTGGCTGGACAAATACTGTAAGGAAAATTCAGTAACATTCATTGACAACTGGGACCTCTTCTATGGAAGAAATGACATGTATGCCAGGGATGGGGTTCACTTATCCAGGTCTGGGGGGGCACTGGCAACTGCAGTGGAGGGAGCTGTTAGGGCTTTAAACTAGAAATAGTTAGTGGTATGGGTTTTGGGGGGAAAACAGAGAAGTCCCAGTGTAGTAATATTATATGTTGTAGGAGAACTAGTAATAGGCAGAATAAGGTGGATAGTGGAAAGCTAGTGACACTAGATGACAAGGACAGTAATAGGTATAGTGGAAAAAAAGAGATGAGCAGGAAGGGTAAAGAGAAAGGAGGGTCTCTAAATATATATTACACCAATAGTCGTAGTGCTAGGAATAAGATGGACGAGTTGAGATTAGTTGCAAGTATGGGTAATATTGATGTTTTTGCAATAACTGAGACATGGTTTAATATGAAAAATCGGACTTGCCTGCCGAATGTCACATTCAGGGTTTTAAATTGTTCCAAGTAGACAGAAGTATCGGGAAAGGGGTGGGGTGGCACTCTATGTCCGTGATCATTTAAATTGTTGCATAAAAACGGGTATAAAGTCTGAATTAACACATACAGAGTCTGTCTGGATAGAATTTTCAGAGGGTGTGAAAATTGATTTTAGGCGTGATTTACCGTCCTCCAAACTTAGATAGGGAACAAGGGAGACTACTTTGGGAGGAAATTGTTAAGGCCACAAGACACGATAACGTAGTAATTCTAGGGGACTTTAACTTTAGTCAGATTGATTGGAATTTCATGACAGGGAATTTAGAATCTAACGACTTTTTAGAAGTAGTTCAGGATTGCTTTTTGAAGCAGTTTGTAACAGAACCTACAAGGGGAAATAACCTACTTGACTTGGTTCTGGCAAGCAAGGAAACCCTTGTTAATAATTTAGAAATTACAGAGGAACTCGGCTCAAGCGACCACAAGTCCTTTAGCATTGAATGGATGTATGATAGTAGGGATAATTCAGTAATGGTCCCAGATTTTCGCTTAGCAGATTATAATGGACTTAGAGAACACTTATCAACTGTGGACTGGGGTGAAGAAGAGAGGTATCAATATGACAGTTTTCTTAACACTATACAGGCTGCCCAAAGAACATTTATCCCGTATAAAGAAATTAGATCAAGTAGAAATGACCCAAAATGGATGAATAATAGGCTCAAATATCTTTTAGGGCAGAAGAAAGGAATTTATAGGCGCATAAAAAGAGGTGAGGGTCATCTTATAAATCAGTATACTGACATTAAGAGGGACGTTAAAAAGGGAATAAGAAAAGCTAAACGGGACTATGAAATTAAAGTTGCTAGGGATTCAAAACTAACCCAAAAGTTTTTTCCAGGTTTATAGAACAAAAGTTAGGGATAAGATAGGTCCCCTTAAAAATAACTCTGGGCATCTTACTGACAAGGAGAATGATATGTGCTCTATTTTTAATAATTATTTTCTCTCGGTTTTCACACAGGAAGACATTAATAATATCCCAGTAATTAATTTTACAGAGGCCCAGAAGAAGATAAATTATGTAATATCACAGTCACTAGCGAAATGATTATGAAACAGCTGGACCGACTGAAACAAAATAAATCGCCGGGTCCTGATGAGCTTTTTGCAAGGGTTCTTAAGGAATGCAAATGGAACTCTGTGAACCAATATCTAACATTTTTAATTTATCTCTTCAAACAGGTGTAGTGTCTGATATGTGGAAGATGGCTAATGTAATTCCTATTTTTAAAGCAGGGGACAAGTCACTACCGTCAAACTACCGCCCAATAAGCCTGACCTCAATTGTAGGCAAATTACTAGAGTCAATTATAGCTGATATTATTAGAAGCCATCTAGATAACCATAATTTGATTAATGATACCCAGCATGGATTCACGAGGGGCCGTTCCTGCCTATCTAATTTATTAACCTTCTTCAGTAAAGCTTTTGAGGCTGTTGATCACGATAAAGAATTCGATATTGTTTATTTAGACTTTAGTAAGGCTTTGATAGAGTACCGCACCAGAGACTGTTAAAGAAAGTGGCAGCTCATGGCATTGGGGAAAAGTGCTGTCATGGATCGAGTCATGGCTCACCAATAGGAAGCAGAGAGTGTGCATAAATGGGGTTAAATCCGAATGGGGACTTGTAACAAGTGGTGTTCCACAGGGATCAGTCTTAGGCCCATTGTTATTTATAATATATATCAATGACCTTGATGAGGGAATTACTAGTGATATGAGCAAATTCGCCGACGACACGAAGATAGGTAGGATAATTGATTCAAACATAGATGTCATAGAACTTCAGGAAGATTTAGACAAACTTAATTCGTGGTCAGAAAAGTGGCAGATGCAGTTCAATGTAGATAAATGCAAGGTTCTGAAGCTCGGGAGTGTCCATAACCCAAGCACTTATAAGTTAAATAACGTAGAACTTAGCCATACAGATTGCGAGAAGGACTTGGGGGTGATGGTAAGCAGCAACCTTAAACCAAGACAGCAATGCCTAAGCGTACGTAATAAGGCAAATAGATTACTGGGATTTATATCAAGAAGTGTTAGCAACAGAAGTCCAGAGGTTATATTACAGCTTTATACATCATTAGTAAGGCCTCACCTAGATTACGCAGCTCAGTTCTGGTCTCCATATTACAGAATGGACATAAATTCGTTAGAAAACATTCAGCGTAGAATGACTAAATTAATACATAGCATTAGAAATCTTCCTTACGAAGAAAGATTGAAGACCCTAAAATTACATTCACTTGTAAGACGTAGAATGAGGGAGACATGATCGAGGTATACAAGTGGAAAATGGGTATTAACAAAGGGGATATAAATAAGGTCTTGAGGATATCTCTCCAAGAGAGAACCCGCAATAATGGATTCAAGTTAGATAAGTTTAGATTTAGAAAGGATATAGGAAAGTATTGGTTTGGAAATAGGGTAGTTGATGAGTGGAACAGTCTGCCTAGTAGGGTTATTGAAGCTAGGACCTTGGGTAGTTTCAAATTTAGGTTGGATAAATTCATGAGTGAGAGGGGTTGGATTTGAGTGGGACTCGCGCATGAGTGGGTAGAATTGTCAAAGCTTATTTCTTGGGTAGCATTGAAAATTGGGTTGAGCAAATATTCTGTTAGTGGGACGGATTGTGAAGGACCTGCCTAGTATGGGCCAACAGGCCTGCTGCAGTGTTCCACCTTTCTTATGTTCTTATGTTCTTATGATACATCATAATCTATGCGTGGAAAATCCTAGAGGGACTGGTCCCTAATCTGCACACAGAAATTACTCCCTACTAAAGCAAAAGACTTGGCAGGTGATGCAACATATCCCCAATGAAAAGTAGGGGCGCCACTGGTACACTAAGAGAAAACACAATAAGTGTACGGGGCCCAAGACTTCAACAGCCTCCCACCAGCCATAAGGTGAATTACCAGTAACCCTCTGGCTGCCTTCAAGAGGTACTGAACAGACACCTAAAGCCAGTACCCGATCAGCTGGGATGTGGTTCGCCCGTTAGACTACGTGCGGCCAGCAGTAACAGCCTGGTTAATCAGACTCTGATCCAACACGAGGCCTGGTCAAGGACTGGGCCGCGGGGGCATTGACCCCCGGAACACCCTCCAGGTAGACTCCAGATAGCAGGTAGGTAGGGCAGCAGCTGCCTCGGTGAGGTAGTCATCCGGGATGCCAGGCATAGTCGTACATCATCAGTCTTGGAAGCACCTGCACGTGCCAACTATTCTTAGAATCTTGATCTAGTTAGCCTCAAAAGTTGGAAGCCGATCAGTTAAGGCCTTCTCGTGTTATGAGCAAAATACAAACGAAAATGTGGTGTGAGTATAATAGGTGGCAACCAATTATGTACAGGTCCTCCTTCAGGGACACCTTTTCGCCAAACAAAAACTGGATACAAAAGCAGTGGGCTGCTCCCCCTATTCTATATGATACTTACACAGCGGGAAAAGTTAACTATATTTCCCAGTCATATTTCATCACGCAAGGTGCTGAAATGTGTCAGCCTGAGCTAGGAGACTTCAATAGTGTCAGCCTGAGCTAGGAGACTTCTGTAGTGCCAGCCTGAGCTGGGAGACTTCAGTAGTGTCAGCCTGAGCTAGGAGACTTCAGTAGTGTCAGCCTGAGCTAGGAGACTTCTGTAGTGTCAGCCTGAGCTGGGAGACTTCAGTAGTGTCAGCCTGAGCTGGGAGACTTCAGTAGTGTCAGCCTGAGCTAGGAGACTTCTGTAGTGTCAGCCTGAGCTGGGAGACTTCAGTAGTGTCAGCCTGAGCTAGGAGACTTCAGTAGTGTCAGCCTGAGATAGGAGACTTCAGTAGTGTCAGCCTGAGCTAGGAGACTTCAGTAGTGTCAGCCTGAGCTAGGAGACTTCAATAGTGTCAGCCTGAGCTAGGAGACTTCTGTAGTGCCAGCCTGAGCTGGGAGACTTCAGTAGTGTCAGCCTGAGCTAGGAGACTTCAGTAGTGTCAGCCTGAGCTAGGAGACTTCGTAGTGTCAGCCTGAGCTGGAGACTTCAGTAGTGTCAGCCTGAGCTAGGAGACTTCAGTAGTGTCAGCCTGAGCTAGGAGACTTCTGTAATGTCAGCCTGAGCTGGGAGACTTCAGTAGTGTCAGCCTGAGCTAGGAGACTTCAGTAGTGTCAGCCTGAGCTAGGAGACTTCTGTAGTGTCAGCCTGAGCTGGGAGACTTCAGTAGTGTCAGCCTGAGCTGGGAGACTTCAGTAGTGTCAGCCTGAGCTGGGAGACTTCAGTAGTGTCAGCCTGAGCTAGGAGACTTCTGTAGTGTCAGCCTGAGCTGGGAGACTTCTGTAGTGTCAGCCTGAGCTAGGAGACTTCAGCAGTGTCAGTCTGAGCTGGGAGACTTCAGTAGTGTCAGCCTGAGCTGGGAGACTTCAGTAGTGTCAGCCTGAGCTTTGAGATTTCTGTAGTGTCAGCCTGAGCTGGGAGACTTCTGTAGTGTCAGTCTGAGCTGGGAGACTTCAGTAGTGTCAGCCTGAGCTGGGAGACTCCAGTAGTGTCAGCCTGAGCTGGGAGACTTCAGTAGTGTCAGCCTGAGCTGGGAGACTTCGTAGTGTCAGCTGAGCTGGAGACTTCAGTAGTGTCAGCCTGAGCTGGAGACTTCAGTAGTGTCAGCCTGAGCTGGGAGACTTCAGTAGTGTCAGCCTGAGCTGGGAGACTCCAGTAGTGTCAGCCTGAGCTGGGAGACTTCAGTAGTGTCAGCCTGAGCTGGAGACTTCAGTAGTGTCAGCCTGAGCTGGGAGACTTCAGTAGTGTCAGCCTGAGCTGGGAAAACTTCAGTAGTGTCAGGCTGAGCTGGGAGACTTCAGTAGTGTCAGCCTGAGCTGGGAGACTTCAGTAGTGTCAGCCTGAGCTGGGAGACTTCAGTAGTGTCAGCCTGAGCTGGGAGACTTCAGTAGTGTCAGCCTGAGCTGGGAGACTTCAGTAGTGTCAGCCTGAGCTGGGAGACTTCAGTAGTGTCAGCCTGAGATGGGAGACTTCAGTAGTGTCAGCCTGAGCTAGGAGACTTCAGTAGTGTCAGCCTGAGCTAGGAGACTTCAATAGTGTCAGCCTGAGCTAGGAGACTTCTGTAGTGTCCAGCCTGAGCTGGGAGACTTCAGTAGTGTCAGCCTGAGCTGGAGACTTCAGTAGTGTCAGCCTGAGCTAGGAGACTTCGTAGTGTCAGCCTGAGCTGGAGACTTCAGTAGTGTCAGCCTGAGCTGGAGACTTCAGTAGTGTCAGCCTGAGCTGGAGACTTCTGTAATGTCAGCCTGAGCTGGGAGACTTCAGTAGTGTCAGCCTGAGCTAGGAGACTTCAGTAGTGTCAGCCTGAGCTAGGAGACTTCTGTAGTGTCAGCCTGAGCTGGGAGACTTCAGTAGTGTCAGCCTGAGCTGGGAGACTTCAGTAGTGTCAGCCTGAGCTAGGAGACTTCAGTAGTGTCAGCCTGAGCTAGGAGACTTCGTAGTGTCAGCCTGAGCTGGGAGACTTCGTAGTGTCAGCCTGAGCTGGAGACTTCAGAGTGTCAGCCTGAGCTGGAGACTTCAGTAGTGTCAGCCTGAGCTGGGAGACTTCAGTAGTGTCAGCCTGAGCTTTGATATTTCTGTAGTGTCAGCCTGAGCTGGGAGACTTCTGTAGTGTCAGTCTGAGCTGGGAGACTTCAGTAGTGTCAGCCTGAGCTGGGAGACTCCAGTAGTGTCAGCCTGAGCTGGGAGACTTCAGTAGTGTCAGCCTGAGCTGGGAGACTCCCGTAGTGTCAGCGTGAGCTGGGAGACTTCAGTAGTGTCAGCCTGAGCTGGGAGACTTCAGTAGTGTCAGCCTGAGCTGGGAGACTTCAGTAGTGTCAGCCTGAGCTGGGAGACTTCCAGTAGTGTCAGCCTGAGCTGGGAGATTTCAGTAGTGTCAGCCTGAGCTGGGAGACTTCAGTAGTGTCAGCCTGAGCTGGGAGACTTCAGTAGTGTCAGCCTGAGCTGGGAGACTTCAGTAGTGTCAGGCTGAGCTGGGAGACCAGTAGTGTCAGCCTGAGCTGGAGACTTCAGTAGTGTCAGCCTGAGCTGGGAGACTTCAGTAGTGTCAGCCTGAGCTGGAGACTTCAGTAGTGTCAGCCTGAGCTGGGAGACTCAGTAGTGTCAGCCTGAGCTGGGAGACTTCAGTAGTGTCAGACTGAGCTGGGAGACTCCAGTAGTGTCAGCCTGAGCTGGAAGACTTCAGTAGTGTCAGCCTGAGCTGGGAGACTTCAGTAGTGTCAGCCTGAGCTGGGAGACTTCAGTAGTGTCAGCCTGAGCTGGGAGACTTCAGTAGTGTCAGCCTGAGCTGGGAGACTTCAGTAGTGTCAGCCTGAGCTGGGAGACTTCAGTAGTGTCAGCCTGAGCTGGGAGACTTCAGTAGTGTCAGACCTGAGCTGGGAGACTCCAGTAGTGTCAGCCTGAGCTGGAGACTGAGTGTCAGCCTGGCTGGAGACTTCAGTAGTGTCAACCTGAGCTGGGAGACTCCAGTAGTGTCAGCCTGAGCTGGGAGACTTCAGTAGTGTCAGCCTGAGTCGGAAGACTTCAGTAGTGTCAGCCTGAGCTGGGAGACTTCAGTAGTGAAATGAGGATATCGTCAAATATTCTATTTGCTGAAGATAGAAGGGAGGTGGAGGGAAATGGCTGAGGGGAGGGGGAAAGGATAGAGGAGGATGGGGAAGGGAGTGGGGAAGAGCTGGTGGGATGAGAGTGCATGCGACTGTGACCAGTCAAACTGGGTGGGGGAGGAAGCCTGTCAAGGAGAGATTTCCGCCTCTCCAAACCTGTCCAGTCATTAATAAAACAAACACACACACATCTGAGAAGAGGCGGAGACAGGAACTGTGAATCGACCCCCTGCAACTACAAATAGGTGAGTACACACACACTAACATCCAGAGGTCCCACTCACTGTTTTGGGACCACAAGCCATACTAAAGTGTCACCCACTGAGTTTTGGGAACACAAGCATCCAGAGGGTATTGGGACCACCTGTCTTACTGAGGTCCCACCTACTGGGACCACCTGTTTTTCCTTTAACATTCCATTATCGAAATAACGGAGGAATTTGGATATGTTTCCAGTATATTATAGACATGTCCTCTTCTAAGGACCTATTTACCATTATTATTTATACTAATTTTCATTATTTTCAAAAGATATTTGAAAACAAGCCCACTCTCATACATTGGTCAGACAGGTAAACCTCTAGAAACTAGATTCCCTCAACACCAGTACTCATCAGGACAGGCCAGGTGTCGAATGCGATCTTAAACCATGTCAGCTCTTGCAATCACCCACTGGGGTGGGCTACAGCCCAAATAATTGTACCCAACAGTTCCATCATGGAGAGAAACATACTTGAGTTCTCCCTCCTGAAACATGATAGGAATGCCGTATATAACTTAAATTATGGGCTGTACAAACTCGATAGTTATTTAGTGGAGTCTATTGTGCACAGCCTTAAACAACATTATTATACAAAAGCACAGGATTGCTCTTATGTCAGGGTGTTTCGTGATGTTTCAGTTATGTTCGACCTGAGTCTGCAAACTGAACATCATGGTACGCCCGTCGTGAACGTCGATATAACATCTTGTTAAGTCCGTCGGGAACGTCGATATAATATATAACGTAAATATTTAACATGTTAAGTCTGCCTTGACCAGCAATATAACCCACCCAGCTACTACTGCATACAGGTATCGTAATGCTACAGGTGGTCTAGGTGGTGTGCTGCAATACAGACTGCAACCTGACTGATAAAGCATCAGTAGTAAGGAAGTAGTCATGGGTGTTCATTTAGGTATAGGTACGATCATCCTAGGATAGTCCAAAATTAATGTAGAGTAACCTGTTGAGGTCCTAACCCATCTAGGTACGGCAGCACAAGGTACACATAGTTGATTGCAACATGGTGATTGCAACTAGTTTAGTGGTTTACTGAATTAGGTTGTTAGTAATATTACAATGATAATGAAATAATAATGATAGTGGATGATAGGGGATAATAATAATAATAATAATAATAATAATAATAATAATAATAATAATAGTGTTAAAAGAAAAAAATCAGGAATTTCCTAGTTATTATAAGAAAAAAAAGCCTGAATAGGAGAATTCACACAGGTATATTAATTGACACAGAATATTTCCTGAATATTCTAGAACTTTCTGTGACACTGGTTGACAAAATGAGGGATTTATTCCTTCTATTTCATTAGTTAGAAGGTCGTTCACATTAGCTGTATTTTGTATGTAAATGATCCACTATTGTAATATAACTTCTTACGTCACATGACCTGTTCCCAGCAGTTAGAAGCTTAGGGTTGGCTATTAACTATCTCCTAGTTATTTTACCTCATGCTATCTGCAAACTGTGAGGCCTACTCCCCCCCACCCCATATGGGGTGGGGGACTGGAGTGGTTGGCATTCCACTTGGCCCTCCCTCGCTCAGTCAGAGGCTGGTGCCACCGCGCTACCATACTCTGAAAAAACTTACCTATTTCTCCTGTTGCTGCCCTTGTAACATTGCACAGCTCCTGATGACGCACTGAGATCTGTGAAAGTATTTGAGCTAAAGATCTCCACCCCCCCCCCGTTGATTGTCTTGCATTGTTAAGATCGCCTGTCTGCGATTGTTTATTAATGTATACAGGAGAAGGGGTTACTAGCCCCTTGCTCCCGGCATTTTAGTCGCCTCTTACGACACGCATGGCTTACGGGGGAAGAATTATGTTCCACTTTCCATTGGAAAGCGTTAAAGCCGTAGTGTGATACAACACCTGGAATATGGGAGTCAATGAGGTTTGATCCAAGAATGGGGAAGGATGGATCTAATTCTTTGAGTCAAGAGAACTTCACCAGCGTCAAGGGATAATTCTTCTAGGTTGTTTACACAGGTAAAGGCAAGATTGCCATGCAATACAAAGCAAACAACCTCAACAGAAATATGCAAACAACAACGGAAATAAGTCACTTGTCTGACTTTTTTGGGGGGAGATTATCCTGGGTAATTTACACATGCTACTATGCTCATTAATGACTCACTTTGAGACAGCAATACGGAAGGTTAATTGATCTGTATATTTCGATCCCCTTCTGCTGAAGAGGGTCCCAGGAGGAGGTCGAAATATACAGATCAATTAATCTTCTGAGTTTCTGTCTACCTGTGGTTATTATTGAGCATTGACAAGTGTTCATTACTCATTAGTTATCTGTATATTACTATGTATGATAATTGTACTTATGTATACTTTACTTAGTCGTCTGGGACGGTGACTTTAGGGTCGTCGTGTAAGACTCACCAATTGCTGCCAGTGGTCGTATTATGAGATGCGCCAATCACTGGGAAAGGTCGTTAAGGGTTTTTCCAACACCTCTCGCGTTAAAATTGCTTTCAAATATCACTATTTCTACGACTTGAGGTGGTCCAGGATAACCTACGACTTGAGGTGGTCCAGGATAACCTACGACTTGAGGTGGTCCAGGATAACCTACGACTTGAGGTGGTCCAGGATAACCTACGACTTGAGGTGGTCCAGGATAACCTACGACCTGAGGTGGTCCAGGATAACCTACGACCTGTGGTGGTCCAGGATAACCTACGACCTGTGGTGGTCCAGGATAACCTACAACCTGAGGTGGTCCAGGATAACCTACAACCTGTGGTGGTCCAGGATAACCTACGACCTGAGGTGGTCCAGGATAACCTACGACCTGTGGTGGTCCAGGATAACCTACGACCTGTGGTGGTCCAGGATAACCTACAACCTGAGGTGGTCCAGAATGACTTAAAGACCACCACCACCAACACCACCACCCACCAACAAAATCACCACCACCAACACCCATACTCCCACGACCACCCGGGTTCGTTAACGTAAATAGGAGGAGAAAGAGACAGAAGGAAAGGAAGAGGAGAGGTATCAAATACCAGAAGACTTATCACTAGCCACTAACGCTGTCTGCATACAAGACACACCTACGAGACTACGATGAAGTAGAATCCAGATGATTGTTGTGAAAGATGGGAGTAGATGGGAGGCTTGGATTGAGTATTTCTCCTCCCACTACTGCAGTAGTGGGAGGAGGGGGAGGTGGAGGAGGATCAAGGTAGTAGTGGCAACGCCCTGCAATATATCAGCAGTAAATAAGACAGCGGCGGCAGCAGCAGCAGCAGAAGTGGTCGTGATAGTGACCTCCGTAATGCTAGCCACCGCCTAGCCCCGAGGTCATACTTCCCTCTTGACCGTCTGATCTGCCAGGCTATTGCTACTTGCAGTCCAAGGTTGTAGGGTCTCGGACAAAGGATGTTGACTTAGTGTTCTCCAATTATGCCCATGAAACGCCTATGTTTTTTTTTCTAATACTATCCCACAGGGGTTCCCATGGGTTTCTCTCCTGTAAGTTACGTTCGTGTGTAACGCTAATCAATTTATATATTTCTTACGCAGTTTCCAGCATATTTTTTTTAACCGTATATGTGTAAATATATCAGTTACATGTAATAAACTTTCCGAATGCTACATTTGTTACATAATTTGTGTCTCGTGGCTCAGTTGGCGGCGCACTCACCTCACATAGTGTCCATGGTTCAATCCCCGTACCTGCTGTCCCTCTTCACCTAGCAGTAAGTAGGTACCTGTTGGTCGCATACTCAAGGGAAGGGAAGGCACAGTATTTTGTTACATTTTCAACATCCTTAGAGCTAGACTGTTGGTCTGGAGTTTTATGACTCATTCGCCGCGAGTTCAATCCCCGCCCGTACCGTGGTTTCTTTGCAATCTCGTTACGATTTCTTGTCATGACATCAGCTCTTAGCCGATACAATGGATTTGTGTAAAAAAAGATGGGAGAGACTCCAATAAAACTGGAGAGCGAAACGTTGCAACAATAAAATGTCACATTAGTTGCATCTGTGTCCTTTCACCCAACATTCTTCAGACGACAACAGAGGTTAATAAACATGGAGACGGCAGAAGCAGTGGAGAGGTAAAGTTGTGATCAGTCCATGAGCTTTGAAGTAGTGTTGAGGGGGTCAGTCCCTTAGTTGTGCTAGAGGCTTCACACACCACCAACTAGAAGCGGATGCAACAACAACAACAGCAGCAACAATGGAACTTATTCCCCCTTTTGTTTCTACCTTTTTTTTCAGTCCTCACTGTAAGTTTACCAGTGTGTTTCCAACGATCCAGGAGCTTGTGTTCACCAGTAACAAAAGACTCAGAGAAGGCTACCTGGAGGCTACCTGGAGTCTATCTGGAATCTACCTGGAGTCTTCCTGGAGGCTACCTGAAGTCTACCTGGAGTCTTCCTGGAGGCTACCTGGAGGCTACCTGGAGGCTGCCTGGAGTCTACCTGGAGGCTACCTGGGGTCTACCTGGAGTCTACCTGGAGGCTACCTGGAGGCTACCTGGAGGCTACCTGGAGGCTACCTGGAGGCTACCTGGAGGCTACCTGGAGTCTACCTGGAGTCTTCCTGGAGTCTTCCTGGAGGCTACCTGGAGGCTACCTGGAGGCTACCTGGAGTCTACCTGAAGTCTACCTGGAGGCTACCTGAGTCTACCTGGAGGCTACCTGGAGTCTACCTGGAGGCTATCTGGAGTCTACCTGGAGGCTACCTGGAGTCTACCTGGAGTCTACCTGGAGTCTACCTGGAGTCTATCTGGAGGCTACCTGGAGGCTACCTGGAGTCTACCTGGAGGCTACCTGGAGTCTACCTGGAGGCTACCTGGAGTCTACGTGGAGTCTTCCTGGAGTCTACCTGGAGTCTACCTGGAGGCTACCTGGAGGCTACCTGGAGTCTACCTGGAGGCTACCTGGAGGGAGTTGCAGGGGTGAACGCCCCCGGGGTCCGGTCCATCACCAGGCTACAGTGCTCTCTGGCTACAGTGCTCTCTGAAATAACAGTATTACATAGGAATTTCTTCATCTGTGAGAAGTAATATATCAGTAAAATACAAACTATATTTAATCTTCCAAGAAAAACCCACCAGATCAATGGAACCAGTGTTTGTTGACAATGGGACCAGTGTTTGTTGACAATGGGACCAGTGTTTGTTGACAATGGGACCAGTGTTTGTTGACAATGGGACCAGTGTTTGTTGACAATGGGACCAGTGTTTGTTGACAATGGGACCAGTGTTTGTTGACAATGGGATCAGTGTTTGCTTACAATTGGACCAGTGTTTGTTGACATTGGGATCAGTGTTTGTCGACAATGGAACCAGTGTTTGTTTACAAAGGGACCAGTGTTTGTTTACAATAGGAACAGTCTTTGTTTACAATGCGACCAGCGTTTGTTTACAATGCGACCAGCGTTTGTTTACAATGTAACTAGCGTTTGTTTATAATGAGACCAGTCTTTATTTACAATGAGACCAGCGTTTGTTAAAAATGGGATCAGTGTTTACAATGGGACCAGTGTTTACAATGGAATCAGTGTTTACAATGGAATCAGTGTTTACAAAGGGATCAGCGTTTACAATGGGACCAGCATTTACAATGGGATCAATGTTTACAATGGGACCAGTGATTACAGAGGGACCAGCGCTTGTTTATAATGGGATCAGTGTTTACAGTAGGACCAGTGTTTATAATGGGACCAGCGCTTGTCAACAATGTGGGTTCCTGTTCACTAATGTGAGTGTAGGAGCCGTCACCTACCAAGTTAATATAATATCATATCTCGCCTTAATCTCTCGTATCATATGCCCTACAGAACCCTCATTATACTCTGAAGAACCCCCATCGTGCCCTGCAGAACCCTCATCAAGCTCCCACGCAATCCCAGGGCTCTGCAGAGTACAGTTTGAAAATCTCTGAATTCTAGACCTACTTCTGATGTTGAAATAAGTCATTAGAAGTAATAAGAAATACGTGATGATGATTGATGTTGATGTTTGATGATGATTACTGATTGTTGATGCAGTGTTTTTTTTTTTTTTTGGTCTGTAAAATTAGTCTGCAAAATCAGGTGATTTCAGGTGATTTACGTCAATATTTTCATCACTGTGCCTCAAAAATTAAAAAAAAAAAATGACCACTAAATATTTTTTTACGTACGTCATTCATTCGCAATGACTTACAATCGCACCGTATCTACGAATAACGTTAGCGACGGTGATATGCAAGACTAGCAAGAGAGAGAGAGAGAGAGAGACAGAGACAGAGAGAGTTTCATTATCTTTAAAAGGATCAGAGACGCGAGATGGTAGGAGGCAATACTTATGCTCCCGATGGAGGATGCTCTTCAAGAAGAAGCCTCTGAAGAAATCCTTGATCTTTTAAAACTCAAACCGTATCAGGCTTTCAGATGTATCTCTGAAACCTTCTCGGGGTAACTGCAAGTCTCCTTCAGGAGTCAGGAATCAGCTCGATAAAAAAAAGGAGCAGTGTGGCCTTTAAAAGTACACTGTTTACATTCGTATCAAGATTTGAGACGAGTGGCTCAGAGGCGACTCAGGAGACACGAAGATAATTGCAGAGTCGAACTATAGTATATTGACATGTTTCGCCCCTGGAACAAACTTCTTCATTCTGGGTATTGACTGAGGAAGCCGGACAGGCGAAACGTCTTGGTAAAGTTCGTCCCTACGCTTGTCTGATGGAATATATATACACCGATAGGTGAAATGTTTCTCATAGTATATACACCGAGAGGTGAATGTCTCTCTAGATATATATATATATATATATATATATATATATATATATATATATATATATATATATATATATATATATATTGAAAGTTTATTTTAATCCTTATATTAGGGATTAAAATAAGTTTATTTAAGCACAGGCACACATAAGTACAATTTTCATACATAGTAAATTACCTAAGATAATCCCCCCAACAAGTCAGTCAAAGTGTTTTTTTTCAATTGGAGTCCTTAATGCCGCTCTTACGACCGATAGACTTTCAACTATCTGCAGTTACCTTCTCCCTATTTAGATTTCTCACCCGAAAACCTTGGGGTGGTGAGTGGCTACGAGGGCTCACGCTTATACCATGACATTCAAAGAATGAAGAATCACTGTGGGGATGGCGGGACCATCCAAACAGAGTACTGCTGGGTGCTGTGGCGGGACCATCCCCACAGAGTACTGCTGGATGCTGTGGCGGGACCATCCTTACAGAGTACTGCTGGATGCTGTGGCGTGACCATCCCCACAGAGTACTGCTGGATGCTGTGGCGTGACCATCCCCACAGAGTACTGCTGGATGCTGTGGCGGGACCATCCCCACAGAGTACTGCTGGATGCTGTGGCGTGACCATCCCCACAGAGTACTGCTGGATGCTGTGGCGGGACCATCCCCACAGAGTACTGCTGGATGCTGTGGCGGGACCATCCCCACAGAGTACTGCTGGGTGCTGTGGCGTGACCATCCCCACAGAGTACTGCTGGATGCTGTGGCGTGACCATCCCCACAGAGTACTGCTGGATGCTGTGGCGGGACCATCCCCACAGAGTACTGCTGGATGCTGTGGCGGGACCATCCCCACAGAGTACTGCTGGATGCTGTGGCGGGACCATCCCACAGAGTACTGCTGGATGCTGTTGCGGGACCATCCCCACAGAGTACTGCTGGATGCTGTGGCGTGACCATCCCCACAGAGTACTGCTGGATGCTGTGGCGGGACCATCCCCACAGAGTACTGCTGGATGCTGTGGCGTGACCATCCCCACAGAGTACTGCTGGATGCTGTGGCGTGACCATCCCCACAGAGTACTGCTGGATGCTGTGGCAGGACCATCCCACAGAGTACTGCTGGATGCTGTTGCGGACCATCCCCACAGAGTACTGCTGGGTGCTGTGGCGTGACCAACCCCACAGAGTACTGCTGGATGCTGTGGCGTGACCATCCCCACAGAGTACTGCTGGATGCTGTGGCGGGACCATCCCCCCAGAGTACTGCTGGATGCTGTGGCGGGACCATCCCCACAGAGTACTGCTGGATGCTGTGGCGGGACCATCCCCACAGAGTACTGCTGGATGCTGTGGCGTGACCATCCCCACAGAGTACTGCTGGATGCTGTGGCGTGACCATCCCCACAGAGTACTGCTGGATGCTGTGGCGGGACCATCCCCACAGAGTACTGCTGGATGCTGTGGCGGGACCATCCCCACAGAGTACTGCTGGATGCTGTGGCGGACCACCCCCACAGAGTACTGCTGGATGCTGTGGCGGACCATCCCCACAGAGTACTGCTGGATGCTGTGGCGGACCATCCCCACAGAGTACTGCTGGATGCTGTGGCGGACCATCCCCACAGAGTACTGCTGGATGCTGTGGCGGGACCATCCCCACAGAGTACTGCTGGATGCTGTGGCGGGACCATCCCCACAGAGTACTGCTGGATGCTGTGGCGGGACCATCCCCACAGAGATAACGACAGAAAACTGAACTTACAACCTGCTACGTTGTATATTTTCTCTCTACGTAAGTTTATTTAAGTACAGGTAGACATAAATACAGTTACATATGTGTAAATTACCTAGGATAACCCAAAAAAGTCTAAGTGACTTATTTCCATTGGGGTCCTTTGTAATATCATACGTAAACCAGTTAACACAGCTAAGAAGTTCAGTGTAAGTGTGTACTGTAAAAAGGACCAAGTAAATGATGTGTACAACGTTGGTGGGAAATTATTCACAGAGATTAAACTTAGAACATTAATTAGCCTAATGTGCGATTATCCAAATTATTTTAAAATTAACTCCACAATATTTCGGAATATTAAGACAGACAGTAAAATAATCTATGTAATATGTCAAGGTGTCTAATTAATGTAAATATAACTACCAGACATATTTATCAAATATCCTATATAGGCTTATAACAAATATCAATTGTAAATATAAATTCAAACGTACTCCTGTTAACCCTTCTGGGGCCTAGTTCCTAGGCCTTTTGTGTATCCATATGTTCTTGCGTTACTCTCCACAGGATGGATATGACGTGTACAAAATAGCCACTACCATCCACAGCATATGAAGTGCACAATAAGCTAGCCACAGGATGGATATGGAATGCACGATGAACTAGCCATTACCATCCACAGGATGGATATGGAATGCACGATGAACTAGCCATTACCATCCACAGGATGGATATGGGGTGGACAATAAACTAGCCACTACCATCTGTCAGTAGTGTGTCACTGATTACAAGTATTTCTTGTGTAGTATATATAAGTATTTCTTGTGTAGTATATATAGATAGTACCAGCTATATTATAGTTAGGCTCCCTAGCTAGCTGTGACGTCACGAGTCCCTCTCATGTGAGCCCTGGGCCCCAGGCATCTGTCTCACTCCGACCATAGGCATAGGCTTGACAAGACACGGCTCCTGGCTTCCCCTCATAGACTATCAATATAAGTTACCAACCGACCTTGTGTGTATTACTTCGACCGTCTATTATCTCCAGAATACTCACCCAACACCATCCACAGGATGGATATGGGGTGTCGCTTCAGAAGCAAAATCTATAATCTAGGTCATATCTAGATTTGGACACAGCGTGCACAACCTAGTCTAGAAATACTGTTGATGTCAAATCTGCTGGCTGATAGCTGATGATAAAAGTGAGATTCATTAGATAAATCTAGCGAAAAGTGATGTCCTATGAAGATAGTGAAGGTGACGTCCTACAAAAATAGTGAAAGTGACGTCCTACGAAGATAGTGAAGGTGACGTCTTACGAAGATAATGAAAGTGACGTCCTACGAAGATAGTGAAGGTGACGTCCTACGAAGATAGTGAAGGTGACGTCCTACAAAGATAGTGAAGGTGACGTCCTACGAAGAGAGTGAAGGTGACGTCTTACGGAGGGAGTGAAGGTGGCGTCCTACGAAGAGAGTGAAGGTGACGCCCTACGAAGAGAGTGAAGGTGACGTCTTACGGAGAGAGTGAAGGTGACGTCCTACGAAGAGAGTGAAGGTGACGTCCTACGAAGAGAGTGAAGGTGACGTCCTACGAAGAGAGTGAAGGTGACGTCCTACGAAGATAGTGAAGGTGACGTCCTACGAAGATAGTGAAGGTGACGTCCTACGAAGATAGTGAAGTTGACGTCCTACGAAGATAGTGAAGGTGACGTCCTACGAAGATAGTGAAGGTGACGTCATACGAACATAGTGAAGGTGACGATCTACAAAGAGTATCGAGGGGTAAGACCTGCCAGAGTGCAAAATATTTAATAGGTCTTTGTTTCCCCCTCTGGCAAGAGAAGAAAAAGTCAGATATCATTAACCAGAGTAATAATAACAGCTTGCTTCCTCGCTTACAAGCTATCTACAAGCCCCTTCTTACATACCCGCCCTGTCCAAGCCCTGCCCTGCCCCACGGCTACTCTGGGCAACCCATCTCTCCACTACCCACAGTCTGAGGCTCTGCCCTGCCCCGAGGGCCACCGCGCGGCCGTCGCTGCCCCCGGAGCGGCGCCAGAGCGCCACTATCACTACCGACTGTCACTCACTACGCTGGAAGGAGCTTGCAAAGATTTCTCTAAGACTTTCAAGTTATTTCATTATCATTAATATAATTTTTCATATCAAAATGAACATCTTAAACATTACTTTTCGTACCTAGCATTTTTAACAATCAGGTTCGTGAAATTAACTCAATGTTAATTTAAGGTTAACATTAAGTTTACTTCACTATTAAGTTAAATAACTTAAATAATAAGGTTAATGCTTTGTTAAGGTCGCTATTTTTTGTTAAGGACAATATTAAGGCTGTTAATATGTTAAGGTCAGTATTATGCAAAGGTTAACATCACTTTAATGGAAATATTAAGCTAAGGGAGACATTAAGTTCAAGATCAAAATTATATTGTGGTTAATATTATGTTAAGGTTAATATTAAGGTAAGGTTAATATTAAGTTAAGGTTAATATTATGTTAATGTTAACATTATGTTAAGGTTAATAGTAAGGTTAATATTATGTTAAGGTTAATAGTAAGGTTAATATTATGTTAAGGTTAATAGTAAGGTTATTATTATGTTAAGATCAATGTTATATTATGATTAATGCTAAGTTAAGGTTAATACTATGTTAAGGTTAATATTGTGTTAAGGTTAACATTAAGTTAAATAACAAGTTAAGTTCAGGTTAATACAAAAGTTAATATTTTAAGGATATTCTATATATCCTTCCATACCCTATCCTCTCTATCCCATCCCTCGCCTCATTATCTTTCCTTATCCTGCCAAGGGGGTCAATTATCCCCCCTCCTTTATCTAAGGGTCATGCCGCCCCGCTCCCGCCTCCCCCTCACAAGGTCTGTAATGGAACCAAATTACACGATTTTAACCCTTTTGGAATAGGTAATTATGGCTGCCGGGTCTTATTTATCGCCCCCGAAGCCCTGAGGATATCCTGGGATACTAATCAGGGCATCCAGAAGGGACCAGGAGCTGCAGCTCGGCTAGGAAGCAGGTTAATCAGTGGTTATTGGGATTTAAAGCCTGTCGACTACACGAGGGTCATTAAGGCGACATGTCATCTCTTTACTGCCAGTGTATATATATACACTGAGGGATATACACTTCATCGTGTGTATACCCTGTGTTATTTGGGTCTCCCTCGCTTTATGTGTAAATCGCATAATGAGAAATTTGCTTTATGTGTAAATCGCTTAATGGGAAATTTGCTTTATGTGTAAATCGCTTTATGAGAAATTCGCTTAATGTGAAATTACATTTATGCTTAATTCGCTTTAGCGAAATAAGTGAATCAGGCTTTTAAAGACTGATGGACTGATGACATCGACTCCAGGCTGAGGGACTGATTACCCCAAACTCCTGATCTTCATTATTCCTGACTGATGAAGCCACTGTGTGGCGAAACATTTCCTCAATAAAGATACCCAAGTTTTGCATGTGTCTAATTTATCAACTTGTCGGTTCTCTGAACCAATTATCTTCTCTTTGTGTACACAAGTGTTACAACCCTTAGGTCTAATACAGATATATACAGTAGAACCCCCTTATCCCCTGATTCAGTTATCCATGGTTTACTGTGACCCAAAAATACCTCTTAATTTTGGAAAATAATGGCACAAAAATAGGGAAGCTGGCAGCTCTTCACAGCTTAAGAGAAGCTGTGAAATATTTCTCATCGGTGAAAAAGTGATAATTCTCCACTTATTGTGCATAATCTATCAATTAAACTTTATAATAGGTATGTATTGGTGTTAATGTTGCAGTTTTATAACTGTAAAGCACCCCTCTGGAAAGACAGTGATGGAGTGAATGATGATGAAAGTTTTTCTTTTTCGGGCCACCCTGCCTTGGTGGGAATCGGCCGATGTGTTAATAAAAAAAATGTATTGGACCTTTATATAGGGTTTGCTACTATCCGCGGTTTTGGTATCCGCGGCAGGTCCTTGGAACGTGTCCCGCGGATACGGGGGTCCTACTGTATATATGCCCCGTGAAGTGTGTATTTCTGCGTTTATACACCGAGAGACGTGTAGGCCTATAAGGTACACTTGGATACAATAGATGAGGCCTTTATGGTTGAGAAAAATGAAAAATACACAAATAACCCGAACGTAGAAAACTGAAAGTTGTGACGACGTTTCGGTACGACTTGGACC
>WNWK01002746.1:85000-185000 GCA_009830355.1 Cherax destructor
AGGTTACACCCCGAGTCTTGTTATTTTAAGGTATTAATGGTTGTAGGAGATGACATATATTAGGTGATCAGAGGTCTGGGAAGGCAGAGTGGGGGGTTAACAGATAAAAGATGATAATTTGACGAGGTATCGTGATAATTCGTGGATTATCCTGGGTGGGAGTAGTTAGTTAGGGCAGGGGAAGTAGTGGTGGTGGTGGTTGCCGTCCTAGTCGTGGTAATTGTTGGGCTGGTTGTGGTGTTAGTGGTAGTAGGTGGTGGTTGTGGTAGTAGGTGAGGGTGGTGGTTGTGGTGGTAGGTGATGGTGGTGGTTGTGGTAGTAGGTGAGGGTGGTGGTTGTGGTGGTAGGTGATGGTGGTGGTTGTGGTAGTAGGTGATGGTAGTGGTAGTAGGTGATGGTAGTGGTAGTAGGTGATGGTGATGGTGGTAGTTGTGGTAGTAGGTGATGGTGGTAGTTGTGGTAGTAGGTGGTGGTGGTAGTTGTGGTAGTAGGTGGTGGTGGTAGTAGGTGATGGTGGTGGCAGTAGGTGAAGGTGGTGGTAGTAGGTGATAATAGTGGTGGTGGTAGTAGGTGATGGTGATGGCAGTAGGTGAAGGTGGTGGCAGTAGGTGAAGGTGGTGGTAGTAGGTGATGATGGTGGTGGTGGTGGTAGTAGGTGATGGTGGTGATTGTGGTAGTATGTGATGGTGGTGGTTGTGGTAGTAGGTGATGGTGGTAGTTGTGGTAGTAGGTGATGGTGGTGGTTGTGGTAGTAGGCAATGGTGGTAGTTGTGGTAGTAGGTGATGGTGGTGGTTGTTATAGTAGGTGATGGTGGTGGTTGTTGTAGTTGGTGATGGTGGTGGTTGTTGTAGTAGGTGATGGTAGTAGTTGTGGTAGTAGGTGATGGTGGTAGTTGTGGTAGTAGGTGATGGTGGTGGTTGTGGTAGTTGGTGATGGTGGTAGTTGTGGTAGTAGGTGATGGTGGTGGTTGTTGTAGTAGGTGATGGTAGTAGTTGTGGTAGTAGGTGATGGTGGTAGTTGTGGTAGTAGGTGATGGTGGTAGTTGTGGTAGTAGGTGTATACTTTAATAGAGCCCTCATTCTCTCAGCAATATTTTTAACTAATGAGAAAGCTTTAAAAGAAATGTCCTTTTTTCAGTATTAAAATACTGTGAAATTTTATGTGGTTGTTTGAAAGTGGTTCCTTGTTATTTGTTATTATTACAACCCTATGGGCTACTTATTGGTCAGTCCTGGGGTGTTTTGGCCCCTTTAGGGCTCTGTCTGCTATAGCTATTCTTCAATTCTTTGCTTTCTCTCTCTTTCTCTCTCTTACACAGGGTTTTGCAAGGTTAGGTTTAGGGTTGCTAACTTTATTTACAAGCTAAGAGCTGTTGTCTACATCTCTCTCTTTAATTCCTTGCTTCAGTTTCTCTCTCTCTTTAATTCCGTACTCCTGTCTGACTTTTCTTGTTTCTCTCTCTCCTTACCTCTGCCTCTCATTTATTGCTTCTCTCGCTCTCTTTAATTTTTGCCTTCTTTTTTCCATTTCCCTTTTTAATTCTTGGTAGATATTTCTTTCTCTACTTCTCCTTTTATTAAAGCGTTTTCCGAGTTCTTTTATTACTGACTTCGGCTTCGCTTTTGTTAACTATCAGAAGTTTCCTACAAGTGCCCCTTGTTAGAGTCCCTGACTGGTAGTTAGCAATTCTGCTAAGTTATCAGGGTAGTTGTCACAAGTAGTGGGGAGACAGTGACTGAAACTAAAAAAGTGAGATTAAAGACACTCGTAGCAAATGATCTTTTGCTACCAGTGAATATATCCATAGTTGTCGCAAGCTTGGCTTATCTTATCCTCAAGCTGGGCTTATCTTATCCTCAACTCTCAAGTGCTTCCTGGCTTGTCGTTCCCCTGTTTTTGTTTTTCCCTGCTTCCTCATCATGCAGTATCCCATAGGGAATATTGCATCTGATATGAGTTATGCTTCCGTAGTTTCAGTGGTTTTCTTATGAACAGAGTGGCGTACGTCTCTGTGAAGACTGTTAGGTCTATGTAAGGGAATGGTGAAAAGAAGGTCGTCACGACCACAGTGGTGGGCAAGCAAGACTCAGATATACACAGCTGGTCGTCAAGACCACACTGGTGGGTCAGCAGCACCTAGATAAACACAGCTGGTTGTCACGACCATACTGGTGGACCAGCAACATCTAGATACACACAGCTGGTCGTCACGACCACATTGGTGTTCCAGCAACACCCACATACACACAGCTGGTCGTCACGAACACATTGGTGGGCCAGCAACACCTACATACACACAGCTAGTCGTCACGACCACACTGGTGGGCTAGCAACACCCAGATACTCACGACTACACTGGTGGGCTAGCAACACCCAGATACACACGACTGGTCGTTACGACCACACTGGTGGGCTAGCAACACCCACATACACACAGCAGGTCTTCATGAACACACTGGTGGGCCAGCAACACCTACATACACACAGCTGGTCGTCACGACCACATTGGTGGGCCAGCAACACCCAGATACACACAGCTGGTCGTCACGACCACACTTTTGGACCAGAAACACACAGATACACACGACTGGTCGTCACGACCACACTGGTGGGCCAGCAACACCCAGATACACACGACTGGTCGTCACGACCACACTAGTTGGGCCAGCAACACCCAGATACACACAGATAGTCGTCACGACTACACTGGTGGGCCAGCAACACCCAGATACACACGACTGGTCGTCACGACCACACTGGCAGGTCCCCCATAAGCTTAAATCACAATGACATGTTTAAGAGGCTGTATAAGGTACCAGAGATGATAAGCTTTTCAATAATTTTCACTCCTGATAACATTAAATGTGTCGATGTGATAAGGAGACATTCATTGTAGGATTAACGCGGAGGACACTGTCCACTGTCGCTGTCCTCCGTCACTGCCCTCCGTCACTGTCCACTGTCACTGTCCTCCGTCACTGCCCTCCGTCACTGTCCACTGTCACTGTCCTCTGTCACTGCCCTCCGTCACTGTCCTCCGTCACTGTCCACTGTCACTGTCCTCCGTCACTGCCCTCCGTCACTGTCCTCCGTCACTGTCCTCCATCACTGTCCTCCGTCACTGCCCTCCGTCACTGTCCTCCGTCACTGTCCTCCGTCACTGTCCTCCATCACTGCCCTCCGTCACTGTCCTCCGTCACTGCCCTCCGTCACTGTCCTCCGTCACTGTCCTCCGTCACTGTCCTCCGTCACTGTCCTCCGTCAATGTTCTCCGTCACTGCCTCCGTCACTGTCCTCGTCCTGTCCTCTGTTCATGCCTCCGTCACTGTCCTCCGTCACTGGCCTCCGTCACTGCCCTCCGTCACTGCCCTCCGTCACTGTCCTCCGTCACTGTCCTTCGTCAATGTCCACTGTCACTGTTCTCCGTCACTGCCCTCCGTCACTGTCCATTGTCACTGTTCTCTGTCACTGCCCTCCGTCACTGTCCTCCGTCACTGTCCTCCATCACTATCCTCCGCCACTGCTCTCCGTCACTGTCCTCCGTCACTGTCCTCCGTCACTGTCCTCCGTCACTGTCCTCCGTCAATGTTCTCCGTCACTGTCCTCCGTCACTGTCCTCCATCACTGCCCTCCGTCAATGTTCTCCGTCACTGTCCTCCGTCACTGTCCTCCATCACTGCCCTCCGTCACTGTCCTCCGTCACTGTCCTCCGTCACTGTCCTCCGTCACTGTCCTTCGTCACTGTCCTCCGTCACTGCCCTCCGTCACTGCCCTCCGTCACTGTCCTCCATCACTGCCCTCCATCACTGTCCTCCGTCACTGCCCTCCGTCATGTCCTCCGTCATGTCCTCGTCACTGTCCTCCGTCACTGTCCTCGTCACTGTCCTCCGTCACTGTCCTCCATCATGCCTCCGTCACTGTCCTCATCACTGCCCTCCGTCACTGTCCTCCGTCACTGTCCTCGTCACTGTCCTCGTCACTGTCCTCGTCACTGTCCTCCGTCACTGTCCTCGTCACTGTCCTCGTCACTGTCCTCGTCACTGTCCTCCGTCACTGTCCTCGTCACTGTCCTCGTCACTGTCCTCGTCACTGTCCTCCGTCACTGTCCTCGTCACTGTCCTCGTCACTGTCCTCCGTCCTGTCCTCTGTCTCTACTGTTCCTCTTCTTCACTGTCCTCGTCACTGTCCTCGTATTGTCTGTCTTCCGTCACTGTCCTCCGTCATGTCTTCGCCGTCCTGTACTGTCTCGTCATCTGTCCTCCGTCACTGTCCTCTCTGTCTGTCCTTTCTGTTTACTGTTCGTCACTGTCCTCGTCACTGTCCTCGTCACTGTCCTCCGTCATGTTCCTCCTGTCTCGTCCTGCTCGTCACTGTCCTCCGTCACTGTCTCGTCATGTCCTCGTCCTGTCTCGTCCTTTCGTCTGTCTCGTCATGTCCTCTGTCACTGTCTCTCCTGTCTGTCACTGTTTCTCATTGTCCTCGTCTCTTACTGTCTCTCTGTCCTCGTCCTTCTGTCACTGTCTCTCTGTCACTGTTCCTCTGTCACTGTCCTCTCTCGTCATTTTCTGTTCATTTGTTCCTCAGTCACTTTCCTCTTTTATCTGTCTCTTCTTCTTTTCTCGCTTTCTTCTTCCTCCTGTACTCCTTTCTTCTTTCCTGTCTCCTTTCTCTTCTCCTGTCTCCTTTCTTCTCTTCTGTCCTTTCTCTTCCTCTAGTCTCCTTTCTTGTCTCCTCTTCTTCTCCTGTCTTCTTCATCCTGTCTCCTTTCTTCCTTGTCTCTTGTTCTCCTGTCTCTTCTTCTCTGTACTCCTTCTTCTTCCTCGTCCTTCCTTAGTCTCCTTTCTTTTCCTTCTGTTTATTGTCTCCTCCTGTCTCCTTTCTTCTTCCTCTGTTCCTTTCTTCTTCTCTAGTCTCCTTCTTTCCTCTAGCTTTCTTCTCTTACTCTTCTTCCTCTAGTACTCCTTTCTTCCTCCTAGTATGCTCCTGTTCTTCTTCTCCTGTATCTTCTTTCTTACTCCTTCTTCTCTCAGTCTCCTTTCTTCTTCCTCCCAGTCTCCTTTCTTCTCTCTGTCTCTTTCTTTTCTGTCTCTCTCCTCTAGTCTCCTTTCTTCTTCCTCCTGTACTCCTTCTTCTTCTCTGTTCCTCTTTCATTCTTCTTTCCTAGTACTCCTTTCTTCTTCCTCTAGTCTCCTTTCTTCTTCTCCTAGTCTCTTTCTTCTTCCTCCTAGTATCCTTTCTTCTTCCTCCTAGTACTTCTCTGTTCTTCTTCTCTCTGTTCCTTTCTTCTTCCTCCTAGTACTCCTTTTCTTCCTCCTAGTCTCCCTTTCTTCTTCCTCCTAGTACTCCCTTTCTTCTTCCTCCTAGTACTCCCTTTCTTCTTCCTCCTAGTACTCCCTTTCTTCTTCCTCCTAGTACTCCCTTTCTTCTTCCTCCTAGTACTCCCTTTCTTCTTCCTCCTAGTTCTCTTCCTTTCTTCTTCCTCCTAGTACTCCTTTCTTCTTCCTCCTAGTACTCCTTTCTTCTTCCTCTAGTACTCCTTTCTTCTTCCTCCTAGTACTCCTTTCTTCTTCCTCCTAGTACTCCTTTCTTCTTCCTCCTAGTACTCCTTTCTTCTTCCTCCTAGTACTCCTTTCTTCTTCCTCCTAGTTCCTTTCTTCCTTGTCTCCTTCTTGTACTCCTTTCTTCTTCCTCCTAGTATCCTTTCTTCTTCCTCCTAGTACTCCTTTCTTCTTCCTCCTATACTTTCCTTTCTTGTTCCTTCTAGTACTCCTTCTTCTTCTCTTACTCCTTTCTTCTTCCTCCTAGTACTCTCTTTCTTCTTCCTCCTAGTACTCCTTTCTTCTTCCTCTCTAGTACTCCTTTCTTCTTCCTCCTAGTACTCCTTTCTATCTTCCTCCTAGTACTCCTTTCTTCTTCCTCCTAGTACCCTTTCTTCTTCCTCCTAGTACTCCTTTCTTCTTCCTCCTAGTACTCCTTTCTTCTTCCTCCTAGTATCCTTTCTTCTTCCTCCTAGTACTCCTTTCTTCTTCCTCCTAGTACTCCCTTTCTTCTTCCTCCTAGTACTCCTTTCTTCTTCCTCCTAGTACTCCTTTCTTCTTCCTCCTAGTACTCCTTTCTTCTTCCTCCTAGTACTCCTTTCTTCTTCTCTAGTTCCTCTTCTTCCTCCTAGTACTCCTTTCTTCTTCCTCCTAGTACTCCTTTCTTCTTCCTCCTAGTACTCCCTTTCTTCTTCCTCCTATCTCCTTTCTTCTTCCTCCTAGTCTCCCCTGTACTCTTCTTCCTCCTAGTACTCCTTTCTTCTTCCTCCTAGTACTCCCTTTCTTCTTCCTCCTAGTACTCCCTTTCTTCTTCCTCCTAGTACTCCCTTTCTTCTTCCTCCTAGTACTCCCTTTCTTCTTCCTCCTAGTATTCCCTTTCTTCTTCCTCCTAGTACTCCCTTTCTTCTTCCTCCTAGTATTCCCTTTCTTCTTCCTCCTAGTATTCCTTTCTTCTTCCTCCTAGTCTCCTTTCTTCTTCCTCCTAGTACTCCTTTCTTCTTCCTCCTAGTACTCCTTTCTTCTTCCTCCTAGTACTCCTTTCTTCTTCCTCCTAGTACTCCTTTCTTCTTCCTCCTAGTACTCCTTTCTTCTTCCTCCTAGTACTCCTTTCTTCTTCCTCCTAGTACTCCTTTCTTCTTCCTCCTAGTATCCTTTCTTCTTCCTCCTAGTACTCCTTCTTCTTCCTCCTAGTACTCCTTTCTTCTTCCTCCTAGTACTCCTTTCTTCTTCCTCCTAGTACTCCTTTCTTCTTCCTCCTAGTACTCCTTTCTTTCTTCCTCCTAGTATCCTTTCTTCTTCTCCTCCAGTATCCCTTTCTTCTTCCTCCTAGTACTCCTTTCTTCTTCCTCCTAGTACTCCTTTCTTCTTCCTCCTAGTACTCCTTTCTTCTTCCTCCTAGTACTCCTTTCTTCTTCCTCCTAGTATCCCTTTCTTCTTTCTCCTAGTATTCCTTTCTTCTTCCTCCTAGTATTCCTTTCTTCTTCCTCCTAGTACTCTCTTTCTTCTTCCTCCTAGTACTCCCTTTCTTCTTCCTCCTAGTATTCCTTTCTTCTTCCTCCTAGTATTCCTTTCTTCTTCCTCCTAGTACTCCCTTTCTTCTTCCTCCTAGTACTCCCTTTCTTCTTCCTCCTAGTACTCCCTATCTTCTTCCTCCTAGTACTCCTTTCTTCTTCCTCCTAGTACTCCTTTCTTCTTCCTCCTAGTACTCCTATCTTCTTCCTCCTAGTACTCCTTTCTTCTTCCTCCTAGTACTCCTTTCTTCTTCCTCCTAGTACTCCTTTCTTCTTCCTCCTAGTACTCATTTTCTTCTTCCTCCTAGTACTCCCTTTCTTCTTCCTCCTAGTACTCCCTTTCTTCTTCTTCCTAGTACTCTCTTTCTTCTTCCTCCTAGTACTCCCTTTCTTCTTCCTCCTAGTACTCTCTTTCTTCTTCCTCCTAGTACTCCTTTCTTCTTCCTCCTAGTACTCCTTTCTTCTTCCTCCTAGTACTCCCTTTCTTCTTTCTCCTAGTACTCCCTTTCTTCTTCCTCCTAGTACTCTCTTTCTTCTTCCTCCTAGTACTCCCTTTCTTCTTCCTCCTAGTACTCCCTTTCTTCTTCCTCCTAGTACTCCCTTTCTTCTTCCTCCTAGTACTCCCTTTCTTCTTCCTCCTAGTACTCTCTTTCTTCTTCCTCCTAATACTCCCTTTCTTCTTCCTCCTAGTACTCCCTTTCTTCTTCCTCCTCCTATATCTATCAGCACGACCTCCCTCTCCTCCCATATCTATCAGCACGACCTCCCTCTCCTCCCATATCTATCAGCACGACCTCCCTCTCCTCCCATATCTATCAGCACGACCTCCCTCTCCTCCCATATCTATCAGCACGACCTCCCTCTCCTCCCATATCTATCAGCACGACCTCCCTCTTCTCTTATATCTATCAGCACGACCTCCCTCTCCTCCCATATCTATCAGCACGACCTCCCTCTCCTCCTATATCTATCAGCACGACCTCCCTCTTCTCCCATATCTATCAGCACGACCTCCCTCTCCTCCCATATCTATCAGCACGACCTCCCTCTCCTCCCATATCTATCAGCACGACCTCCTCTCCTCCCATATCTATCAGCACGACCTCCCTCTCCTCCCATATCTATCAGCACGACCTCCCTCTCCTCCCATATCTATCAGCACGACCTCCCTCTCCTCCCATATCTATCAGCACGACCTCCCTCTCCTCCCATATCTATCAGCACGACCTCCCTCTCCTCTCATATCTATCAGGACGACCTCCCTCTCCTCCCATCTATCAACACTCAAGATTAAGTGTTTTGTACGACCTCACGAGATGCTGAACCTCCACACGTCTATTACCACCCATATATCTTTAATAGGGGAAGATTGCTGCTGATGTTACTCCCTGAATACCTCCTTCCCTTTCCCCTCCCCTTCCTTCCCCTTCCACACATCCCCTCCCATCCAACACCTGCCCAGAGGATGATAGAGGTGCGTGTGTGCCCCTTCCAACGCCCATTTCTGTAAGTGGTTTTTGGGTGCGATGGGTTAGGGGTATGGAGGTAGTGAAGGGGGAGGGGTTGAAGGGTGAGTGGGAGGGGTGAGTGGGAGGGGTGAGTGGGAGGGGTGAGTGGGAGGGGTTGGGGTTTGTACGGAAGTGGTAGGGAGTGTGAACACTTGTTTGTATATCAGTTTTGTAGCTACATCAGTGGTGTTGTAGGAGCCCGTCTACCTGGAGTCTACCTAGGTCTACCTGAGTCTAATTGGAGTCTTCCTGTGTCTAGCTGGGGTGTACCTGAGTCTACCTGGAGTTTTCCTGAGTCTATCTGAGCCTACCTGGAGTTTACATGAGTCTACCTTTAGTCTACCTGAGTCTACCTGAAGTCTACCTGAGTCTACTTGGAGTCTACCTGAGTGTACCTGTGTCTAGCTGGAGTCTGGTTGAGTCTAGCTGGAGTCTACCTGGAGTGTGATTGAGTCTACCTGGAGTGTTGTTGAGTCTACCTGGAGTGTGGTTGAGTCTACCTGGAGTGTGGTTGAGTCTACCTGGAGTGTGGTTGAGTCTACCTGGAGTGTGGTTGAGTCTTCCTGGAGTGTGGTTGAGTCTACCTGGAGTGTGGTTGAGTCTTCCTGGAGTGTGGTTGAGTCTACCTGGAGTGTGGTTGAGTCTACTTAGAGTGTGGTTGAGTCTACCTGGAGTGTGGTTGAGTCTACCTGGAGTGTGGTTGAGTCTACCTGGAGTGTGGTTGAGTCTTCCTGGAGTGTGGTTGAGTCTACCTGGAGTGTGGTTGAGTCTACCTGGAGTGTGGTTGAGTCTACCTGGAGTGTGGTTGAGTCTACCTGGAGTGTGGTTGAGTCTACCTGGAGTGTGGTTGAGTCTTCCTGGAGTGTGGTTGAGTCTACCTGGAGTGTGGTTGAGTCTAACTGGAGTGTGGTTGAGTCTACCTGGAGTGTGGTTGAGTCTACCTGGAGTATGGTTGAGTCTTCCTGGAGTGTGGTTGAGTCTACCTGGAGTGGGGTTGAGTCTACCTGGAGTGTGGTTGAGTCTACCTGGTTCGCCTTCTTCCCCCGAGGTACTCCTTGATCCTCTGGATTACTTTCTTGGTTATTCCTACCTATATCTCAAGTTTTTTCTCCTCATTCTTGTGAGGTACAGTATCAACTGACCTCTTGCAGTCTAAGAAAATGCAGTCTACCCAGCCCTCTCTCTCTCTCTTGTCTCACTTCCGTTATTTTGTCGTAGAATTCCATATATATTATTATGCAAAACAACCACGGGGAGAGTTGAATGATAGCTCTAGGCCTTTCGTGTTGCAATCAACACATCATGAGCTTGCAATGTTGAAGAAAAGATGAGCTCCAAGCAAATACGATCACAGGGAGCGCCATTGCTACATGTGATCCCTTTGCAAAGGCGCTTCCTGTGATTGTATTTGCTTGGACCCAAGACTAGACGACTCGGGTTCAATACCCGGCCAGTCGCAGTTTCTCTTCTTTACCTTTGATATACCTTCGATGAGTTCCGAAAGTTTTTCTACTCCTAGCGCCTGGCCTTGGGCCAGGTTCGTCTGGTGTTTGCCTGGGCAACCAGGTGTTGGTGGCCCGTTGCCCCACATATCCATCACAGCCTGGTTGATCTGGCACCTGGTGAAGATACTTGTCCAGTTTCTTCTTGAAGACTTCTACACTTGTCCCAGAAGTGTTTCTGATATCTTCTGGTAAGATGCTGAATAGTCTTGGGCCACGAATGTTGATACAGTGTTCCCTTATTGTGTTTACTGCTCACCTGTTTTTTACTGTTTTTATTTTGCACTTACTCCCATATGTTTCACTTCAGTATGTTGTTATAGCAGCTAAACTGTTTGTTTCCCTGCATGCATTGATATATTAGTCGTGCCGAATAGGTAAAACTGGTCAATTAGCAAGAACTCATTTAAAATTAAGTCCATTCTAAAAAAATTCTCTTTTACGTTTAAAGATATATTTTTTTCATTTATGTTAATGTAAAAAATAATATTTTTGTACCAAAAGAACCTTAGAAAACTTACCTAACCTTGCTATAACAAGCCCTATTTAATTTAGCCTAATCCAACTAAATATATTTTACATAAGTTTACAATAATTTAATAATAAACAAACACAATGAATTTTTTTTCGTTAGGTTCTGAAAGATTTTTGCGAAATTATTGCATACACAAATTTTCGCTTGTCTTATATGGCAAGAAGAGAGTTGCTATTTAAGCCAAAATAGCAAGTTTTACCTATTCAGCACGACATTATATATATATATATATATAATTTTTATATATGTAATCTATCGACGTAGGTGTAAATTCTGAGAAGCAGATAAGACGCAAAGGTGGGCGTGGGGGCAGGGGTTGTGGGCAGATATTCGGGAGTAGAGGGAAGGTGGGGGCTGGGGAAGGAATATGTGAAGAACAAGTTGTGATAAAAACGGGGGTAAGGGGAAGAAGGATGAGTATAAGGATTGGTTTGTTTGTGAGGATGAAAGAGTGTCCTTGATACACCAGGGTTATGAAGGATATGTATCACCTGTACACCACTAGTCAACAATACTTGAACCCAGGAATCAGTATCACCTGTACACCACTAGTCAACAATACTTGAACCCAGGAATCAGTATCACCTGTACACCACTAGTCAACAATACTTGAACCCAGGAATCAGTATCACCTGTACACCACTAGTCAACAATACTGGAACCCAGGAATCAGTATCACCTGTACACCACTAGTCAACAATACTGGAACCCAGGAATCAGTATCACCTGTACACCACTAGTCAACAATACTGGAACCCAGGAATCAGTATCACCTGTACACCACTAGTCAACAATACTGGAACCCAGGAATCAGTATCACCTGTACACCACTAGTCAACAATACTGGAACCCAGGAATCAGTATCACCTGTACACCACTAGTCAACAATACTTGAACCCAGGAATCAGTATCACCTGTACACCACTAGTCAACAATACTTGAACCCAGGAATCAGGGATTTAAGTAAAGTATTAAGTGTATACGCACGTATACCTGAAGTATACCTAGAGAGGGTTTCATGGGCCAACGCCCTGGTGGCTTGGTTTGAGACCAGGTATCGTGGTAGATCACGGTCTGATCAACCAGGCTGTTACTGCTGGCCACACGTAAACCAACGTAAGAACCACAGCCCGGTTAATCAGGTACTGACGTTGGTGTATGTTGAACACAACAGACTCAAAGGCAGATAATGCAATCCTTTATTACTGCAACTGTGGCTATTTTTTTCATCATGTCGGTATTTTATATAATTTCTATTGATGTATCTTCTTTGAAATAGGTAGGTGTTAGGTTCGTCAGGTATCAGGTTCGAGTCTTAGTCATATGACCCGTAGCTAGAGCTTTTGGTCATCTGACCGAGGCCTTTCGCTGGCTTACCCCTCCACCCCTTTAAAAATTAAGGTTATGATTCTTTGAGAGATATCTCTCGGTGCGTGCACTCTACCCCTTCTTCCCATTGCCCGTCTCCCTCCCTCTCCACCACAACCACCTCTCAAGACACAGTAGTTACGGGCAAGCAGTTAGGTTTGTGGCTAACTAGAGGGTAGTTGAGAGGTGGCTGGCTAGTCTGCTCAACTCTGAGACAAAAATCACCGTCGCGTCCTAACCCATGTAATAAATCCCTCTGGTACTCATAACATATCCATCATTATACGGGGAAGCATTATGCTAATGCCCTTTTTGTGCACACTTCTCATAGTAAACAAGAATTATAATGTCCATAATATCCGTGCACAGCATTTATCAATTAGTTCCACCCTTACGAACTAATTATCCATTCGTCTGTGTCGCACGGGAGGTCAGGTAGTTGGTCCGTATGCGTCTTTAAGACGACCTGACGTGGTGGACCGGTGGGAAAATAATAATAAGGAATATATAGGCACAATATCGTGACTGCACAACCCGGGCATATGAGAATGTAACTCATAAGACGTTTCGGTCCGACTTGGTTCATTAACTAATCACACACAAGCGCGAAGGGAAGGGTACCTAGTACGTATACGAGAGGACTATTATAATCAATATAAGCTCTAAATCCATAAGGGTCATGCATATACGAGAGGAGGGAGGGGCCCAGGAGGAATAACTATTCCCATCATCTCCTTGAATTTGTATTGATAAAGCCACTGGAGGGCGAAACCTCTACAACTAAAGATACCCAGATGTTGCACTAGAGGCTAGTGTTTTCTTCGTCAGGAATAAGCTAGAGGCTAGTGTTTTCTTTGTCAGGAATAATGTCTCCTGGTGATGATCTTGAGTCCCAGATCACAGTGTCTAGTCACTGTGGACAAACAAGCTGCATCTTCTTTTAAGAAATTTATGTGAAGTTTCACCTTCTGGATTACTTAGAAAAACATTAAATATTCCATTTAAACGAAGCTTTGAAAAACATTACATATTCCATTTAGACGAAGTTTAGAAAAAGCATCAAATATTCAATTTAAACGAAACTTAAAAAACATCAGATATTCTATTTAAGCGAAGCTTTACGAGCTTTAAACATTCTTTTTAAACGAAGCATAACGAGACTCAAATATTCAATGGCTGTCTCTCTGTCTCGTCGCATTTATCCGACAGTGAGTATTCGAGGGAAAATCTCCACTAAACCAGCTCTAAAACGGGAGTTTATATTAAAAAACATTAAAAACCGTTCATAAACGCACTCATGTTTATAAAAGGATGGGCGTATAAAAACAGGGCGAGGGGTGGGGGAATGAAGGGGAGGGGAGAAGAGAGGAAGTAGGGTGAGGGGAAAGGGGAGGAAGGAGGGGGAGAGTAAAGGGTGCTTACCGACTAATACGAGCACTCAGTGTAAGAGATGGCAGCAATATTGTTTTTTTCATCTCTCTCTATATGGCGTACCTGGTTGATTGGATGACGGGACCAGGTGCCTCTCTCCTGGTACTCTCTGGCACTCTCTTCGTCCTGGTTTCGTCCAAGTCCTCTTCCGAACCTAGTCTTCCGGCCTTCTCCTTATCTTTGTCCTCCGTTTTCTGCTTCATTCCTTATCTCCTTCTTCATGTCCTTGATCTCTCAAGCGTCTCTCCTAATGGTCTCCCGCTCAGCTCCTTGAATAAGTTAATGTTTTAAGCGAATTAAATCCAATAGGTAGTTGCTGCATTAGAGGGTTCAGTACCAACGCCTCAAATTGACTTCTTGTTGGTGGTTTATAGGGCCACTGATAACTTACGCCGTATCGAGCCCTAGGAGTTAGTCTTCTTTTTGGTGATTCAGCAACAACGATAGTTCAGGAACAACAGCAGTAACAATAGTTCAGGAACATCAGCAGTAACAATAGTTCAGGAAAATCAGCAGTAACAATAGTTCAGAAACAACAGCAGCATAAATAGTTCAGGAACAACAGCAGCATCAATAGTTCAGGAACAACAGCAGTAACAATAGTTTAGGAACAACAGCAGCATCAATAGTTCAGGAACAACAGCAGTAACAATAGTTCAGGAACAACAGCAGTAACAATAGTTCAGGAACATCAGCAGTAACAATAGTTCAGGAACAACAGCAGCATCAATAGTTCAGGAACAACAGCAGCATCAGTAGTTAAGGAACAACAGCAGCATCAATAGTTCAGGAACATCAGCAGTAACAATAGTTCAGGAACAACAGCAGTAGTAACAACGGCAACAGTATCGGAAGCAGCAAATACAGCAGATTAAAATCAGCGACAACAGTAGCAGTAAAACCAACAAAAAAAGCAAAATAATAGCGACATTAACAGGAGCAAAATCAAAATGAGAATGTCAGTAATAGTTGCAGTTACAGGAACAGTCACAGTAACAATAATAGTTACAGTAGCAGAAAAAGTGACAACAGTAACAGCAGCAATAACAATAGCAGCAATCATAACAGCCATAATAACAGTAACAGTAGCAATAACAGTAACAGTAGCCATAACAGTAACAATAACAGCAGTAGCTGTAGCAGTAACAGCAGCTGTCACAGTAACAGTAACAGTAGCTGTGACATTAGCAGTAACAGTAACAGTAGCAATAACAGTAGCCATAATAACAGCAGTAATTGTACCTGTAACAGTAGCAGTAACTAACAATAGCTGTAACAGTAGCAATAACAGTAAGAGTAACAATAGCTGTTCTATATTTTTCATAAATAAAAGAAACGGTTAGAGAAGAAATACAGGAATATTGAACTTCTGCCAAATACTGCTGCCACAGCATGGGAATAGTGCTCTCCTACCCTCCCACAGCATGGGAATATTGCTCTTCTACCCTCCCACAGCATGGGAATATTGTTCTCTTACTCTTCCACATTATTGGAATATTGCTCTCTTACCCTCCCACAGCATTGGAATATTGCTCTTCTACTCTCCCACAGCATGAGAATATTCCTCCTTCACTCTCCCTCAGCATGGGAATATTCCTCTCCTACCCTTCCACAGCATGGGAATATTCCTGTCCTACCTTCCCACAGCATGGTAATATTCCTCTCCTAACCTTCCTCCACAGCATGGAAATATTGCTCTCTTACCCTCCCACAGCATTGTAATATTGTTTTTCTACCCTCCTACAGCATGAGAATATTCTTCCTCTACACTCCCACAGCATGGGAATATTCCTCTCCTACCCTCCCACAACATGGGAATATTCCTCTCCTACCTTCCCACAGCATGGGAATATTCCTCTCCTACCCTCCCACAGCATGAGAATATTCTTCCTCTACCCTCCCACAGCATGGGAATATTCCTCTCCTACCCTCCCACAGCATGAGAATATTCTTCTTCTACTCTCCCACAGCATAGGAATATTCCTCTCCTACTCTCCCACAACATGGGAATATTCCTCTCTCCCCAAGGCTCAGGGATATACCTTTCCTTCCTCTCACATATGAGATATACCTGTATACTTCCTTCTCTCGCCACATATCTGGAAGATATACTTCCTACCAGATTTTTCCAGAAGCCTCCCTTATTTCGGACACCAAGGGGCAGGGGAAAGGGAAAGGGAAACGACGTAAGGGAAGGGGGAATCGACGTATAGAAAAAGGGTAGAGGTGAACCGACGTGAGGGAAAAGTGAAGGAGGGGGAATAGACGTGGGCTAGGGGAAAGGACAATAGACGTGGGATAGTGGGAGGGACAATAAACGTGGGCTAGGGGGAGGGACAACAGACGTGGGCTAGTGGGTGGGGGCAATAGACGTGGGCTAGTGGGAGGGACAATAGACGTGGGCTAGGGGGAGGGACAATAGACGTGGGCTAGGGGGAGGGACAATTGACGTGGGCTAGGGGGAGAAATAATAGACGTGGGCTAGGGGATGGGACAATAGAGGTGGGCTAGGGGGAGGAACAATAGACGTGGGCTAAGGAAGGTGAAAATAAACGTGGGGTAAGGGGAAAAAGGGGTAAATACAAGAAGTGACGAGGAAGGGTCTCCAAGAGAGATACTGGACAGCTGAGTTATTGAGTTATTGTAAATCTCTGAAAGAGGAAATTGTCATAACGCGTTTTAGGGGGACTGGGTGGGAAGGGTGGGGGAGGTGGGCGAGAGATGGGGGTGGTGGGATGGTCTCTGATGGTTGTGGTGGTGGTGGTATTGATGGTGGTAGTTTTGTTTTTGGAGGGGGTGGTTCTGTTTAGGGTGGTGCTGGTGCTGTTAGTGGTGGTGCTGTTAGTGGTGTTGATGCTGCTAGTGGTGGTGCTGTTGGTGGTGTGAGTGCTGTTAGTGGTGGTGATGTTGTTGGTGGTGTGAGTGCTGATAGGGGTAGTGCTGTAGAAGGTGGTATTGCTACTGTTAGTGGTGGTGCTGTTGATAGTGTTGCTGAGTTTACCTGGAGAGAGTTCCGGGGGTCAACGCCCCCGTGGCCCGGTCTGTTGTTACTTTTGTTGACGTTGTCATAGTGTTTGTTTCTCGTGTTGTAGACATTGTTCCAATTAATTTATTTGTTATGGCTGTTGTTTTTGTTCTTTTTGTTACTGCTGCTGTTGTTCCAGTTACTTTAGGTGTTGCTGTTGTTTTTTGCTATTGTTAGCAGTTACTACTACTACTACTACTACTGTGTCAGTGTTTATTATCACTGCTGTTAGTCTTTCCCTTTCTCTCTGAGAGTCAAATAATCAGCTTCCAGTTCTTCGGATCCTGAGCCCTTTAAAAGCATGAAGGCACCCCTTCTTTTCCTTAAAAGGAGGGCTGATCCCCCCTTAAACCCCCTTCAAGGGGGGAGATACTCGCTTCCTGGTCTCTATACAGTTTCCAATTCCATTAATTTACTCTTAATGGGATTGAGTTCTAATAACCACTTGTTGGGTCGATCCTCTACTGTGTCCAGGAATGGTGGTGGTAGTGGTGGGGATTGTGGAGGTGATTGTGGTGGTGATTGTAGGCAATAAAGAGAACGTATATATTAACTGTTATGTTCTCACACAATCATATCTACGTCTTATCGTTAAATATATTACAGGTAATTACCTGTCATTCTCAGGTCCCTGGTATGGAGATAATGGTAACCTGTGTACCATGACCTGTTGTACCTATGAAATTTTTATGAAGAATAAGGGAGACATGTAAAAAATGGTCTGGTGTTATTGTCAAGATGTGGACAAAGATACTTATATTCCGTTTAGGACATTTATTAAAGGAAACGTTTCGCCACGAGTGGCTTCATTAGTCCTAATACAGAGTAAAGAACTACTACTATTACTACCACTACTACTACCACTACTACTACCTACTTCCACATGTGGATTTGTCCAAGGTGACGCCTCCTGCGACTGCTTCACCTCACCTGTCTACAGTATACAAATCACTTCTTCGCACATATACTGTACTCTTTTCAAGATTGATGGACTGATTACATCGACGCCAGGCTGAGGGACTGATTACCTCGAACTCCTTCTGATTATTAACCATTCTTCTCTGTATAGGACTGATGAAGCAACTGTGTGGCGAAACGTTTCCTCAATAAAGATACCCAAGTCTTGCACCTGTGTCTAATTCATCCACTATATATACTCTTTTTACTCTTTTTTTAGTTATCTCTGTATTAGGACTGAAAAAGCCAGTCGTGGCGACATGATTGAAGAGTATAAGTGGAAGATAGCATTAACAAAGGAGATATAAATAAGGACCTGAGGCTATCCCTCTGAGAGAGAACCTGTAATAATGGATTCAAGTTGGATAACTTTAGATTTAGAAAGGATATAGGAAAGTATTGGTTTAGAAATAGAGTAGTCAATGAGTGGAACAGTTTGCCTAGTAGGATTATTGAAGCTAAAACCTTGGGTAGCTTCAAATTTAGGTTAAATAAATACATGAGTGAAAGGGGCTGGATTTAAGTGGGACTTGCACATAGAATGTATTTACATAACACAAGCCTTTACACGTCTTCAGTTTCCATATTTCTTCATCCGAGATTACAGACTCAAGGCACAAGGTATCCTCAACAAGCCCTCTAAGCTGTTCATAGTGCTCCTATGTGGTGATGTTGCCACAATACTCGCCGGACACTTGCTAAGAGTAACATAAATGTTTCTACCATAAACACATCATCTATCAAAGACCTCACTACGAAACGCAGCCCCACACCTCTAACTTCCACAGCAGGCGTCTACACCATCCCCTGTGGAGTCTGTCCCAAGAAATATGTAGGCGAAACAGGCAGAGATCTTGCGGTCCGCCTGAACGAACATCGAAGTGCCAGTAACAGAGACGACTTAAGGTACACCTGTGTCCTCCACAAAGACTCCACGAGGCATTTGATGAACTGGGATGAGGCACAACTCGTTCTCACCGAATAAGATCTTAGACGCCGACGGTGTCTAGAAGCCTCGATAATCGCCGTCACCGACACAATAGAACGTAACACTAGAAACCACAAAATTTCTAAAACATTAGCATACGTGATACTCAAGCAGGCAAAGCAACACAGGAGTCACATGATCTCATCGTCTACCCGTCCTCATCCCAACATGACATTCTTCAGGTCACCAGCGTCACTCACACCTCACTCTCCGCCTCTGTATGTTAGAAGTGATCAAGGTCTTAGGACCGAAACGTTTTCTAATAAATATATCCTAGTGTTTTTCTAAACCAACTTGTCGGTTTTTATTACCAAGGTTTATACCATCTAAGCTTATTGCTTGGGTAGCGTTGAAAATTGGGTTAATCAAATATTCTGTTAGTAGGATGGATTGAGAAGGACCTGTCCAGTATGAGCCGACAGACCTGCAGTGTTCCTCCTGTCTTATGTTCTTATACCATACCCTGTTACGTCTGTTGACTAAATTGCCTGAATAACGTAAGCAATTCTTACTGTGCAATCCCTACTTGCAACATTAAAGTAGGAACCAACAAGCCCTGATCATCGCCAGGAGTATTTAAATGCCACATTCAATAACAATGAACGAAAACTAAAAACGAAATAAAGACTGATTTCGTTCAAGTGCTCACACAAAAAATTAAATCATGCCAATAGTATTGAAAAAAGACCTCAAACTTTTATGGGAGGTGAATGGCATAGCACGGGACACATTTCTGTCCTCAACAAAAGAAGAGAATAACACTGATATGCCATTCAAATGTACGAGAGGAAAAAATGGTAGACCACGCAACGCAGACATATATATATATATATATATATATATATATATATATATATATATATATATATATATATATATATATATATATATATATATATATATATATATATATATGTCGTGCCGATTAGGTAAAACTGGTCAATTAGCAAGAACTCATCTAAAATTAAGTCCTTTCTAAAATTTTTCTTATACGTTTAAAATATATTTTTTCATTTATGTTAATGTAAGAATTTATAATTTTGTACCAAGAGAAACTTTGAAAACTTACCTAACCTTATTACAACAAGCTCAATTTAATTTAGCCTAACCCAACTAAATATATTTTAGATACGTTAACGTTAATTTAATAATAAACAAACACAATGAAATATATTTTTTCGTTATATTCAGAATGATTTTGGCGAAATTATTGCATACACAAATTTTCACTTGTCTTATATGGCAAGGTGAGGGTTGCTATTTAAGCCAAAATCGCAAGTTTTACCTAATCGGCACGACTATATATATATATATATATATATATATATATATATATATATATATATATATATATATATATATATATATATATATATATATATATATATATATATATATATATATATATATATATATATTGTAACCACGAACGAGTGGTATTGATCAATAACAACACTGCGCTAGCCAAGGACTCGAACCGATGTTGTACTGGCCCGCCTCATGGTGAGCGAGAACCACATGACGCTTTAACCCACAGGACCACCAAATCCTACAAGAATGAGGCAGCCAGCAGGGTTAGCTGTTTTATCGCCATCCGAGGACATAAAGCGTCATGTGGTCCTCGTTCGCCAAGAGGCGCGCCAGTACAACATGGGTTTGAGTCCTTGGCTAGCACAGTGTTGTTATTGATATACTATATATATTTATATATATATAGTATGGATATATTTTGTCAGTAATGGCTTCTTCAGTCCTAGTAAAACAATCAGTCTATGTAATCCTAGAGGTCAGGTGAACATAAGTGAAAAGTAGGGTAACAGATCTGAGGAGTAGGAAGTAAGTGCCACATGCCCACCCCGGTGCTGCCACTGTTGGGTAACAACTATTTATCGAGGCCTTTGGATACACTGTAGTTTCCTGACATCTGTAGTATGGTGCTGGTGACCGGCATCATGGCTGCTTCTGAACATTTGCCACCACATGAATCATTTTCACAAAATATCAGCTTGACTTCGTTAAACTTCATGGGTTTGATAAAAACTTTCCTAGTATGAGCCAGAAGGCTTACTGCAGTGTTCATCCTTTCTCATGTTCTTATGGATCCTCAGAATGGCCCTCTCAGTCTTAACCAAAGGGTCCTCACTACCTGGTCTACAAGGGCCCCACAATGGCTGACCCTCTTTTAATTTACTCCACAAATCTTTGTCTTGCTTGCCAAAAAAAAAAAAAATGCCCAGGTTACACCAACTATTTCAGATTTTCTATCCAGTATAATACTTTTTTCTACGTATTTTTAAGGCTTTTCGTAAATGTTTACCCCATTGTCTCTTGTTTTATCAGGTGTCTGTCAGTCTTGTTTGTCCCGTGTCGTGTGTGTGTGTGTGTGTGTGTGTGTGTGTGTGTGTGTGTGTACTCACCTAATTCTACTTACCTAATTGTGGTTGCAGGGGTCGAGACTCAGCTCCTGGCCCCGCCTCTTCACTGTCCGCTTCTGGGTCTCTTCTCTCCCTGCTCCATGAGCTTTATCATACCTTGTCTTAAAACTAAGTATGGTTCCTGCCTCCACTATATCGTTTGCTAGACTATTCCACTTCCTGACTACTCTGTGGCTGAAGAAATGCTTCCTAACATCCCTTTGACTCATCTGAGTCTTCAGCTTCCAATTATGCCCTCTTGTTTCTGTGTTCCCTCTCTGGAACATACTGTCACTATTTACCTTGTCGATTCCCTGCAGTATTTTGTATGTCGTTATCATGTCTCCTCTAACCCTTCTGTCCTCCAGTGTTGTTAGTCCTATTTCCCTCAACCTTTCTTCATAGGACAGTCCCCTGAGTTGTGAAACTAACCTTGTCGCAAACCTTTGAACTTTCTCTAATTTCTTGACGTGCTTGACCAGGTGTGGGTTCCAGACTGGTGCTGCATACTCTAGTATGGGCCTGACGTACACGGTGTACAGTGTCTTGAACGATTCCTTGTTAAGGTAACGGAACGCTAATCTTAGGTTTGCCAGTCACCCATATGTTGCCGCAGTTATCTGATTGATGTGTGCTTCCGGAGACATGCTTGGTGTTATACTCACCCCTAGGTCTTTCTTCTTTGACGAGGTTTGTACCCTTTGTCCACATAGCCTGTACTTTGTCAGCGGTCTTCTTTGCCCTTCTCCGATCTTCATGACTTTGCATTTGGTGGGATTAAATTCGAGAAGCAAGTTGCTAGACCAGATGTCAAGCTTGTCCAGGTCTTTTTGAAGTTCTGCTTGGTCCTCATACGATTTGATTCTCCTCATTAATTTCACATCATCTGCGAACAGAGACACTTCTGAGTCTATCCCGTCCGACATGTCATTCACATATACCAAGAATAGCACTGGTCCTAGGACTGACCCCTGCGGTACCCCGCTCGTCACAGGCGCGCACTGTGATACCTCATCACGCACCATGACTCGTTGTTGCCTCCCTGTGAGGTATTCCCTGATCCATTCCAGTGCCCTTTCTGTTATACACGCTTGGTCTTCCAACTTCTTTACTAATCTCATGTGAGGAACTGTGTCGAAGGCCTTCCTGCAGTCCAGGAAAATGCAATCAACCCACCCTTCTCTCTCTTGCCTTATCTCTGTTACTTTATCATAGAACTCCAGGAGGTTTGTTACACAGGATTTGCCTTCCCTGAATCCGTGCTGTCTGGCGTTGATTATCCTGTGCCGTTCCAGATGCTCCACCATTCTTTTCCTGATGATTTTCTCCAAGATTTTGCACACTATACACGTAAGTGACACCGGTCTATAGTTTAGTGCCTCTTTTCTGTCTCCTTTTTTAAAGATGGGGACTACGTTGGCCTTTTTCCATACCTCAGGTAGCTGCCCAGTTTCAAGGGATGTGTTGAATATTATGGTAAGTGGCACACTCAGTACCTCAGCTCCTTCCTGAAGGACCCACGGGGAGATATTGTCCGGACCCATCGCCTTTGAGGTATCAAGGGCACTGAGTAACTGCTTCACCTCACCCTCAGTTGTGTGTATGCCCTCCAGCACTTGATACATCCCTTGTTGGTGACGCACCCCGTCCTGTCTACCCAGCTGCCTTCCTTCCTCCACTGTGAATACTTCCTTAAACCTCGAGTTGAGCTCCTCACATACCTCTTGATCATTACTTGTGAGTTCCCCATCCTCTCTCCTCAGCCTTATCACCTGGTCCTTGACTGTTGTCTTCCTTCTGATGTGACTGTACATCAGTTTTGGGTCAGACTTGACTTTCGATGCTATGTCATTTTCGTACTGTTTCTGGGCCTCCCTCCATACCTGTGCATACTCGTTTCTAGCTCTGCGATTAATCTGTGTGTGTGTGTGTGTACTCACCTAATTGTGGTTGCAGGGGTCGATACTTAGCTCCTGGCCCTGCCTCTTCGCTGGTCGCTACTAGGTCCAATCTGTTTCTGCTCCATGAGCTTAATCGTATCTCTTCTTAAAGCTGAGGCCTGGTCACAGACCGGGCCGCAGGGGCGTTGACCCCTGGAACTCTCTCCAGGTATACTCCAGGTATGCATGGATCCTGCGTCTACTACATCATTCTCAAAAGAGTGTGTATGTGTGTGTGTGTTTCCTGTTTACATGTCTCTGTTCAGGACGTTCTTCGCAATACGCCCCCCTCTCTCCATCTCCCCTCCCCCTTCTCCCTCCTGCCATCTACCCTCCCCCTACCCCCTCCCTCCATCTCCCCTCCCCCTTCCCCCTCCCTCCCTCCCCCTATGGTGCCAAAAGGTTCCTGTGTGAGCCTCCAGCACCTTGAGTAGTGTTTGTCTCAGTCGCTCAAAGCAAGTGAGTGCGCTTTAGTTGTGGAGACTTTGGAATATGTCTCTAATGGCGCTCACAGCAAGAGTGTGGTGCAGTTGTTGAGACTTTGGAATATGTCTCTAGTGGTGCTCGTAGTAAGAGTGCGTGTGTTGCTGTATTGCAGACATTCCATTTATTGCTCTGAAAAGTGGTTTCTAATTCGTAGTTGTGAATAGTCTACGTTCTAGATACATTACGGTGATAATGGATTAATAAATAAGTATTATGCTTTCCGACTCCGTGGGAAGGAGTCAAGTCAAGTAATATGTTAAGTGAATAGAACGTCTTGCGATTTTAGAGCCATTTAGTGTGATAAATGAGAAAGAAGATTGAATATTGTACACTTCATTAATAAGTGAACTTAGGTTAAACTTGTTTGTAAATACGGTTTCTTGGAGACTCCATTTTAAATACTTTATACAAAACCTTCTACGGATTATTAAGGAAGTTAATAAAGACCAGAAAGAATTATTGTGATTATTTCGTTCCTATTGATCCCTTTTCATTTCTTTTGTAACTTGACGTTAAGTAGTTGTTACATTGTTACTGGCCTGAGCAGAACGGGCCCTAGAAAGGCCCAGGTTTGTAACAACTTGTTATAGCATCATTTACATTAATGGTCTATAATTCCCAAGGAGTTGAATAAAACACACTCGCATCACCTGTGTATCTTTATTGTGAAGACGTTTCGCCCACCAGTGATTTTTTTTCCCAGTCTTGTTTAAAAGCAACACAACTCAACACAAGTTGAAGGTATAAAATAACCCGCACATAGGATCAACCCTGATCACCTCCCGTCAGTAGACTTGGTGTTTCCTCATGATTGTAAGTCCATGTGGACAGGGAATCGAGTCCCTGTCCATTTTATTGTTGTTATTTTTATTTTACTGCTATTCATCACAACTTTATCCGGTAGAATTACCGACAAACTGTTAATATTAACTATAGAATATTATGTTAATTTGTTAATATTAGCTATAGAAAGTGTCCTCAGCCCTCAGATTTATTCTGTTATTTACCCAACGCCTTGTTCAGCCCCTTTCTATCCTTTCCTAATCTTCCTCTCTTCCTCCTTACCATATTCTATCAGCAGTTCTTGTAAATGTAAATCTAGACTTATTCTTGGCTGTCCTAAAATTACTCTGGTCCTTAATGTGAAGATGCAGCTTGGTACTGACGGTATCAGTGATAGGATCATTGAATTTAGCACTGTGCTTGGTATTAAAGCGTTGATAAATGAAACACTGTCACCATCATTCTTGCTCAGTGTCAGTCGAGGGGAAAATGTGAGGAGGTTCGTGTGAGGGAGCCCCCAGTTGCCAAGGATGTGGATAAAAACTATTTTGCACGAGGGGCTTAAAAGCAAAATCATATAACAATATCAATTTTCTAATGAACGTCCAGGCACTCCTGAACATCTTCATAGACAACCCCACTACGAGAATCACATTCCCAAGCCAACACTCCAGATTACCTCCAGCTTCATGCTGAGGTCCCCAGAGACTCACTCCTAGTCCCAGCTCCACACATCGTCACATACAGCTAGTGGAACTCAGATCTAAACAATTCTACACTTCGACAAAGCCCTCGTTCGGCCTTTCATGACCTCAACATCGCTTCCACTCTCCCTGGCAGCTAAGAAAAATCTCTTAAAAACGCAACGAATCCGGGACAAAGGTCGTTCCGAGGGTCAACGCCCCCGCTGCCCAGTGCGTGACCAGGCCTCCCTGTGGACCAGGGCCTAATCAACCAGGCTGTTACTGCTGGCCGCATGCAATCCAAAGTACGAACCACAGCCCGGCTGATCGGGTATTGACTTTAGGTATCTGTCCAGCTCCCTCTTGAAGGCAGTCAAGGGGTCTCTTGGTAATTCTTCTGGGAGGCTGGATATTTGGCACCAGGTGGCAGGAGTTCGTCACCAACTTGCCCCTCCATGCTAGGACATTCATCCCATCAATAAATGTCTATCGTAAAACGCTCAGTGATAAATCGCCAAACTAGAGACACACAATGACACGGACAAATTACTCTGATTAAGTTACAGAACGCAGAAGCCTCGTAACATTATAAACATTCTACACCCGCTACGCACCTACACTCATCCCAATCTTCAAATGTAACTATCAACGTGCTTATCTCCTCCCCAGGCCCATCTTAACGGCTCTAGACTTCTTAAAAGACTCGTTTTTCCTACTAAATCCTGCCTTTATTATCTTAACCTCCAGATATAACGAGGTGAGTACAGCGCGTTTCTCAAGTGTTAGTTGCTGACTGTCTTGCTCAGCCTCAGGTCTAGATCAACTTGTTAGGTAAATGGACGCAAGTGCAACCAATGCGACATTTTACTGTGGCAACCTTTCGCTCTCCAGAAGCTTTGCTAAGCTTAACAAAGGTCCTGGAGAGCGAAACGTTGCCACAATAAAATGCAGCATTTTATTGTGGCCTTTTACGTAACATTGTCGGTAATTCTATCAACATTATTACAGGATCAGCTTGTGTCTCTACTGAACTAAATCTTGCCAAGAGCCCTTGAAACCTCTCATCTACTGGGTTTCAACCTTGACACTTTCCCCTACTCCTTGAAACACTTTCTCTCACCAAAACTTTTTTTCTTCTCCTATGGGGAAAATTATATAATTATTATACACACATATGAGGAATATTTAACAATTCTCAATCAGGGAAAATTATTTATAAACATTATCTCTCAGGCCACAGCAGGGTTCGAATCTGCAAACTCGGCATCAGAGTACACAGTACTTTATCCACAACGCCAGACTCCCGATAAGTCGGCGACAGTTCGAATCCTGCTGTGGACTGAGAGATAACGTTTACAAATGAGGGATTACATGATTACCGGTTAAGTTATACCAGGTTACTGGGAGCCTACATGGAAACGGATTATACCGGCCTCGCGGCCCGGTCCCAGACCAGGCCTCTCGGTTGCCGGCCTGATCGATCAGGCTGTTGGTTCCAGCCGCACGCCGATCAACACATATACCATAGCCTGGATGATCGGGAACTGACTTGAGCTCCCAGAGGTTCGTTGGTAATTCCCCTTATGCTCGAAGGGATCAGAATGAAGAGTCTAGGGCCCTTTACACTCAGTGAGTTTTTCTTAGTGTACTCATTATGTCGCTGCTTTTCACTTGGGGAATTTTGCACAGTCTGTCGAGGCTCTTGCATTTATATGAAGAGATTTCAGTGTGCAGGTTCGGGGTCAGTCCCACCAGAATTTTCCAGGCGTAGATTATATTATATCTTTCTCGCCTACATTCCAAGGGTTACATTTAAAGGGGGTTCAGTTGTTTCCAGTAATTGAAATACTTGACTGAATCTCTGAAGGTTCTCTGGACGTTATGCTGTATACTGACGGTGGTCGTCAGTATACAGCAGTGTTACAACGTAGAGAAAGATGTAAATATTTTGATAAATTGACAAGTTGAAGAATGAGATACTTGTGCAACATTTTGGAATCTTTATTGAGGAAACGTTTCTCCAGGCAGTGGCTTCTTCAGTTCAATACAGAGAAGTCTGTGGAAGTTGAGGATCAGTCGGAGGTGATCAGTCCCTCAGTCTGTAGTCGATGTGTTCATCAAGATTGATGGACTGATGACATCCACTCCAGACTGAGGGACTGATTACCTCAAACTCCTCCTCATTTTCAATAAATTTTTTCTCTGTATTGGACTGAAGAAGCCAGTGGCTGGCGAAACGTTTCATCAGTAAAGATTCCCAAATGTTTGACAAGTGTCTCATTCTTCAACTAGAGAGAACAAGTGACTTGAGTATCAACACTGGCTTGGCATCTCTTATCTTGAACATTCTCGTTATCCAGACTCTCACTTATTGGAACTGTTGTATTAACTAGACAAAAAGTACACTTACCTGTATAGTCTACTGCACTTATATAAAACACTTGGTTTATTGGTCCACTCCTGGCCAAGGCTCGGCCTCTTTGTGTATATAGACGACTCCAGTCCTCCCCCATAATGAAGGAACAAGGAAATGTTGCTTTAACCCCAGTTATCGTCATCAAGCAGACCAGCCCGTTCTCTTAGCCATGGACAACATGGCACTGTTGCAAAAACAGTAAAATATATTACTGTTGATGGTGCCTTGAATAGTTGAAATATGACTTAGTTATAAGAGCATCGTACAGTGTCAACCTGGAGGGTATTTCGGGGGTCAACGCCCCCGCGGCCCGGTTCACGACCAGGCCTCCCGATGGATCAGGGTCTGATCAACCAGGCTGTTACTGCTGGCCGCACGTAGTCCAACGTACGTACCACAACCCGGCAGTTCGTGTCTGTTTTCTGTTAGCTTGGCAGACTATATTATAGTCTTTTAACTTTTATTTCTAGTTTTCCATAGTAACCTAACTTAACCTTACCCAACCCACTCAATCCAACGTAACTTATATAACCTAACCCAACTTAGAAATAGGCTGTAAACCCTACATTTGACTATTTTATCATCTTTTTTCTTATATTTCTAGTTTTTTCGATAGTAACCTAACTTAACCTAACTTAACCCTATGTAAAGGCGTGACATAAAAGTTAGGAGGACAGGTCGCATAGACGGAGAGAGGGGGCTGCAACAACGTCATAGTCTGGAGTCTCTTACACACTCCAGTCGTGTGTAAGAGACTCCAGTACCTGTTGGATGCTTGTAAGTCTTGCGTAAAATATATTCGTGTACCTAACGATGGCACAGAAAAATATAGAAATATTAATAATACTTTCTTTCTCTTGTCATATTCCCTTCTCTCGCTGCCATCTTCCCCTCCTCTTCTCTCCCCTTCCCCTTCCCTCTCATAGATACACTCTCCACAGAGGGTAACTTGATACACTCACAAAGAAGAGAGTAAATATGAAGTGTGTGAAGACCAACACCTGGGTGTGTTGACAGCGTCTCTATGAGGTCCAGGACCTTCAACCATCCACACCCCTATCAATCATTCCTCTTACCCCCTCCCTCTCTCCTATCTTTATCCCTCCTCCTCCCCTCACTCTTCACTTCCCCCTCCCATCGTTTTACACTCCCCCTTACCTCCACCCTCTCCCTTTATCATATTTTTTTTATTTATATGGGTAATGCTGTAATCTTTTCCTCTTTTCACTCTTCCTTCTTTCCTTCTCTCCGTTCACCAGTCCTTTGTCCTTCATTCCATTCACCCTTAGTTCCATGCCTCCCTTCTCCCTTTCCTCCTCTTTATCTTTCCTTCCCTCCCTTTATAGTTTCACACTTCCTCCCCTCCCTTCACTCTTCCTTCCCTCCCTTTACCCTTCCTTCCCTTCACCCTTCCCTCCCTCCCTTCAACCTTCCCTCCCTCTCTTCACCCTTCCTTCCCTTCTGGGAGCTCTTGCAATGGATTCATTAAGCTATGAAGCATAGTAAACAAAATACTAGTGTGATCCCACACCTCACTGGTGTTTACTCAGAGCTCCACAAAGTCCTTCACTGGTTTCAGAAGTGGCTTCTCCTTGGCCTCTAGACCTGCCACCTCACCGCTCTGGTTGACTCCCTAGTCTTATTCTTTCTCAACAACTATGTAATATACTTGTGTAGTATATACAGTTAGTACCAGCTATGTTATACATAGGCTCCCTGTTCAGCTAGGCTCTGTGACTAGCTATGATGTCACGAGTCACGCGCATGTGAGCGCTGGGCTGCAGGCCTCCTTCTCAGTCCGACGATAGGCACAGTAGACCCAGGCAGGCCTGGGCTTCTCCCCTCACGACTCTCTCAATATATGTTACCAACCGACCTAGTGTGTATTTCTTCAACGGTCCAATATCTCCAGAACACCCACTCGACAAATGGTGGCAGCGGTGGTCGCGTAATTTTAACGATTACGGTGATTTACGGAGATAAACTTCTACCAGCTGACGGACATTATGTGTTGACTGCATGGAGGCCTAGTCAAGCCATCTACCACCCGCACCCGCATGCTATGCCAAGTATCTCCAGCCTGTCTACGCAGTTCCTGGTTAGTTCTTACTAGTATCCGTGATATTTTATAACCTTTGAGGAGTAGATCCGGGTTTTACAAAATTAGCGAGAAGTTGAGTCAGTCTGTGGGGGAGAGCCCTAAGCTACCAGCCGCCTAAATCCTAAACCAGCCTAAAATGCCAAGCCAGCTTCCCAACCTGCTGTGCACCTAGTTACAAGACTTTAAGCCATCTTAACCTAGCTCAAAGTGTTGTCGGCTTAAGCCAGCAAGGCAACACAGCTGAGAGGAGTAAGCCAGGCAAGATCATCTTTGCAGATTTTGTCTCTATTGTGCTATGCCCATTCTGTACTACAGTAAAACGCTGGTCAAAGTGATATATATCAGCTATGTGGTATTTTGTAGCTTACCAAGCCACCCCGGCTTGGCCCGGTGGTCTGGTGGCTAGAGCTCTCGCTTCACACACGGAGGGCCCGGGTTCGATTCCCGGCGGATGGAAACATTTCGACGTGTTTCCTTACACCTGTTGTCATGTTCACCTAGCAGCAAATAGGTACCTGGGTTGTTAGTCGACTGGTGTGGGTGGCATCCTGGGGGACAAGATTAAGGACCCCAATGGAAATAAGACAGACAGTCCTCGATGACGCACTGACTTTCTTGGGTTATCCTGGGTGGCTAACCCTCCGGGGTTAAAAATCCGAAGAAATCTTACCTTTCTTTATCATGTGACTTTGTGGTATGGGTGCCAGCCAGACGTGCGGGACGCCGCTCACCCAGCCTGCCAAACACCACCACCCACTCAAGCTGTGCCACCACCCGCCATAACTATTTGTGGCATCTCCCACACATATACCGGGTTCTATCATCATTTTTACGGCTCATATAGCTGGTCAAGACTCAAGAGTCCTTCTTCGTACCTATGCGCCAACTTTATAAAGCCAGCTGTGTGGGTTTCTCGAGTTATGGGCAATTTCTTTGACGATAGACGAGTGTGTGAGTGTGAAGGGAAGATGCCAGCCCACGAGACTTCACTACCATCCTCCCTCCTCCGCATCCTCTACCTGTTATCGCTTCCACACTTCAAGCAAACAGTATTTTTTCAGATCAGAAATAAAGTTTCTTTGTCACATAGTCACTCATAGAGGGGTTACGACTGACCAAAGTAAAGTAACTGCTGTAACTGCTGCTCTGCTCCCAGCTAAAAGTAATTAATCAGAATATGACCCTGCCCTTTTGTCATCAAGTTCTTTTAAAATTTAGCTGAATTTGACATATACCAAATGGCCACAGCTAATTCCTATAAATATTAAGGCCCCCTAATATTATATAGGTCTTAAATTGCTTGGGAAATGTGTTATACATATTAGTAATCTGTGACCAGACCTGGTGTTCCTCACAATTCTTTCCTCTCTTCTAGCCTCCTTTTCTCCCTCGCTCTACCTTCAAAGTAACCACTAAGACGACACAAAGTAACCACCAAGACGACACAAAGTAACCACCAAGAAATCTTCAGATCTCATCTGTCACTGAGGAAGTAAAATAGAAGAAGAATGCCTTCTTATTATTGCTGCCTCCATTTCCGTACGTTGTTGAGAATGGACGCATTTTAACATTCCCTGTTAATTTACAAATATCAATTATGTTAAGTTAGATAAGACATTAATATTGCTACAGTGTTCCTCATTTTTAAATTATAATGTTATTAACACATGAGTGAGAGGGGCTGGATCTGAGTGGGATCTACACATGAGTGAGAAGGGCTGGATCTTGTCATGTAGGGGGGTAAGGAAATATGGGGATTGGTCGGGGAATAGGGGAGTAAAGGGAGGGAGTGAGTAGGCAGGAGAGGTGAGGTTGACAGGAGCGGAGGTACTGGGATGTAATGTGAGGTCACTGGTGACTACACCATCTTCTCTCATTACCACCTACCACTACTCACCCTCTCTCTACCTAAAATAAAATATAATAAGATAAAGTATAAGAATAAAGAGTAATAAGAATAAAGAATTATAAGAATATAACGGGGGCAGTGAATATTACTATTCCACTCAAACACAGTTTATTTAAGTCCTTGTATAATAATATATTTGGGAACAGGAGAACACTTATTGAGTTTAGATAAATGGGGATTGTACATTCATGCAGGGAGACAGGGAATACAATCAACTGACGAAACAGAATATAACTTACAATATAGTTCAGAGGACAGTTCACCACAGGAACTCAGTCACACTTCTAGCCACAGGTCCCAAGACCTGCTCCAACAGAACTCTGCCCAGTGTCTCCAACAGTCTCCTCCAGAGACTCTACAGCAGCTCTCTCCCAGAGCTCTGCGCACCGGCAGCCGCTCTGCTAGAATCTCGTGCCCAGAGCTCTGCACACAGGCCAGAGCTCCGCCAGAATGTCTCCAGCCCAGAGCTCCACACACAGGCCAGAGCTCCGCCAGAATCTCTCCAGCCCAGAGCTCCGCACACAGGCCAGAGCTCCGCCAGAATCTCTCCAGCCCAGAGCTCCGCACACAGGCCAGAGCTCCGCCAGAATCTCCATTCTAGTTGTTTCCTCGGCCTTATATAGTCCTCCAAGCATCCCCCCAATGAGGAGTGTACCACGTGCTTTGACCTGACGCCGACCTGACGCTAGTTCAAGACAAAAGACCTGAGCCTTAATCCGAACGGCAGGTGTGGCTGCTTAGGTAGACCTCACAGCACCCTGACTACATCACAATCTGAGTGGGATTTACACATGAGTGAGAGGGGCTGGATCTGAGTGGGATTTACACATGAGTGAGAGGGGCTGGATCTGAGTGGGATTTACACAAGAGTGAGAGGGGCTGGATCTGAGTGGGAGATGATGATTAAGACACATGTGGCACAGCTGGGTATCTTAACTGATGAAACGTTTCGCCTACATAGTAGGCTTCTTCAGTCGAATACAGAGACAGCAGTGGTAATAAAATTAAAATGAGGTAATCAGTCCATCAACCTTGGAGAAAAAGTATTTGAGGTGGTCAGTCCCTCAGCTTGGGAAAGAGTTCAACTCACTGTGTAGATGCCCAACTATTGCACTTGTGTCTTAATCTTCAACTTTTCGGTATTTTATACCATTTTCACCTGAGTTAACAAGGTTATATCAAAGCTTATTCATTGTGTGGCATTGAAAATGGATTAAGCAAATATTTTTGTTAGCGAGATTGGGTTTGAGAAGGACTTGCCTAGTATGGGCCAGTAGGCCTGCTGCAGTGTTCCTCCCTTTTTTATGTTCTTAAGAGTAGGATACATAACCTATTAAAAAAGTATGTTTAAAAAGTAAATAAATTGGCCAGATGATTATAATAGCTCCAATTTACTTCTAGATCTTCTAATGTTCCAATTTACTTCTAGATCTTCTAATGTTCCAATTTACTTCTAGATCACATAATAGTGTTCCCATTTTCTTCTAGATCACATAATAGTGTTCCCATTTTCTTCTAAATCACATAATAGTGTTCCAATTTCCTTCTAAATCACATAATAGTGTTCCACTTTATTTCTACGCCTATTGTATATTTTTCCGTTTGCTTGTAGGCCTCTGATAGATTGTTGTTCAATTTGCTTACAGGCCTCTGATAGATTGTTCACTTTGCTTGTAGGCCTCTGATAGATTGTTCACTTTGCTTGTAGGCCTCTGATAGATTGTTCAGTTTGCTAGTAGGCCTCTGATAGATTGTTCACTTTGCTTGTAGGCCTCTGATAGATTGTTCAGTTTGCTAGTAGGCCTCTGATAGATTGTTCACTTTGCTTGTAGGCCTCTGATAGATTGTTCAGTTTGCTAGTAGGCCTCTGATAGATTGTTCAGTTTGCTTGTAGGCCTCTGATAGATTGTTCAGTTTGCTTGTAGGCCTCTGATAGATTGTTCAGTTTGCTTGTAGGCCTCTGATAGATTGTTCAGTTTGCTTGTAGGCCTCTGATAGATTGTTCAGTTTGCTTGTAGGCCTATGATAGATTATTCAATAAGTTTAGAATTCTGAAGTCCTCCCATCATGAAATATTTACTGACGATTTAAATTTAGTGTAAAAGGCAGTACGACTTTCTACGTGCGGCCAGCAGTAACAACCTGGTTGATCAGGCCTTAATCCACCGTGATGCCTGGTCAAAGACCGGGCCGCGGGGGCGTTGACCCCCGGAACACCCTCCATGTATACTTTTCCAGGTACACTCCTCCAGGTAAGAAGTGTTGCTATGAAGGGCTTTTGATCTGGGGAATTAGAGCCGTCCTCTTCCTCGGATCAAACCTGATTTACCTAACATTGCTCATCATTGGGAGGTTCGTGAAGACATCCATAGGTTATTTAGACTAGTATGTGAGGTATACTGAAGCCACTCGGTGGATCACGCCTTGATCAACCAGGCTGTTACTTCTAGCTGCTGCGATTGAATCCCGAGAAGCTTTTAAACATGGCGTTAATAGATAAGATAATATTCTTGTTTGTGTGGGTTTGAAGCCCCATTAATATCAAGCATCCAGATATGGACACAAGTGTCCTGGCTGCAGCCACCTGTTAACAGGTGGTCCTGCAGCCAGGTATGGTGGTGACTGGCCAGGTTTGGCTACACCTGGTAAGGTTAGTGTTGATTGTCTTTGTGTAAGTTTGGTTCATTGTAATGATGACAGGATGTTTGTCGCGTGCCCACCCAATTATCGCCTCCCTTTTAAGCATTATGCAATGAACATGTGTTTATTAAACACACACTCACACACACACACACACACACACACACACACACACACTACCTGAGGTGTGGAAGATGGCAAATGTAGTCCCAATTTTTAAGAAAGGAGACAGACACGAGGCATTAAACTACAGACCTGTGTCACTGACGTGTATAGTAAGCAAAGTCATGAAGAAGATCATCAGGAGGAGAGTGGTGGAGCACCTAGAAAGACACAAGCTTATAAACGACAACCAGCACAGTTTCAGGGAAGGAAAATCCTGTGTCACAAACCTACTGGAGTTTTATGACAAGGTAACAGAAGTAAGACACGAGAGGGAGGGGTGGATAGACTGCATTTTCTTGGACTGCAAGAAGGCGTTCGACACAGTTCCTCACAAGAGGTTAATGCAAAAGCTAGAGGATCAAGCACACGTAACAGGAAAGGCACTGCAATGGACCAGAGAATATCTGACAGGGAGGCAACAACGAGGGTCAGTCCTAGGACCTGTACTGTTTTTGGTATATGTGAATGACATAACGGAAGGGATAGACTCAGAAGTGTCCCTGTTTGCAGATGATGTGAAGTTAATGAGAAGAATTAAATCAGTCGAGGATCAGGTAGGACTACAAAGAGACCTAGACAGGCTACAAGCCTGGTCCAGTAAATGGCTCCTTGAATTTAACCCTGCCAAATGTAAAGTCATGAAGATCGGCCCCGCCTCTTCGCTGATTGCTACTAGGTCCTCTCTCTCCCTGCTCCATGAGCTTTATCAAACCTCGTCTTAAAACTATGTATGGTTCCTGCCTCCACTACGTCACTTTCAAGGCTATTCCACTTCCTGACAACTCTATGACTGAAGAAATACTTCCTAACATCCCTTTGACTCATAGGAGTCTTCAACTTCCAACTGTGACCCCTTGTTTCTGTGTCCCCTCTCTGGAACATCTTGTCTCTGTCCACCATATCTATTCCTCGCAGTATTTTATATGTCGTTATCATGTCTTCCCTAACCCTCCTGTCCTCTAGTGTCGTCAGGCCGATTTCCCTTAACCTTTCTTCGTAGGACAATCCCTTTAGCTCTGGGACTAGTCTTGTTGTAAACCTTATGCACTTTCTCTAATTTCCCGACGTGCTTGACCAGGTGTGGGTTCCAAACCGGTGCTGCATACTCCAGTATGGGCCTGACGTATATGGTGTACAAAGTCTTGAACGATTCCTTAGTGAGGTATTGGAACGCTATTCTTAGGTTTGCCAGACGCCCGTATGCTGCAGCAGTTATCTGATTGATGTGTGCCTCAGGAGATGTGCTCGGTATTATACTCACCCCAAGATCTTTTTTCTTGAGTGAGGTTTGCAGTCTTTGGCCACCTAGACTATACTCTGTCTGCGATCTTCTTTGCCCTTCCCCGATCTTCATGACTTTACATTTGGCAGGGTTAAATTCTAGGAGCCAGTTACTGGACCAGGCTTCTAGCCTGTCCAGGTCTCTTTGTAGTCCTACCTGATTATTACAAATAAAGAAGCATTTGTAATTAAACGACTGTTTGGGATACTAAGTAAAATATCGTATTTCAGATTTTTATTATATTAAATATATATTATTAATATAAAAGCATATAATCTGAATAAAAACATAATCTAATAATCTGTGTAAAAACCTATTTACACAAAATCACAGTACAAGATAAAAGTCACAAGTAAAATCAAGTATTCGGTGTAGTGTCAAGTCGCTGCCATCTTCTAGTGTCACGCAGGACACTACCACACCTTGTCATGATACTTCTTTGTCTTATGGCACGCCTTCTCACGGGGTCCCATGACACCCGTTCTCTGTGTCACATGACACGCCCCCGGTGTCACCCGACACGCCTTCTCTTCTGTGTCACACGACACCCTTCTCTCTGTGCCCATAAGACACCTTCCTTGCATCATGAACCCATCTCTAATAAAACCTTTTCACCGCGTTATGACACACATCAAATACACGACTCAACCTGTGTCGTGCCACCGTCACAAACTCTGACTGACTACAAAACTAAATACCTGACACCACATAGTGTCACACAAGACACCACCTGTTACCAGTGTCACACAAGACACCACCTGTTACCAGTGTCACACACTTTCAGGTACATAAGTTCAGGTACAACAGTCCATTTTCAGGTACATAGTCTCAGGAACACAGTCGGTACGGTGAATAAGCCAGTAGATAGTCTAAGGCCGTCACCAGCACGAAGAGTCAATCTCCAGGTCTGTCTGTTGAACACTCCCAGGTGTATCAGGGAGCTAGTGAACTCTCCAGTGTGGTATAGGGGAGAGTCTCGCTGACACTCTCCAGCAGTGTATATGGGAGAGTCTCGTACACTCCCTAGGTGTATCAGGGAGCTGGTGAACTCTCCAGTGTTGTATATGGGAGAGTCTCGTTAGCACTGTAGACCTGTCACCAGCACCACACTGCGAAAGTCTACAACTCTCAAGCAGGTCTGCCTGGCGAACTCCAGTAGTGTATCAGTAAGCTGGTGGACTCTCCAGTGTTGACTAGGGGAAAGTCTCGATGACACTGTCAGTCAAGCCGGCCCGGCAGTCAAACATCAGGTCTGATGACGTAACCCCTTGACTGCCGGCCGGTGAGGTAATTACCTAACTACCATTGTTAGATAGGGGGCCGTAACAACTGATTTAATTCTTCTCATTAACTTCACATCATCTACAAACAGGGACACTTCTGAGTCTATCCCTTCCGTTTTGTCATTCACATATACCAAAAACAGTACAGGTCCTAGGACTGACCCTTGTGGAACCCCACTCGTCACAGGTGCCCACTCTGACACCTCGTCACGTACCATGACTCGTTGTTGCCTCCCTGTCAGATATTCTCTGATCCATTGCAGTGCCTTTCCTGTTACGTGTGCCTGATCCTCTAGCTTTTGCATTAACCTCTTGTAAGGAACTGTGTCGAACGCCTTCTTGCAGTCCAAGTAAATGCAGTCTATCCACCCCTCTCTCTCTCTCTCTCGTGTGTGTGTGTGTGTGTGTGTGTGTGTGTATGAGAGAGAGAGAGAGAGAGAGAGAGAGAGAGAGAGAGAGAGAGAGAGAGAGAGAGAGAGAGAGAGAGAGAGAAACTGTCTTCAGCAAATAAGTCATATATTAATCAAGGTTCAACATCTCGTCTAGCTTCAGGGAGAGCAAAACAGAGCTATTACTCCCCAAGACGGGCAGTTTTCGGCCATATCACTTTGCCTTAAATTTTCATTCCAGAAAATCCCTAGTGTGTAAAAATGTTACTCTTGTTCATCCTAGTGTGAGTAATGTTTCTCTTGTTCATCCTAGTGTGTGTAATTTTACTCTTGTTCATCCTAGTGTAAGTAATGTTACTCTTGTTCATCCTAGTGTGAGTAATGTTACTCTTGTTCACCCTAGTGTGTGTAATGTTACTCTTGTTCATCCTAGTGTGAGTAATGTTTCTCTTGTTCATCCTAGTGTGTGTAATTTTACTCTTGTTCATCCTAGTGTAAGTAATGTTACTCTTGTTCATCCTAGTGTGAGTAATTTTACTCTTGTTCATCCTAGTGTGTGTAATGTTACTCTTGTTCATCCTAGTGTGAGTAATGTTACTCTTGTTCATCCTAGTGTGTGTAATGTTACTCTTGTTCACCCTAGTGTGTGTAATGTTACTCTTGTTCATCCTAGTGTGTGTAATGTTACTCTTGTTCATCCTAGTGTGAGTAATGTTACTCTTGTTCATCCTAGTTTGTGAAAATGTTACTCTTGTTCATCCTAGTGTGAGTAATGTTACTCTTGTTCATCCTAGTTTGTGAAAATGTTAATCTTGTTCATCCTAGTTTGTGAAAATGTTACTTTCGTTCATCCTAGTTTGTGAAAATGTTACTCTTGTTCGTCCTAGTGTGTGAAAATAAGAAGCAAAATGTCTATTGGAAAAAAAGAATATCTCACATCTTTGGGATGAAAAGTTTGTGTTATTATTTCTTCCTTTCTTCCCTCCTCCTTTCTCTTCCTCCTTCCTCTTCCTCTTCCTCTTTCCTCTTCTCCATCTTTTCATTCTTTTCTTATTCTTGTTTACACTTCTTTCTCAACTAACAATTTTTCATTTTCTTCTTCCTTCTCTTCTTCGTATTCCTCTTCCTCCTATTCTTTCTCTCCTCTTCCTATTCTCCCTCTTCTTCCTCTCCCTCCTTCAGTCCCCTCAGGTGTGGGAGTCACCTTGTATGACCACCAATTATCATCTCCCAAATCCCTATGTACTCACCCACCTAATTCACCCACCCACCTACCTAACTCACCCACCTACCTAACTCACCCACATACCCACCCCACCCACCTAACTCACCCACCTACCTAACTCACCCACCCACCTAACTCACCCACCTACCTACCTACCCAAACATTTACATATCTACTTATACCTACCTACTCACCCACCAACCTACCTATCTACCTACCCACCTGTCAACTATCCACCTACCCACCCAACCAACTACCTACCTACCTACATAACTACCTCCCATACTACTCACCAACACACCTGCTTTCCTACCTACTTTTCAGGAACCTACTTATCAGTATTCATCTATTCTCTTTCTCCTTTTCCTTATTTCTTCTCCTCTATTTTCCTTCCGTCCGTCCTTATTTCTATCTCTCCTTCTCTACCAATATCCCTCCCTCCATCATTACCTTATTTTCTCTCTATTTCCCCCTCTATCCCTCTTTCCTATCCTTCAATTTATCGTTCCCTATTTCTCTCCCTTACCATTTCATTACATCCTTCTCTTCCCTCCCTATTATCCTTCCTCCCTCCCTTTATAGATGGAAGGAGCCTCAGTGAAGTGCCTCTTCAACCCCTTCAATCACTGTACTACTCTTCTTCTTCCTCCTCTTTCTCTTTCTCCTCCTCTTCTTATTCTTCCTCTTCTTCTCCCTGCTCCTCTTCTTCATCTTCTATTTCCTGCTTCTCTTCATTATCCTCCTATTCCTCTTGTTTTCCTTTTGCATCTCTTCATTATTCTTTTCTTTCTCTTGTTGTTCACGTTTATCTTCTCATGGGCGCAGCGGCGCCCGCACCCACGCAGCGGGTGACGCCCACGGCTGGGGGCGTGTGGGCGTCACCCAACAAGGTCTGAACACCAGTCAGACGTCACACACACTCACACTACCACCCCTGTGATACCTGCATCACCGTCACACACACTCACACTACCACCCCTGTGATACCTGCATCACCGTCACACACACACACACACACACACACACACACACACACACACATACACACATACACAGGTTTAGAGAAGCCAAAGCCAAGTGTGCTAGAGTATGGAAAAAGTATAGAAGGCAAAGGACCCAGGAAAACGGAGTTCAGTCGAAGAGCCAGAAATGAATATGCATGGATAAGGAAAGCCCAGCGTCAATACGAGAATGACATAATATCAAAAGCCAAATCTGACTCAAGGTTGTTGTACAGCCACATCAGGAGGAAAACAGTCAAGGACCAGGTAATCAGGCTGAGGAAGGAAGGAGGGGAGATCACAGGGAACGACCAGGAAGTATGCGAAGAGCTCTGCTCAAGATTCAGGGAGGTATTCACAATGGAGACAGAGAGGCTTGTAGCAAACTGAGGTGGTAGGGTGCACCAACAAGTGCTGGACACACTGCACACAACCGAGGAGGTGAAGAAACTACTAGGGAAACTAGATAACTCGACGGCGGTGGGCCCAGATAATATCCCTCCTTCGATCCTGAGAGAGGGAACAGATGCACTGTGTGTGCTACTATCAACAATTTTCAATAAATCTATCGAAACAGGGCAACTGCTTGAGTTGTGGAAGACAGCGAATGTAGTCACGATTTTTAAGAAAGGGGACAGACAAACTACACAAATTATAGGCCTTCAGGGTAGGGAAATCCTGCATCACAAACCTATTGGAGTTCTATGACAAGGTAACAGAAGTAAGACAGGAGAGAGAGGGATGGGTAGATTGCATCTTCTTGGACTGTAAGAAGGCTTTTGACACAGTACCACTCAGGAGACTGGTTAACAGCTAGAAGAGCAGGCAGAAATAGTACTGCAATGGATCAAAGAATACCTGACAGGAAGGAAACAACGTGTGTCGGTACGAGACGAGGTGTCAAAGTATATGCATGTGTCGAGTGGGGTCCCACAAGGGTCAATCCTAGGTCCGGTGTTGTTTTTTGTATAGGTGAGCGACATGATGGAAGGGATAGTCAGAAGTGTCCCTGTTTGAAGAAGATGTGAAACTAATGAGGAGAATACAAGTAGACAAGAATCAGGTAAGCCTACAAGGGGATCTGGACAGGCTGCAAGCCTGGTCCAACAAATGGCTCCTGGAGTTTAACCCCACCAAGGGCAAAGTTAAAAAGTTTGGGGAAGGACAAAGAAGACCACAGAAGGAACACAAGCTCGGGAGACTAAGGCTGCAAACCTTATTCAAGGAGGAGGATCTTGGGGTGAGTATTAAACCGAGCATATCACCTGGGACACAAATCAACCAAATAACTGCTGCAGCATATGGACGTCTGACAATCTAAGACTAGCTTTTAGACATCTAAGTAAGGATTCATTCACGACACTGTACACCGTGTATGTCCGGCCCATATTGAAGTATGCAGCACCAGTATGGAACCCACTCCTGGAGAAACCTGCCAAGAAATTTGAGAAAGTTCAGAGGTTTGCTACGAAACTAGTCCCAGAGCTAAGGGACATGTCATATGAGAAGAGGTTAAGGCAACTCAACCTGATGTCGCTGGAAGACTTTTAAAAAGGCTACGGGTGATAACAACGTGCAAATTACTGAGAGGAAATGACAGGGGGAATAGGAACAGATTGTTAGAGAGATGGGAAAAAGGAACACGAGAACACAACTGGAAATTGAAAACTCAGATGAGTCACTGGGACGTTAGGAAGTATTTCTTCAGCGTCAGAGTATTCAGGAAGTAGGACGACCTAGCGAATGAAGTTGTAGAGGCAAGATCCCTACATAGCTTTAAGAGGTACGATAAGGCTCTCGAAACCAAGAGTGAACCGAGTAACAACTAGCGGAAAGTCTCGGACAGGAGCTGAGACTCGACCCCCTGCAACCACATATAGGGAAGCACACACACACACACACACACACACACACACACACACGGCAGAATCGGCTCGAAACAGGATCCTGCAGGAGAAAGCACGACTAGGGGACATACCGACGTACCGGAGGGTGTACCTCGGCAGCGACAGGATACAAGGCAGAAACTGAAAGAGAGGATACAAAGACGTTAGGAGGAAAGAGAGGCAAAGACAGAGATGAGCAGGAGAACCCAGACTCAGGAGGAAGAGCAAATACAATCTCCCTCAGAACCACCTACAGATGGACCTCAACCACGACAACCCCAATACAACCAAACAATCTAACCCAAAACCCACACACTGTAGCCACTGTCCCCACCCTCATCACAAACTCCACTCCACTGCCAGGTCTCCTGCTCCCCAACCCATCGTTCTTGCCATACCACAGTTTTAGAAAAGAAGTTGGTTTGGTATACGAATGGGGATGGAATAACAAATAAATGTGAGGAATGTCATGAAAGAATCAAGGAGACGTCTCCAGACATCATAGCACTCACAGAAACGAAACTCACCGGGATGATAACAGACGCAACCTTCCCACCCGGATATCAGATCCTGAGGAAAGATAGAGGGAGCAGAGGGAAAGGAGGGGTTGCACTGCTCATTAAAAACCAATGGGGATTTGAGGAAATGGAAGGAATGGACGAATTGAACGAAAGGGACTACATAGGTACAATTCAGTCTGGGGAACATAAGGTAGTCATTGCAATGATGTACAACCCACCACAGAACTGCAGGAGGCCAAGAGAAGAATATAAAGAGAGCAACAGAGTAATGGTGGATACACTAGTTGAGGTGGCCAGAAGAGCTCACATGAGTAGAGCAAAGTTACTAGTTATGGGTGATTTCAATCACAAGGAGATTGATTGGAAAAACCTGGAGTCACATTGGAGTCCCAAAACATGGAGAGCCAAGATGATGGTACTGGAAAACCTTATGTATCAACATGTTAGGGACATTACCAGAGAGAGATGAGCATGAACCAGCAAGACTGGACCTCATACTCACCCTGAGTAGCTCGGACATCAAAGACATCACATAACAAACGGCCCTCGGAGCTAGTGATCACATTGTTCTGAGCTTTGCATACATAGTAGAGTTATAAGTGGAGAGGGTAACAGGAGTAGGATGGGAAAAGCCAAACTACAAAAGAGGGACTACACAGGTATGAGGAACTTCCTGCAGGAGGTTCAGTGGGAAAGAAAATTGGTAGGAAAGTCAGAAATGAAACGATGGAATACGTAACAACAAAATACAAGGAGGCAGAGGAAAGGTTTGTTCCCAAGGGCAACAGAAATAATGGGAAGACCAGAATGAGCTCTTGGTTTACCCAAAGGTGTAGGGAGGAAAAAACTAAGTGCACTAGAGAGTGGGAAAAGTACAGAAGACAAAGGACCCAGGAAAATAGATTATTCAGAGACCCAGAAACGAATATGCACAGGTAAGGAGGGAGGTCCAGCGATAGTACGAAAACGACATATCATCAAAAGTCAAATCTGACCCAAAGCTGTTGTATAGCCACATCAGGAGGAAGACAACAGTAAAGGACCAGGTAATCAGGCTAAGGAAACGACCAAGAAGTATGCAAGGAGCTCAACATGAGATTTAAGGAAGTGTTTACAGTGGAGACAGAAAGGACTCTGGGAAGTCAGAATAGGGGGATACACCAACAAGGGATATGCCAACAAGTGTTGGATGACATACACACAACCGAGGAGGAGGTGAAGAAGCTGCTAAGTGAACTTGATACCTCAAAGTCAGTGGGACTGGACAATATCTCTCCGTGGGTCCTTAGAGAGGGAGCAGAGATGCTGTGTGTGTCACTAACAACAATTTTCAACACATCCATTGAAACTGGGCAGCTACCTAAGGTATGGAAGACAAATGTAGTCCCCATTTTTAAGAAAGGAGACAGACACGAGGCACTAAACTACAGACCAGTGTCACTGACGTGTATAGTAAGCAAAGCCATGGAGAAGATCATCAGGAGGAGAGGAACACTTAGAATGGAACAAGCTTATAAGCTACAACCAGCACAGATTCAGGGAAGGAAAATCCTGTGTCACAAACTTACTGGAGTTTTATGACAAGGTGACAGAAGTAAGACACGTGAGAAAGAGGTGAGTAGATTGCATTTTTTTGGACTGCAAGTAGGCGTTCGACACAGTTCCTCACAAGAGATTAGTGCAAAAGCTAGAGGATCAGGCACACATAACAGGAAGAGCACTGCAATGTATCAGAGAATACTTGACAGGGAGGCAACAACGAGTCATGGTACTTGACGAGGTGTCAAAGTGAGCACCTGTGACGAGCGGGGTCCCACAGGGGTCAGTCCTAGGACCAGCGCTATTTTGGTATATATGAATGACATAACGGAAGGGATAGACTCAGAAGTGTCCCTGTTTTCAGATAATGTGAAGTTAATGAGTAGAATTAAATACTACAAAGAGACCTGGACAGGCTGGACACGTGGTCCAGCAACTGGCTCCTCGAATTTAACCCCGCCAAATACAAAGTCAAGAAGATCGGAGAAGGACAAAGAAGATCGCAGACAGAGTATAGGCTAGGTGGCCAAAGACTGCAAACCTCACTCAAGAAAAAGGATCTTGGGGTGAGTATAATACCGAGCACATCTCCTGAGGCGCTCATCACCCAGATAACTGCTGCAGCATATGGGCGGCTGGCAAACCTGAGAATAGCGTTCCGATACCTCAGTAAGGAATCATTCAAGACTGTATACCGTGTACGTCAGGCCCATACTGGAGTATGCACCACCAGTTCGGAACCCACACCAGGTCAAGCACGTCAAGAAATTAGAGAAAGTGCAAAGGTTTGCAACAAGGTTAGTTCCAGAGCTAAGTAGAATGTCCTACGAAGAAAGGTTAAGGGAAATCGGCCTGACGACAGTGGAGGACAGGAGGGTTAGGGGAGACATGATAACGACATACAAAATACTTCGAGAAATTGACAAGGTAGACAGAGACAGGATGTTCCAGAGAGGGGACACAGAAAAAATGGGTCACAATTGAAAGTTGAAGACTGATGAGTCAAAGGGATGTTAGGAAGTATTTCTTTAGTCATAGAGTTGTCAGGAAGTGGAACAATCTGGAGAGTGATGTAGTGGAGGCAGGATCCATACATAGCTTTAAGAAGAGGTATGATAACGCTCCTGGAGTAGGGAGAGAGTGGACCTAGTAGCGACCAGCGAAGAGGAGGGGCCAGGAGCTGTAATCGACCCCTGCAACCACAAATAGGTGGGCACAAATAGGCGAGTACACAAACACATGCGTGTAGGAGTGAGTGCCCTCGGGAAGGTCATCTACATGAATCAGGGATAGTACAAGTTCAAGAGGTGAACTTGACTACATTCCTCTTCTTACTTGTGTCCATGCTAACACCACCTCTCTCACTCTGACGTCTTACTAGTGTCCATGCTAACACCACCTCTCTCACTCTGACGTCTTACTTGTGTCCATGCTAACACCACCTCTCTCACTCTGACGTCTTACTTGTGTCCATGCTAACACCACCTCTCTCACTCTGACGTCTTACTTGTGTCCATGCTAACACCACCTCTCTCACTCTGACGTCTTACTTGTGTCCATGCTAACACCACCTCTCACTCTGACGTCTTACTTGTGTCCATGCTAACACCACCTCTCTCACTCTGACGTCTTACTTGTGTCCATGCTAACACCACCTCTCTCACTCTGACGTCTTACTTGTGTCCATGCTAACACCACCTCTCTCACTCTGACGTCTTACTTGTGTCCATGCTAACACCACCTCTCTCACTCTGACGTCTTACTTGTGTCCATGCTAACACCACCTCTCTCACTCTGACGTCTTACTTGTGTCCATGCTAACACCACCTCTCTCACTCTGACGTCTTACTTGTGTCCATGCTAACACCACCTCTCACTCTGACGTCTTACTTGTGTCCATGCTAACACCACCTCTCTCACTCTGACGTCTTACTTGTGTCCATGCTAACACCATCTCTCTCACTCTGACGTCTTACTTGTGTCCATTCTAACACCACCTCTCTCACTCTGACGTCTTACTTGTGTCCATGCTAACACCACCTCTCTCACTCTGACGTCTTACTTGTGTCCATGCTAACACCACCTCTCTCACTCTGACGTCTTACTTGTGTCCATGCTAACACCACCTCTCTCACTCTGACGTCTTACTAGTGTCCATGCTAACACCACCTCTCTCCTCTGACGTCTTACTTGTGTCCATGCTAACACCACCTCTCTCACTCTGACTTCTTACTTGTGTCCATGCTAACACCACCTCTCTCACTCTGACTTCTTACTTGTGTCCATGCTAACACCACCTCTCTCACTCTGACTTCTTACTTGTGTCCATGCTAACACCACCTCTCTCACTCTGACGTCTTACTTGTGTCCATGCTAACACCACCTCTCTCACTCTGACTTCTTACTTGTGTCCATGCTAACACCACCTCTCTCACTCTGACTTCTTACTTGTGTCCATGCTAACACCACCTCTCTCACTCTGACGTCTTACTTGTGTCCATGCTAACACCACCTCTCTCACTCTGACTTCTTACCCTCTGTCTGGTAAATAGATTTTTTTTAATCCATTAGAGCACCCGCCCAGTTATTCCGGTCTGGTTGTCTGGCTTATATTATAATTTTTGAAAGACCCAAAACCTCAACATTTCATAATATCTTCATGTTTTTGAAGGATTTCATAGCATTTTTTAGCAAATTCACATTTTTCACTGAAACCCAGATATTTTTGGTTAAAAGTATTAATTTAGGGTAAAAATGTTTAAAATTTTGTGTAGTAATTCCTTCCTTTTTTTTTCTATATACAACCTTCTCATCTCTTATTGGAATACAGTTAAGTTAGGTTAGACTAGGTTAGGTTAGACTAGGTTATGTTAGACTAGGTTAGGTTAGACTAGGTTAGGTTAGACTAGGTTAGGTTAAATTAGGTTAGGTTAGACTAGGTTAGGTTAGGTTAGACTTGGTTAGGTTAAATTAGGTTAGGTTAGACTAGGTTAGGTTAGACTAGGTTAGGTTAGACTAGGTTAGGTTAGACTAGGTTAGGTTAGACTAGGTTAGGTTAAATTAGGTTAGGTTAGACTAGGTTAGGTTAGGTTAGACTTGGTTAGGTTAGACTAGGTTAGGTTAGGTTAGACTAGGGTAGGTTAGGTTAGACTAGGTTAGGTTAGACTAGGTTAGGTTAGACTAGGTTAGGTTAGACTAGGTTAGGTTAGGTTAGACTAGGTTAGGTTAGACTAGGTTAGGTTAGGTTAGACTAGGTTAGGTTAGACTAGGTTAGGTTAGGTTAGACTATGTTAGGTATGATTTCTGTCTGACTCTGTGATGATAAGGAATGATAAGGTACAATACCTTGATTTGAACAATAAATATCCTGGGTAAAAGACACATGTGCAACTAATGAGACATTTTGTTGTGGCAACGTTTCGGTCTCTTGGAGCTAAACGTTGCCACAATAAAATGTCTCATGTATGCACATGTCTACTACCTAACGTACTAATCGGTAATTATACCAACACAATTACAATACATAAATATCCTACACTTAGGAGACCGAAAGTTATGACGACGTTTCGGTCCCACTTAAACCATTAACTAGTAATATTATATATGTCATCTGGATCATTAACTAATCATGTTACCTGTGTGACTAATGGTGCAAGTTGAACTAAATCATCATAAGTTCCCTACCTACGTGCTGGTTACCTGCAGAACTATGGTAAGTTTTCTCTCATAAAGACTAGGTTCTCAGGTTGTTCATTGATATAATCTTTATCGTGTATTTCATTACCTTAAAGGGTGTGCATATTAGTGTTATTAATGTCTTTTTAGTGTCCCTGTCTCTTTCCCCTTTTTTGGAGATTAATGCAACATTTGCAGTTTTGTTGCAGCTTTCCTGTCTTCAGAGATGCATTGTTGATTCTCTTTAGTGGCCGGCATAGTGCCTTGTTATCATCTTCGGCATCCAGGGGGAGATTTCGTCTGGTACCTTTGCCTTTGATGAGTCTAGTTGCTTCAGGTGTTTCACCTCTGTCACAACTGTAGTTGGTGGTTGTGTGGTAAGGATTCTCCTGTTTTCTATAACAATCTTTTATTGGTCTTCAAGATATTTTGGATAAATTTACTGAATTCCTCGCATATTTCTCAGTCATGCTGGCAAGTTCTTGGTTATTTTACTTCTGATTGTTTAAGTAATAATGTAATGTTGTTTTCCTCTGTGTGGTTGTGGAGTAGTTTAGGATAGATATTTGGCACCTGCCATGTTTGCATTTTTCCCTCGTTCCTCCCGATTTTAAGGCATTTATTCAGGCAACTCTGCAGAATTCATTCTCCTTGTTCTGTATTTTTTCCATGCTCACGCTTCTTTTTATTTATTTAGCTTTCGTACAGTGCTTCAGCCATGGGTTGTCTCTGTACTTGTCTTCCTGTTTGAGATGTTGAACTGAAACTCAATGTGTTTTAAGTTGCTTATTAATGCTGTTTATCATCCCGGTGTATATTTCACAGCAACTCTCTTGTCTTCCTATATCATCTTTTTAGTAATCTAATCTCTTATTACTTTCCTGTCATCTCAGTTATGGTACTCTGGCCACTAGTATACACTGGTCACTTCCTGCTAGATGCTCCTTGTACTCGACCTGCTAGATGCTCCTTGTACTCGACCTGCTAGATGCTCCTTGTACTCGACCTGCTAGATGCTCCTTGTACTCGACCTGCTAGATGCTCCTTGTACTCGACCTGCTAGATGCTCCTTGTACTCGACCTTAGATGCTCCTTGTACTCGACCTGCTAGATGCTCCTTGTACTCGACCTGCTAGATGCTCCTTGTACTCGACCTTCCTAAATGCCATCATCACTCTGGCTGAATATTAAATTCAGTCTTTAAACTCTGTATTTGCTTTCTCAGTGGGGCCCATGCTAACCTTCCTAGTGTGTATAGAAAAATACCTAGTTTGATGAATCTTACTAGACCTGCATGGTACAGAGGAGTCATTCAGGTTTGATGGTTTAATTTTTCTTGTCCTTGTTGGACTAATTTTATGGACAGGGAAGTTCTTTGACACTGTCCAATAACTTTGATCCCAGAATCTCTTCTTTACTATGTGGATCCTTGTCTCCATCTTTATTTTTTCCTGTTTAAAGTCTTCAAAGATTAGTTTTACTTTTACTTTATTAATAGTTAGTGTTGCTTCTTACTGGTATTCATGGTATCTTTATTACTAGTGTTGCTTCTTACTGGTATTCATGGTATCTTTATTACTAGTGTTGCTTCTTACTGGTATTCATGGTATCTTTATTACTAGTGTTGCTTCTTACTGGCATTCATGGTATCTTTATTACTAGTGTTGCTTCTTATTGGCATTCATGGTATCTTTATTACTAGTGTTGCTTCTTACTGGTATTCATGGTATCCTTATTACTAGTGTTGCTTCTTACTGGTATTCATGGTATCTTTATTACTAGTGTTGCTTCTTATTGGCATTCATGGTATCTTTATTACTAGTGTTGCTTCTTACTGGTATTCATGGTATCTTTATTACTAGTGTTGTTCTTACTGGTATTCATGGTATCTTTATTACTAGTGTTGCTTCTTATTGGCATTCATGGTATCTTTATTACTAGTGTTGCTTCTTACTGGTATTCATGGTATCTTTATTACTAGTGTTGCTTCTTACTGGTATTCATGGTATCTTTATTACTAGTGTTGCTTCTTATTGGCATTCATGGTATCTTTATTACTAGTGTTGCTTCTTACTGGTATTCATGGTATCTTTATTACTAGTGTTGCTTCTTATTGGCATTCATGGTATCTTTATTACTAGTGTTGCTTCTTACTGGTATTCATGGTATCTTTATTACTAGTGTTGCTTCTTACTGGTATTCATGGTATCTTTATTACTAGTGTTGCTTCTTATTGGCATTCATGGTATCTTTATTACTAGTGTTGCTTCTTACTGGTATTCATGGTATCCTTATTACTAGTGTTGCTTCTTACTGGTATTCATGGTATCTTTATTACTAGTGTTGCTTCTTATTGGCATTCATGGTATCTTTATTACTAGTGTTGCTTCTTACTGGTATTCATGGTATCTTTATTACTAGTGTTGCTTCTTACTGGTATTCATGGTATCTTTATTACTAGTGTTGTCTTACTGGTATTCATGGTATCTTTATTACTAGTGTTGCTTCTTACTGGCATTCATGGTATCTTTATTACTAGTGTTGCTTCTTACTGGCATTCATGGTATCTTTATTACTAGTGTTGCTTCTTACTGGTATTCATGGTATCTTTATTACCAGTCAGTGTTACTTCACACTGGTGTTAATGGTAACTTTATTACTAGTCAGTGTTACTTCACACTGGTGTTAATGGTAACTTTATTACTAGTCAGTGTTACTTCACACTGGTGTTCATGGTAACTTATTACTAGTCAGTGTTACTTCACACTGGTGTTCATGGTAACTTTATTACCAGTCAGTGTTACTTCACACTGGTGTTCATGGTAACTTTATTACCAGTCAGTGTTACTTCACACTGGTGTTCATGGTAACTTTATTACCAGTCAGTGTTACTTCACACTGGTGTTCATGGTAACTTTATTACCAGTCAGTGTTACTTCACACTGGTGTTCATGGTAACTTTATTACCAGTCAGTGTTACTTCACACTGGTGTTCATGGTAACTTTATTACTAGTCAGTGTTACTTCACACTGGTGTTCATGGTAACTTTATTACCAGTCAGTGTTACTTCACACTGGTGTTCATGGTAACTTTATTACCAGTCAGTGTTACTTCACACTGGTGTTCATGGTAACTTTATTACTAGTCAGTGTTACTTCACACTGGTGTTCATGGTAACTTTATTACCAGTCAGTGTTACTTCACACTGGTGTTCATGGTAACTTTATTACCAGTCAGTGTTACTTCACACTGGTGTTCATGGTAACTTTATTACTAGTCAGTGTTACTTCACACTGGTGTTCATGGTAACTTTATTACCAGTCAGTGTTACTTCACACTGGTGTTCATGGTAACTTTATTACTAGTCAGTGTTACTTCACACTGGTGTTCATGGTAACTTTATTACTAGTCAGTGTTACTTCACACTGGTGTTCATGGTAACTTTATTACTAGTCAGTGTTACTTCACACTGGTGTTCATGGTAACTTTATTACCAGTCAGTGTTACTTCACACTGGTGTTCATGGTAACTTTATTACTAGTCAGTGTTACTTCACACTGGTGTTCATGGTAACTTTATTACCAGTCAGTGTTACTTCACACTGGTGTTCATGGTAACTTTATTACTAGTCAGTGTTACTTCACACTGGTGTTCATGGTAACTTTATTACTAGTCAGTGTTACTTCACACTGGTGTTCATGGTAACTTTATTACTAGTCAGTGTTACTTCACACTGGTGTTCATGGTAACTTTATTACCAGTCAGTGTTACTTCACACTGGTGTTCATGGTAACTTTATTACTAGTCAGTGTTACTTCACACTGGTGTTCATGGTAACTTTATTACTGGTCTTATATTCGTGTTTTGGTGCTTTGTTAGTGTCGAATTATAGATTACTACTGCTACTACAGTCTTTATTCCTCCTGTTATTGGAATTATTACCATATTCAAGGGACGCCCTAAACCCATAGGGGTCATTTTGCACCTGGGAAGTTGAAGTTATGAGATTTTAATCAAGGAAGGAAAGACAGCTTCAATTTCTTGAACCCCGAGCATGTCACCAGCGTCCTGTTGTTTTTGCTTTCAAAATAAAAGTTAACCTTCTTCAGTTTTTTTGGTTTCATTCGTTGAAACCTCTGTTGTTTATCAATTTACTTATTCGTTCCACTTCCTCTATTATCTATTTCTACTCTTATTATCTGATATACCCTCGGGAATATTCCATCTGTTCTTGTTCACGTGAATTTTTTTTTCAACTATTGTTTATATAACTGGTTATATTTCTCTATTACTGATAATATTGATATAATTACCGACATTATGACAGGTAAAAGGACACATGTGCAACTAATGTGACGTTTATTGCTGCAACATTTCGCTCTCCAGGAGCTTTCGTAGGTCAATAAAAGCAATACAAAGACATAATATACAGAGGTAACAATGGGAGGTGAAAGAGTATAAACACTGCAGTAGGCCTACTGGCCCATGTTGTAGATAGTGGGGTAATAGTAGTAATAATAGTCATATTAGTAGTAGTAGAAGTGATGGTAACTCTTGGTTGCTATGTGATGGCGGGGTTTAATGTTTTCAGGAGGACACTTTGCTAATACTTCAGAAATGACGAAGCTGTCTTTAATCTGAAATGGTGATGAAAGTTGTTTCAAGCCATTTACATCTACAGATGGATGTTTCAGTGTTGTACACATGTGCTGTTCATGGTGTTTGTGCATGCAGTGATGAGTTTACTGAGACGTGTTTCTTGGCTTCGTGTTGGTTCACCGACGTATACCATGCCACAACCTCCGCAAGGGATTGTGTAAATCTCTGCATTGACTGAGTCGAGGTTCTTCGCTCCGGACCGGGTCAAGTCTTTGATGGATGTGCTATTTGCGATGACTCTTCTAGTGCTGGCTTGTGCAAGTACTTTGGAAACGTTCAAGCCAACCAGGGTATTGGGTTACATTATGCGGATGTCGTCCTTATAACTCCCAAACGTTTAGACGTGCAGAACCTCCAGAGAAGGCAGTTGAACCAACCATAAAGTTCACACTTGAGGAAGAATCCAATGACAGGTTACCATTTATCGACGTTCTCATTCATAAACTAGTTTCTACCCCAAATTTCCAAGTTTACAGTAAGTCTACAAACAAAAGCGATCTCACACCCTTCCATCCCACTCAGAAAACGAGGCAAATCTCAAAACTACGTCTTTGAGGGTGAGGGACTGACTACATCTTCTTTACATCTCTACTGATTCTGCTGCCACCTCTGTATACGACTGAGGAAGCCTACTGTGTAGGTGAAACGTTTCGTAATAAACATATCTAACTGTTGTACGTGTTACTTGATAAGTGTTCATACATACACCAAATCATCACCGAGCTACATTTTCCATATTTTTCATCAAGGATTCTAAGAGCCCTTCAAATCAAGTTGTCTTGAACGTCTCCGAAGTACTTGGACATGTCAACACTAGAGACGCCATGACAACCAGCATCTCCATCAAAGATCTGACCAGGACAAAAGTGAGGAATCTTGAACCAGTCATTAGAATGGCTTACGCAATCCCTTGTGGAGGCTGTGACAAGGTATATTCCAACGGTGGACAAACTGCGGCTCGGAAACTGCTTCGGGAACCGCATGCGACTCCCAAATCTACTCTGTGCGGTTCCTGAGACAATATTGGGTTTCATTGCCATTTTTCCTAAAATTTTATGTTAATAATCTATAGTAATTTAAAGCGTCACCATGAATGTATCTATAAAAAAAACTGTATCTCAATTTTCTCCTGAATCAGAATTGCGAAGAAAATAATAAGAATTTTTTTAAATCAAATTTATTCACTCAAAATTGCCTATCTTCCCTCTGTAAACAAAGTAATTTTCTTACAGAAGGAAGCTCAAAGTAAACTAACTTACAGTCACGGAGAATTTATATAAAAAATAGAATATTAGTGATGTGATTGCAATTCTCTTTCCAGAGAACTCAAAACTTAAAGAGGCAATAAAGCAAATTTCTATCTCCCGCTGCACTACCGAGAGACCTTTCTGAAATTAGATCTACAGTCGTATGTTCACTGCAGAGTGATCTGAAAGCTGCGTTGCTTTCAGCTTAACACTGGATGAATCTACAGACATTCAAGATATTCCTCGCGTTGGTAGAATTACCAGGAGCTTTGACAAAGTTCCTGGAGAGCGAAACGTTGCCACAATAAAATGTCACATTACTTGCACTTGTGTCTATTTACCTAACAATATAGCCCTCACATAGCTATATTTGTTCGCTATGTTACAAACGAAGGAAATGTAAAAGAAGAATTCTTAGATCTGATAAACTTAAACAAAAACAAAAAAGGCATTGACATCAAAAATGCTCTTAACAAATAATTTATTAAATGCTCAACTACCATTGCACAAACTTGTTAGTATTGCAACAGATGGAGCACCAGCTATGGTGGGTCAAAATACTGACCTAGTTGGGCAACTGACACATGATCTCAACTATCCTGAATATCTCTGTATACATTGTATCATCCATTTTGAACATTTAGTAAGTAATCACTTCAAGATCAACAATGTCATAAATTGCGTTTTAGAAATTGTGAATTTCATTCGGACAAGTGCAAAAATACATCGTGAATTTAGAAATTTTATTGAGGAACTGGAGCTTGAAGAAAAGCCAAGTGAGCTTTCCTTCTACTGTATTGTAAGATGACTGTCAACTACCAGTCTTTTGGATAAGTTTGTTGCTCTTTTAGAGCCAATTATTGCTTTTATTAAAGAAAAGAAAATGAAATAGCCACAACTAGAAGATCACAAATAGGTACAGGTTCTGATGTTCTTTACAGGTATAATACAACACCTCCAGTATTTAAATCTGGCACTTCAAGGAACTAACAAAGTTATTACAGAATTTGTGTAATCAGTTTTCAGAATAAAATAGTTTTTTTCAAAGAGATCTGTCAACAAAGAAATTTGACCACTTTTCCAGCCTTAAATTAAGAATATAATTGCTTTTCCTCGTAATGAAATTAAAGACAATAAAGTGAAACAATACGAAGGGAACTTAGGAACACTTTATGATGATTTTGAGAAAAGGTTTGAGAAAGTAAAAAAGTTAAAGGTATGTTTTGAATTTCTTGTGAATCCATTAGTGATTGATGTCATCAACGAAGAATGTCCTGTTGTTGCAACTTTAGTGATTGATGTCATCAACGATGGATGTCCTGTTGTTGCAACTTTTGCCTGGGATGTTCCTTCAATAAAAACAGAGCTTATTGAGCTGCAGGAACATGTGGGTTTAAAGCTCATCTCGAACTGACTTCAGGAAACAAATCCCAGAAGCCAAGTATCCCAATCTTCAGAAAACTGGCTTCCCACTTCTCTCTGTTTCTGGGACAATTTACTGTTGTGATTCTCTCTTCTCTGTTATGAAATATATCAAGTCAAAACATCGTGTTATCCTCACTAACAGTCACCTCACTGAGGTTCTTAGAACACCTTTGACATCCTACCAGAAAGATTTTAAACTACTAACTGCAAAACTGAAGACTTAGTCTTCAACGAGCAGAGATTAAACACATTCTGCTTTAGTGAGTAGGACTACTATATAGTTGTATTTTTTATTATTTATAAATACAATTTTAAAATATTATTTGTTGTGGCTCTTGAACATACAGAAATGTATGTGGTTTCTCTTATCGAAGAACTTGCCCACCCCTGATGTATACAGAGCCTAGAAACATGTCTCAGAAACGACAAGAAGTGGCCCGCGGGGGGCGTTGACCCCTGGAACACCATCCAGATAGCACTGGAACTCCACCAACCATTTAATGAGATTCAGTAACGTCCGCCAAGTGATTCAAGAGCCAAATTTCCGCAGACGTAAATGCCTTGAATCATCTTTAATTACCACTTCAGGCATTATTAAGGCACCTTCATCATCTCTGAAGTATAAGCAAGAGTTCTCCTCAAGACAATAAACCCCGTCGTCACATATCAGCCAAGACTTACCTTCACTTCTACTGATACAACTATTACTACTGCTGTTTCTGCTACTACTACTATTATACTATTACTACTACTGCTGTTGTTGCTGTTACTGCTACTGCTACTACTACTACTACTACTATCTACTACTACTACTTCTACTACTACTTCTACTACTACTACTTCTACTACTACTACTACCAGTACTACTACTTTAACTACTACTACTACCAGTACTACTACTTTAACTACTACTTCTATTACTACTACTACTACTTCCATTAATACTACTACTATCAATTCTACTACTACTACCACCACCACCTACAACATGGGCCGGTAGGCCTACTGTATATCTAATACTCTTTCACCTCCCACTGTGCCTCTACATATCCTCTGGCTTAACAAGCTCCTGCAGAGCGAAACGTCGCTGCAATAAAATATAACATTTTTGTCTTTACTGATTTTAAAATAATGTCTACGTAATATGATCTTTAATTTTGTTTTTGATTGACAGGTTTGTAAGGACAGTGAAAAGGGATTTAAAAAGAGTGGGTGATTTTGGTGGGGTTGGGTTTAGAATGGGGTGTGGAGGGGTTGTAGGTGAGTGGGTGGGAGAGTGGAATCTTGACTACACTGTCATTGTGGCCTGAAATCCTCCGAAGGCCTCTTAGGGAGGTGAGGCTGTCTTCCTCTTAGATGGAGACATCTCCCTCCTCTTATTAAGAGGTGAGCATCCATCTCTTAATGAGGGGAAAATGACACCCCCTCCTCTTAGGGGGGGGGGATGAAGGATGACACAGTACAACAGACTATTTACTCCAGGTTGTTGAAGTATATTGTTAATGTACACTTGACCCTCATTTATACTTCAGAAAATTTCACTGACCTTCAGGCAAATTCACTAAATTCACACATTTTCACTGTTTTTTTAGACAGTTTCACTGTTTTTCAGACAGTTTCACTGTCTGAAACATAGTGAAATACAGTACCAAAATATCACAGAGAAGTACCACACATTACCAGACTGTTAGTTTCCAGTTGTCAAAGGCACTCCTCGATAGACACTGGACCTGATATGTTTTTTTGTATGAGAGAGAGAGAGAGAGAGAGAGAGAGAGAGAGGAGAGAGAGAGAGAGAGAGAGAGAGAGAGGAGAGAGAGAGAGAGAGAGAGAGAGAGAGAGAGATATGCTGGCACGAAGGTACAGGGGGCTGGGTTATGGGGATTTACTTGCTATTAATAATGCTGACGCCCAATTCCCCACTGCTCCAACCCTCATTCCCCAACACGGATGATGACCCATGAACTGTTCACCACCTTGTTAAGAATAAGAAAACACACACACACACACACACACACACACACACACACACGTACGTACATACGCACACTACTGCTTCCTCTCCTCTTATTTCGCTTTGCTTCCTCTTTATATCTCATCCTCGCCTCCTTACTCTTCTAATCCTGCTCTTCTTTCATTATCTAGCCTACATTTACTACCCTCTTCTCCTTAATTATTATAAATATACGTCGTGCCGAATAGGTAAAACTTGAGATTTTGGCTTAAATAGCAACACTCTTCTTGCCGAATAAGGCAAGCGAAAATTTGTGTATGCAATAATTTCGCAAAAATAATTCTGAACCTAACGAAAAAATGTATCTCATTGTGTTTGTTTATTAAATAATTGTAAACTTTTGTAAAATATATTTATTTGGATTAGGCGAAATCAAATTGTGCTTGTTATAATAAAGGTTAGGTAAGTTTTCTAAGGTTCCTTTGGTACAAAATTTTAGAAAGAACTTAATTTTAAATGAGTTCTGGCTAATTGACCAATTTTACCTATTCGGCACTACATATATAATGTGTGTGTGTGTGTGTGTGTGTGTGTGCATGTGTGTGTGTGTGTGTATGTGTAAGGTACAAACATCTTCCATCATTCCGACACCGACCTCCGAGGCGTCGAACACGGATCATTTACACACACGACAGACAGATGTAAACACATTTACACTCACACACCAGGTAGAGGTAAACACGTTTACACAATTTCCTCAGAGTCCAAGAGAAGCTTGTTTATGCCAATTAGTGTCAAATGGTTCATTAAACTGTTGGTGTTGCTGTCAAGGTGTGTCTTATGGTTGGCTGTGGGAATATTGGATGTTGGGAGGGCAATTGGGAAATGGTTGTTGGGAAATGTTGGGGTTGGGAAATGGTGTGTTGGGTGGAGCTGGGAAATAGGTTGTTGGGAGGGCTGGGAAATGGTTGTTGGGAGGGGTTGGGAAATGGTTGTTGGGGTGGAGCTGGGAAATGGTTGTTGGGAGGGGTTGGGAAATGGTTGTTGGGGTGGAGCTGGGAAATGGTTGTTGGGGGAGTGGGAAATGGTTGTTGGGGGTGGAAATGGTTGTTGGGGTGGAGGCTGGGAAATGGTTGTTGGGAGGGGGGCTGGGAAATGGTTGTTGGGGTGGAGCTGGGAAATGGTTGTTGGGGTGGAGCTGGGAAATGGTTGTTGGGAGGGGGGTTGGGAAATGGTTGTTGGGGTGGAGCTGGGAAATGGTTGTTGGGGGAGCTGAAGGGGGGGAGAAATGGTTGTTGGGAGGGGCTGGGAAATAGCTGAAAGGTTGTTGGGAGGGGGCTGGATTACATGGTTGTTGGCTGGGAAGGTGAGCTGGAAATGGTTGTCGGGGGAAGGACAAGATGGGACAGAGGGGAATAAGTGGGAAAAATGGAAGAGAGGGCGAGGAAAACGAAGAGAGAGAAATCTTAACCCAATAGAGGATAGATGAAGAGAAGAGGGGATGGGGGAAGGCTAGAGAAGAAAATAACAGCAAGAAGAGTGCAGGGTTGCAGGGGTCGATTCATAGCTCCTGGCCCTATCTCTTCGCTGGCTGCTACTAGGTCCACTCCCTCCTGCTCCATGAGCTTTACCCTACATTTTCTTAAAGCTAAGTATGGATCCTGCCTCCACTACATAACTTTGTAGACTGTTCCAATTCCTGATAACTCTGACTGAAGAAATACTTCCTAACATCCCTGTGACTCATCTGAGTCTTTACCTTCTAATTGTGACACCTTGTTGCTGAGTCCCATCTCTGAAACATCCTGTCCCTATCCACCTTGTCAATTCCTCTCAGTATTTTATGTAATATCCTCCCTATCCATCCAGTATTCCAGTGTCGTCAGGTCGTTTTCCCTTAACCTCTCTTCGTAGGACATACCACTTAGCTCTGGGACTAGTCTTGTTGCAAACCTTTGCAGTTTCTCTAATTTCTTGACGTGCTTGACCAGGTGTGGGTCCCATACTGGTGCTGCATACTCCAATATGGGTCTGACGTACATGGTGTACAGTGTCTTGAACGATTTCTTACTGTGGTGTCGCAACGTTATTCTTAGGTTTGCCAGGCGCAAATTTGCTGCAACAGTTATTTAGTTGATGTGAGCCTCAGGAGATGTGCTCGGTATTAAACTCATCCCAAGATCCTTTTTCATGAGTGAGATTTGCAGTCTTTGACCCCTTGCCTGTACTCTGTCTGCGGTCTTCTTTGCCCTTCCCCAACCTTCATGACTTTGCACTTGATGGGGTTAAATTCCAGGAGCCAGTTGCTAGACCAGGCCTGCAGCCTGTCCAGATCCCTTTGTAGTCCTGCCTAATCCTCATCCAATTGAATTCTTCGCATTAGCTTCACATCGTCTGCAGACAGGGTCACCTCTTAATCTATCCCTTCCGTCATGTTATTCACATATACCAGAAACAGCACCGGTCCTAGGACTGATCCCTGTGGAACCCAGCTCGTCACAGGCGCCCACTCTGACACCTCGTCACGTACCACGACTCGTTGTTGCCTTCCTGTCAGATATTCTCTGATCCACTGCAGGGCCTTTCCTGTTATACCTGCCTGGTCCTAAGTTTTTGCACTAATCTCTTGTCAGGAACTGTATCGAAAGCCTTCTTACAGTCCAAGAAAATGCCATCTACTCACCTCCTCTCTCTCTCTTGTCTTATTTCTGTAACCTTGTCGTAAAACTCCAGGTTTGTGATACAAATTTTCCCTTCCTTGAAACCGGGCTGGTTGTCGTGTATAAGCTCATTCCTTTCTAGGTGCTCCACAACTCTTTTCCTAATAATCTTCTCCATGAGTTTACATACCATACATGTCAGTGACAACGGTCTGTAGTTTAATGCTTCGTGTTTCGCCTTTTTTACCGTCTTCCATACCTCAGGTAGTCTCCCTGTTTCGATAGATGTGTTGAAGATTGTTGTTAGGGGTACACACAGCGCCTCTGCTCCCTCTCTCAGGACCCATGGAGAGATATTGTCCGGTTCCACCACCTTTGAGGTATCTAGTTCACTTAGCAGCCTTTTCACCTCCTCGGTTGTGTGTATTGTGTCCAGCACTTGTTGGTGTACCCCACCGTTCCAGCTTTCTGGAGTACTTTGTCTCCACTGAAAATACTTCCTTAAATCTCATGTTGAGCTCTTCACATACTTCTCGTGTGTGTGTGTGTGTGTGCGATCCCGCGCACGAGCTGGCACTGGCTGGCTCACGCATGCACTCTGAATGTTGCCAATGACTAATGATACCCATGTTGTCAAGTCATACTCTAACCGTTAAATAACATAGCTCAACAGTCATTCATTTGGAGACTTGGACTTGCCTCGCATGGGCCAGTAGGCCTGTTGCAGTGTTCCTTCTTTCTTATGTTCTTATTTCAGTACACGAAGCAAAGGAGAGTCAAGTACCAGATCTTACATCTGTCTCCTGGACGACTGATCGACATTAATTGCTCGCTTCTGGCCTCTTGGGTCTTACCGTACTTACTCGTGAAACTGGGCATTGAATTTACCTCTACCACCCATCAACAAGTCTTGAGACTTCATAAATACTTCCATACATCTCTATGGATCATTTATGTCTTCTGTTTGCTAGTGACTTTCTTCTGTGTCTAACAAAATTTGTTCACATGTAAACTACATTACCTATATACTGCAAGAAACAAACAAATTATTTGTTTTTGTATTTGTTTCTGTGACCCCTTGACACAGGTCCTGATTTTTCAGCTTTCACCTTTGCCTTAACAGTTGTCGTTATCGAAAAAAACACGTACAGTTCAGGGCATTTATTAGAGAAAACGTTTCGCCACGAGGGACTTCTTCAATCCCAAAGACTAGTGGCGAAACGTTTCCAATAATAAATGTGCTGAACTGCACATTAGTATCACCAGACCATTTTTTAGTTATTGCTAACGTCTCTCTAGTCTTCCTCTCCATCATGGTCGTTAGGTTCAGCTCCTTCATCGTCTTGTTCTAGTTTATTCCTCCCAATCGTAGGGGCCAATTTGTCCTTTTGAGCTTCGAAAAGTGCCTGGCCAGGGCTGTGCACTAGGCCCTAATACAACATATATTCCGTTGCCCTAATTATTAGGGCAACCTACTCGATATTTAGTGCGCAATGTGGATCGTTAGTTAAGGTCGTTAATGCTGTTTTGATGTTTGCTGATTATTTTTCGTAGCGCTGATGTTATACGGTGATGTTCTTAGTGTTATATTTTAACCTTGATCCATTTACTTTTCCTCGTAGAATGTATTCCAGGTTATGTTCCATCCTCCCACCTCTAGCATTCTCCAGTCTGCATCACCTTGCGTTTGTTTGGATTTAACTCCAGCAGCCACTTGTTAGACCACTTCAACAGCCTGTTCAGATCTTCCTGAATCTTGCCTTTATCCTCTCCAGGTCATAAACTCGTAGCTCGATTGGTAGCGCACTCAGCTCACACACTGAGTTCCAGGGGGCGATCCCCCTCGGTACGGCTGGAAAACATTAGGACGTGTTTCCTTAAAACACCTGATGTCCATGTTCACCCATCAGTAAAATAGGTACCTGGGTGTTAGTGGACTGGTGTGGGTCGCATCCTGGGACAAAGTTAACCTAATTTGCTCAAAATGCTCTGCATAACAAGGGGCTTTCTATATAGTATGTCACTGAGGTCAACTAGGGTATGTATAAGTTGCTTCGTGTACTTACATAAGAACATAAGAATGGAGGAACACTGCAGAAGGCCTACTGGTCCATGCAAGGCAGGTCCTTATTACTTGTAGAAATAAAGTTTATTATTATTATTATTATTAGTTTTACGTCAGCAAACAGACACAAATAAGACTCGAGAGTTAGTTTTAAGTTTGTTATAAATTATTTAGTAAACTGACAAGTTAAAGAATGAGACACTTGTACAACATTTGGGAATCTTTATTACGGAAACGCTTCGCCAGCCAGTGGCTTCTTCAGTCCAGTAAAGAGAAGAACGGTGGAAGATAAGGAAGAGTTTGAGGTAATCAGTCCCTCAACCTGAAGTTGATGTGTTCAATCCATCAGTCTTGAGGCTGTTAGACTCCAGGCTGAGGGACTGATTACCTCAGACAACTCCTTATCTTCTACCGTTCTTCTCTGGACTGAAGAAACCACTGGCTGACGAAACGTTAACGTAATAAAATTCCCAAATGTCGCATTCTTCAGTGTTAAGGCTGTTGACATTAGTATGAAAAAGTAGCAGTCCTAGTAGTGATCCTTGCGGGACCCCACCTGTTAGTCTCGCCCATGCCGATGTCTGCTTCTAATTCTGGATTATGTTCTGATAATGCATTAAAACTAGTAATTTCTTGCAGTCCAGGAAGAAGTGTGAGTGTTCTCGTTTATTTGTACTCGCCTATTTCTGGTTGGAGAGGTTGAGTCTCAGCTCCTGGCACTGCCTTTTAAAGTAACCATTACTGAGTTTCCCTATCTGCTGGCTTCTTGAATCCTTTCATACCTATTCATGAAGATCTGTACAGATCATGAATCTTACAATTCATTATCCTGGTCATTCAATTCTCTGACCACTCTGAGGATGAAGAAATACTTCCTGACATCCCCTGTGACTTATTATTATCATTATTATATAATAATAATAATAATAATAATAATAATAATAATAATAATAATAATAATAATTACTTTATTGGCATACCACATAAAAAGTCCCTGGTTATGCAGAGAGTTTCATGCAGCCTAAGTAAATTTTGTCCCCCAGGATGCGACCCACAACAGTCGGCTTACACCTAGGTACCTACTTTCTGCTAGGTGAACAGAGGCAGCAGATGTAAAGAAAATATGCCCAACGTTCCACCCGTGACGGAGAGCGATCTCGGAACCTGTGTGTGTGTGTCTACGATAGGTAACACTTGCAACACAGCGAATGTGTTGCTGACGTAGATTAAGGATTAAATCAATGTCTGAAATATAGTGAAATTTTCTGAGGAAGGTAAGTGAGGGCCAAGTGCAGATATAAATACCCTGGTACAGAATGGAGCAAATAGTCTGGTGTACCATCTTATCCTCCTTCTCCATCTTCCAAGAAGGAGGTTGACGAGGAGGAGGATGCTCACACCTTAATAAGAGGAAGATGGTCACACCTTAATAAGAGGAAGATGCTCACACCTTAATAAGAGGAAGATGCTCACACCTTAATAAGGTGCCTTCAACTTAATAAGAGGAAGATGCTCACACCTTAATAAGGTGCTTTCAACTTAATAAGAGGAAGATGCTCACACCGTAATACGGTGTTTCATCCAAGGCTGAGCCTTATTAAATGCACAGGGGAGAAAAGCAAGTATAGTCACATCCTTATGTCAAGCTAGTTGGTCAAGCGTTGTTTCGGGTAGAGGACTGAGCCAAGTTGACTGGACAAAGTTAATTTTGTTTAATGAATCAGGGATAACGTGAACAATGGGTTTAATCCTGCCACTTTAGCTAACATCATTACTTCCTTGGTGGGTCATGGTTGCTTCTACAATTCTTCACTTGGTTCAGTCGTCCTGGAGGTTAATAAATAACAAACAAGGCACAATACCGTGACTGGAACAATACACACACAACCCGCACATATAAAAAGAGAGGAGCATACGACGACGTTTCGGTCCGGGTTGTGCGGTTGTGTGTGTTTTAGTCCTGGAGGTTGTTCGGGGGTCAACGCCCCATGACCAGGTCGTGGTGTAATTATTGCACTTTACCACCAGTCTGTGATGTGAGAATGTAGGTTACGATACGATACACTAGCTTTGTTAATGTTATCCATCGCGCAAGAGTATTTGTATTCCTGAAGGCTTGTCTGAATGTCATGGCGGCCTCTTTGGCATAGAATTTTTCGCATGCGCCACATGGCATGCTGTATGATCCCGATGGATCATCATCACACTGGTTTTGTGAAGTGGCGGCTTTGTAAGGGTTTTGTTTGTATAGAGAGGAGATTATGTATATCCTAAATACAGATCTAAGCGATATATAGACTAGTATTTACCCTTAAGTAGAAAGTTAAGTACAAGACTGTTAAAGACTCAATTATTTCGCTTTACCTTTTAATACTGCTAATATGTAGGCCTAATATCTAAAGAAACTATTTATTATTTTATTATGATTTATAATAATTATCTTTTACACTGTGGCTTTAGTATTAACTTTGCAAAACAATTTACTATTTTATTCATATTTACATAACTTTTATTAATACAAAATAATTAAAAAATTATAATACATAAATTGTATTTTTACTTCATTCTTTGAGGTGGATCACCATGCCCAGCCCTTCTAGGGCAGGGTAGGTGCTTGCTACCATCTGCAGCTCGCAAGACTGCCCTTCCCGTCAGGGAAGATGGCAGACCAGAGAGGCCTAGCTTCTCCCTACGTGCCCCGTGCGGGTGGGGAATGTGGCTAGGTCTGGGGACAGTCTGGTTCTGACGATGAGGAACTTGTACCTCCTCCATGGAACATAGGTCTCTGATCCTCCCACGATAGAGCCGGAGCCGGGTCGCCATCTGGAATAGACCCGGGCTGGGAGAATTCCCGGCGAATCAATACCTCCTCCTCCTTCATTCTTTTTTATTCCAATATGAGTAATATAATGATTATAATCATAACCATAACATTTAAAGGGGTGGACTGGTAAGCCAGCGGAAGGCCTCGGTCAGATGACCAAAAGCTCCAACGGCGGGTCATCATCTGACTAAGACCCGCGTCAGGAAACACTTGTCCTATTTCCTGACAAACCTTACCTAACCTAATTAACATAATTAACATGACTTTGCTTCTCTACACTTAGCCATATATATGCCATTCTTAACGCCTTTCAAATGTCATTTTTTCTTCTCTCTTTTACAAGCGCCACCTTCCATAACACCGTAGCCATGGAAGTGTTAGTCTGCATAGCAGACGGGAAGACTTATCTAGCGTCGTTTGAGGCGACCACACCATCCGACCCTCGCAAGATCAACCAGTCATGTACTGCAGATGACACACAATGCCTTAGCTGTTGGTCTAGCCTTAGTTCTTTTTCTTATCCTTTGGCTTTTCTTCTTCACCCACTGTTCTTAACGTATCACCACTTTGCCCTTACTCCTTAGAGGGTACTAACCTGTATGTCTAGCCTAGGCTCAATTAGGCTCACATGGCATTCTAAACATTCTGAACTTTATATAAAACAACAAGGCTCAAGATTGAGACTGCCTTCATTGCCAAGGACATGGAGAAGGCTTTCGACACGATCTTGTAATTCTTTGTAATTCTTTTGACCTTCCTACCAACATTACTAAGTTGCTGTGCAACTTCTTGATTTCTTTACCCTTCACTCAGGAGTCTCATGGGGTTATTTTCACTCTTACATACTATACACAAATGATGTAACAGAACCCATAATTCCAAACACTAACACCCTTGCACAAGCAGACGACATTACACAACTCACAGCTCATGAAAATACACAGTTGCTTGCACACACAACATAAGCGAGGTTGACAGGATCACTGCATGGGAACTCTATGTGGAATCAAGACAAACGCCAGTAAATCTAAAATAACATTTCCATCAAAGACGAGGTATCCCAGTTCGAGTCGAGCTCAGAACCACTATTTCACGAACACATATACCACGTACTTCCTCTTCCACCTTACTGGGAATCAACTTTGAGTGTTTCGAGTGTACATATACGTCACTATAAAAGGTATGGTGAGTGGTGCTCCCACTCTGCTATACAAAATAAAAAAATTCACTCCTATACTCCACAAAACTTCACTTCATACTGTTCTCATAAGGCACATATGCAATAGTTGGGTGTCTTTATTGTTGACTGTTCAACTGCCTCCCAGCATACATAAGGGGGATTTCCAATAGACCCCTGGCTGTCTTCAAGCTGGCACTGGACAAGCACCTAAAGTCAGTACCTGACCAGCCGGGCTGTGGTTCGCACGTTGGTTTGCCTGGTTGATCAGGCCATGATCCACCATGAGGCCTGGTCACAGACCGAGCCGCGGGGGCGTTGACCCCCGGAACCCTCTCCAGGTATACGCGGTAGGCTTCATCAGGCAAATACAAAGAAGAATGTATTGAAGGCAGGAGTTTACTCATCAACTTATCAGTATTTTATCCCATTTTCAACATCTCATGAGGCTCTTCATTACAAACACATGACTCTCTCACTGACAGCCAAGACTCACGCACTCTGCTGCAGCGAATCCAGAATCATGCGATGTGTTGGGTGGTGGAGGTGAGGTGGCAGGACTGCCACGAGCGAGCCTCTCCACCCAGGACTGGAAACGCTGAGGCACAGACTCCTCTACAGACTTAAGACATACCACGACTCCTGGACTACGTTCCTTGACGAATCTATTAGACGTCCTCACTATCTTCTAAATCGCTTTCAAGCTATTTATCATAATGTTCCTGTACCAATCTACGCTTAGCACTATACATCAGCCATACTTCATACCATTTACAAGTGTGGATCTCTAACAGCATTCTGTTTAACTTCGTCAATACCACCTTGGTATTATACCATTCCTCATCCTTGCCATAACATTGCCATTGACGTGCGTCTCGGTGCAGTGTAACCATGAGCCTTGCGCCACAACGACACCACGCCATCAAACCCGTCGTCCTCCGAGCGCCAGCAATCATGAACTACTGTTACGGACACAGCTAACGCCACACGACACCTTTCTTGCTGCTACTAGCTAGCCCCAGCTTTTATTTTTCTCTACAGCCCTTCCTCTCCCCCTACTATTCTTCTGCTATCCCCACTTTTGATCCGTCCCCCGTGAATGGGCGGAAAGTGGGTATAGGAGAAGAGTAAGTCAATCTAGTTTTAGGCATCTTTTATGTTTGTATTTGTAAGCTTATTTTCTAAAAAGTGTTTTAAGAAGTAGATAACTTTTAAATGTGGTTTTCTAATAAGAGTTATGTGAAGCATTATGCTACAAGACTGTTCACCTGCCTCCCAGCATACATAAGGGGGATTACCAATAGACCCCTGGCTGTCTTCAAGCAGGCTTTGGACAGGCACCTAAAGTCAGTACCTGATCAGCGGGCTGTGGTTCATACGTCGGTTTACATGTGGCCAACAGTAACAGCTTGGTTGATCAGGCCCTGATCCACAATGAGGCCGGTCACAGACCGGGCCGCAGGGACGTCGACCCCGAAACACTCTCCAGGTATACAAGGAACCAACAAAACATACACACACATGTAATATATATATATATATATATATATATATATATATATATATATATATATATATATATATATATATATATACGGAGGTGGTGTTAAGTATGCCAGGAAAGTAAGAGCTTCATGAGTTGTTAATTGGTTAAGCTTCCGCTGATTTACCCTCAGCTACGTTTTTCCAGATTGAAAATATCAACAATCACTACATAGTGGTGTTTTCAGTGATAATGAGACCCTTATTGGTATCAAAACCAATCTAGTTCTTATACACAGAGAAGCATAATTCCTCAATTATTTTTTTCTTTTCTCTTCTTTCACTGTTTCCTGACAAACCTTATACCTACCATAAGTATTTACAGACAAGTTTATAAAATTAACTAGTAAACAAGTTAGTATTCACTATACATTAACCACTTGCAACTTTTTTAATTTATTTTAAGAATTATTCACTAAAATATATATTTGCTAGGTTAACTAAAAAAAAAATGTGGTCTTAATATATATGTGAGGATTTTGAGTTGACTAATGTAAAGTCTGGTGCATAACCTCATCAACGGATATTGAATAGTCCCTGGCCTTTAATATTTACATCTAAACGAATAAAACACTTGGGTATCTTTACTGACGGTAATAAATATTCCCAAGTGTTGTACGTGTCTCATTCGCCAACTTTTCAGTATTTTATATTCCATCATAATTTGATATACGTACCTGTTAATAGTATTCAATATTTGTACTGGCCCGTCATTGTGAGCGAGAACCACACGACGCCTTAACCCACAGGTGGTCCTGTGGTTTAAGGCGTCATGTGGTTCTCGGGCCAGTACAACATGGGTTCGAACCTGGCTAGCGCAGTGTTGTTATTGACCAATACCACTCGTTCGTGTTACAGTAATATATATATATATATATATATATATATATATATATATATATATATATATATATATATATATATATATATATATATATAGCGTAATATGACGACAGCAGATTAACAAACTTTTATATGAATGCAAAATAGGTTTAGCTACTATTAAAATGCATTTTCTGACTTACCGACCAGCAACAGTGCAGAACACAAATTGCTTCAGATACGCGGAGTCAGGTGAAGCATCGACTGTCATAGAATAGCATTTTTCTGCTTCTCTCTGAGTTAGTCAGCATTTTTCAGTTAGTGCAGAAGTTAGTGTTGAGATGTGTGCCTGAGGGTACTGGATACACAAGTCTTGACAGGGGGGACACCAGCAGACAGACAGACGGGAAACGGGTACAAAAGGGCAAAGATAGCAGCTAAAATAATATATTTATGACCGATAGGAGTTACATGGAGCCTTGGTAATAGGAAGCAGTCTGGTTTGATTCGTAGGGGAAAGTCATTCCAGCTCCTTGGATCAAGATCCCTTCATTATCATCAAGACATCTACCTTGAAAAAAAGGTCAGAAGATGTGTGCGAGACAAAGTTGTATGACTCAGATGATAAGTGTTGGATGTAGACTCTATACACAGCTTTAAGAGCAGGTAAAATAGTTTCCAATGGAATCCGGGAAGAAGTGAACTCGGTGACAACCAGTTTAAGCTGCGGGCCAGGAGCTGAGACTCAACCCCTGCACCAATAACCAGGCGATGACAGTGACAACAGGATTCAGGGCAGCGGATGTAAACAAACTCAGGACTAATACACTCAGTTCCTGTATAGCTTGTATTGCTTTTATACAGTATAGTGTATTATAGTTTTATAGTCGATTATTGCTTTTATTTAGTTACATAGCCTGTACTGCAGCTTGATTGTTGGAATTGTTTTTATAAAGCTTATTAAACAAAAGCATTATTCCTACAGGTGTCAAAGGCACTTGTCTATAGACACTTCCTACTACGTACGTGTGTGCGTTCTGTGTTGTGTTAGTCGCCATTTTAACAAAGGAACTTGTCGGTAGACACTTTGGCTGGTGTGGTGGGTGTGACAGTGTGTGGATGTGAGAGTGGAGAGAGAAGAAAGAGAGAGAGAGAGAGAGAGATAGATAAGAGAGAGGGACAGAGAGAGAGAGAGAGAGAGAGAGAATGTGTGAGACTGTACTCATATACGTATTTGTGGTTGCTGGGGTCGATTCGCAGCTCCTGGCCCCACCTCTTCGCTGTGTGGGTGTAGATATACGTATATATACACACACACACACACACACAATATATATATATATATATATATATATATATATATATATATATATATATATATATTTATATATATATATATATATATATATATATATATGTATATATATATATATATATATATATATATATATATATATATATATATAATGTGTATGTCATCCCACCTCTGCTCTACAAGCTGCAGTTATCCCCTCCTCAACACACCTTCATTTCCACCTTACATCTCCTCCTAATTTTATATACACATTTCACTTCACACATACACGAAAAGAACAATTTCTTTTTTTCCAATGAGTTCATCACTAAAATTTGTTTTTTCTCATTCCAATCTTTTCTTAAAATCTTATGCATGTATCTTATATTTCTCCCGGAGTCCAGGTCTGCGCATTGTATTTAATTCCAGCATCTTGTTAATTTATGAGGAGGCAGGCTTGAAACGCCCTACGGAGTCGTGCACTAGAGAGTCGGTGTATTTTCGGGGAGATTTTCGGCAAGTTGTTGTGGGCGGTGTTGTTGTGGATGTTGTTGTAGCGGTGGTGTTGTGGGCGGTGGTGTTGTAGTGGTTGTGGGTCTTGATTCCGTCGGTATGGTGAGTGTGGTTTTTGGTAATACTGAGACGAGTAAAAGTGAGTCTAATAAAAGCAACTTAAAAAATGTATATATATATATATATCTCATCTAAGAAATGTTTTACCCAAGGTCTCCTTCTTGCAGGTCCTGTGTGACCTTAGGGATCACTTCCTCCAGGATCTAGTCACCTGAATTCAGGGCCTAGTCACCTGAATTCAGGGACTAGTCACCTGAATTCAGGGACTAGTCACTTGAATTCAGGGACAAGTCACTGAATTCAGGACTAGTCACTTGAATTCAGGGACAAGTCACCTGAATTCAGGGACTAGTCACCTGAATTCAGGGATAGTCACCTGAATTCAGGGCCTAGTCACCTGAATTCAGGACCTAGTCACCTGAATTCAGGACCTAGTCACCTGAATTCAGGACCTAGTCACCTGAATTCAGGACCTAGTCACCTGAATTCAGGACCTAGTCACCTGAATTCAGGGCCTAGTCACCTGAATTCAGGGCCTAGTCACCTGAATTCAGGACCTAGTCATCTGAATTCAGGGCCTAGTCACCTGAATTCAGGGCCTAGTCACCTGAATTCAGGACCTAGTCATCTGAATTCGAGGTGAGGAGGAGGAAGAGGAGCTACCCTCCCATTGGATTAAACCCGATTACCTCTCATGCTTCAGGGGCTGAATGATCCCTACCGGTTTAGTGCTTCCTTTTAATAATAATAACAATATAGTTAATAATAGTTATATTTCAATATTAATGATAATAGCTTTTAATAATAATACTTATTTTAATAATAATAATAATAATAATAATAATAATAATAATAATAATAATAATAATAATAATAATAATAATAATAATAATAATAATAATAATAATAATGTAACAATGAAGATGAGAAAGAAACGGGTCATTATTTTCTTCATTCAAGAAACAAATAAAAAGAGAAATGCATCATTTTTCATTTGGTCAATAAATCCAAACACGTCCGTATATTTTTTTTTCCCGGCTCCTGATTGGGCAGCATTAGCATGACGTCTACGTGTCCAACCAATCAGCGTTCGTTTTCTTTCTTACGCATTCGTGACGAAGCAAATTTAGAGATAAGCGATCAAAGCGTCTTAGGATTTTTGGTCGGTATTTTTTTTGGCACTTTATTGGGATTACAAATTTTTGAAGAATAGGTGAAGGGAAAAATGTTCTTTTGTATATGGATTTGTAGTTTGAGTATATTGTTAGGAGACAACTAGAGGAGTCACGTGACTTTGGAGGATGAAGGCGCAGCTGCGTAGTAGTAGTAGTAGTAGTAGTAGTAGTAGTAGTGATAGTAGTAGTAGTAGTAGTGATAGTAGTAGTAGTAGTAGTGATAGTAGTAGTAGTAGTAGTAGTAGTAATGATAGTATTGTAGTAGTAGTAGTAGTAGTAGTAGTAGTAGTAGTAGTAGTGATAGTAGTAGTAGTAGTAGTAGTGATAGTAGTAGTAGTAGTAGTAGTAGTAGTAGTGAAGTAGTAGTAGTAGTAGTAGTGATAGTAGTAGTAGTAGTAGTAGTGTGATAGTAGTAGTAGAGTAGTAGTGATAGTAGTAGTAGTAGTAGTAGTAGTAGTGATAGTAGTATAGTAATTATTATTATTATAGTAGTAGTAGAGTGATAGTAGTGATAGTAGTAGTAGTAGTAGTAGTAGTAGTGATAGTAGTAGTAGTAGTAGTGATAGTAGTAGTAGTAGTAGTAGTAGTGATAGTAGTAGTAGTGATAGTAGTAGTAGTAGTAGTAGTAGTGATAGTAGTAGTAGTAGTAGTAGTAGTGATAGTAGTAGTAGTAGTAGTAGTGATAGTAGTAGTAGAGTAGTAGTGATAGTAGTAGTAGTAGTGATAGTAGTAGTAGTAGTAGTAGTGATAGTAGTAGTAGTAGTAGTAGTAGTAGTGATAGTAGTAGTAGTAGTAGTGATAGTAGTAGTAGTAGTAGTAAGTAGTGATAGTAGTAGTAGTAGTAGTAGTGATAGTAGTAGTAGTAGTAGTAGTGATAGTAGTAGTAGTAGTAGTAGTAGTAGTAGTAGTAGTGATAGTAGTAGTAGTAGTAGTGATAGTAGTAGTAGTAGTATAGTAGTAGTAGTGATAGTATTGATAGTAGAGTAGAGTAGTAGTAGTAGTAGTAGTAGTAGTAGTAGTAGTGATAGAGTAGTAGTAGTAGTAGTGATAGTAGTAGTAGTAGAGTAGAGTGAGAGTAGTAGTAGTAGTAGTAGTGATAGTAGTAGTAGTGATAGTAGTAGTAGTAGTATTATTATTATTAGTAGTAGTAGTAGTGATAGTAGTGATAGTAGTAGTAGTAGTAGTAGTAGTGATAGTAGTAGTAGTAGTAGTAGTAGTAGTAGTGATAGTAGTGATAGTAGTAAGAGAGTAATACTTGTTGTATTGGAATGAAGTGTAGAAAAAATAGGACAGATAAAGGAAGGAGCAACGAACAAACGAAAATATATCTAAACAAGCATTGATAACCTGGGTGGAAGAGAGGAAGCAAGAGGATAGAGGTTGAGAGGGGGGAGGAGATAAGAAGAGGTGAGAGTGTGAGGGAGAGGGAAGGGAAAGGGGAGACAGAAGTAGACGACGGGTCGGTGGTCGTTCTCATTCATAGATCGAGTATGCAGACAAGCTGCCATATAAGGACTTATTGACTTGGGCAAGCACGATCTCTCTCTCAGCTACACTCAATGGGAAGATGGGTGGTGGTGCTTCTGCTGGGGCTTCTGCTGGGGATGGTGGTGTTGGTGCTTCTGCTAGTGCTGCTGGGGATGGTGGTGGTGGTGCTTCTGCTAGTGCTGCTGGGGATGGTGGTGGTGGTGCTTCTGCTAGTGCTGCTGGGGATGGTGGTGGTGGTGCTTCTGCTAGTGCTGCTGGGGATGGTGGTGGTGGTGCTCCTGCTAGTGCGGCTGGGGATGGTGGTGGTGGTGCTTCTGCTAGTGCTGCTGGGGATGGTGGTGGTGGTGCTTCTGCTAGTGCTGCTGGGGATGGTGGTGGTGGTGCTTCTGCTAGTGCTGCTGGGGATGGTGTTGTTGGTGCTTCTGCTAGTGCTGCTGAGGATGGTGTTGTTGGTGCTTCTGCTAGTGCTGCTGGGGCTTCTGCTGGGGATGGTGGTGTTGGTGCTTCTGCTAGTGCTGCTGAGGATGGTGTTGTTGGTGCTTCTGCTAGTGCTGCTGGGGCTTCTGCTGGGGATGGTGGTGTTGGTGCTTCTGCTAGTGCTGCTGAGGATGGTGTGTTGGTGCTTCTGCTAGTGCTGCTGGGGCTTCTGCTGGGGATGGTGGTGTTGGTGCTTCTGCTAGTGCTGCTGAGGATGGTGTTGTTGGTGCTTCTGCTAGTGCTGCTGGGGCTTCTGCTGGGGATGGTGGTGTTGGTGCTTCTGCTAGTGCTGCTGGGGATGGTGGTGTTGGTGCTTCTGCTAGTGCTGCTGGAGATGGTGGTGTTGGTGCTTCTGCTAGTGCTGCTGGGGATGGTGGTGTTGGTGCTTCTGCTGGTGCTGCTGGGATGGTGGTGGGGTGCTTCTGCTAGTGCTGCTGGGGATGGTGGTGGTGGTGTTCTGCTAGTGCTGCTGGGGATGGTGGTGTTGGTGCTTCTGCTAGTGCTGCTGGGGATGGTGGTGGTGGTGCTTCTGCTAGTGCTGCTGGGGATGGTGGTGGTGGTGCTTCTGCTAGTGCTGCTGGGGATGGTGGTGGTGGTGCTTCTGCTAGTGCTGCTGGGGATGGTGGTGTTGGTGCTTCTGCTAGTGCTGCTGGGGATGGTGGTGGGTGCTTCTGCTAGTTCTGCTGGGGATGGTGGTGGTGGTGCTTCTGCTAGTGCTGCTGGGGATGGTGGTGTTGGTGCTTCTGCTGGGGCTTCTGCTGGGGATGGTGGTGTTGGTGCTTCTGCTAGTGCTGCTGGGGATGGTGGTGGTGGTGCTTCTGCTAGTGCTGCTGGGGATGGTGGTGGTGGTGCTTGCTGGGGCTTCTGCTGGGGATGGTGGTGTTGGTGCTTCTGCTAGTGCTGGGGATGGTGGTGTTGGTGCTTCTGCTGTGGCTGCTGGGGATGGTGGTGGGGTGCTTCTGCTAGTGCTGCTTTGGGGCTTCTGCTGGGGATGGTGGTGTGGTCTTCTGTTAGTGTTGCTGGGGCTGCTGGGGATGGTGGTGGGGTGCTTCTGCTGGGGCTTCTGCTGGGATGGTGGTGTGGTGCTTCTGCTAGTGGGGTGCTGGGGATGGTGGTGTGGTGCTTCTGCTAGTGGCTGCTGGGGATGGTGGTTGTGCTTCTGCTAGTGCCTTGGTGGGGCTTTCTTGCTGGGGATGGTGGTGGGGTGCTTCTGCTGGTGGTGGTGGGGCTTCTGCTGTGGGATGGTGGTGTTGGTGCTTCTGCTAGTGCTGGTGGGGCTTCTGCTGGGGATGGTGGGGGTGTTGGGGGCTTCGCTGGAGGTGTGTTGGGGCTTCTGCTGGGGATGGTGGTGTGGTGCTTCTGCTAGTGCTGCTGGGGCTTCTGCTGGGGATGGTGGTGAGGTGCTTCTGCTATGCTGCTGGGGCTTTGCTGGGGATGGTGGTTGTGGTTCTGTTAGTGCTGCTGGGGCTTCTGCTGGGGATTTGGTGCTTTATTTGTTTGGTGGGGTGGTTCTGCTAGTGCTGCTGGGGCTTCTGCTGGGGATGGTGGTGTGGTGCTTCTGCTAGTGCTGCTGGGGCTTCTGCTGGGGATGGTGGTGAGGTGCTTCTGCTAGTGCTGCTGGGGCTTCTGCTGGGGATGGTGGTGTTGGTGCTTCTGCTAGTGCTGCTGGGCTGGGATGGTGTGGTGCTTGGTGCTGTGGGGCTCTGGGGATGGTGGTGGGTGCTTCTGCTAGTGCTGCTGGGGCTTCTGCTGGGATGGTGGTGGAGTGCTTCTGCTAGTGCTGCTGGGGCTCTGCTGGGGATGGTGGTGAGGTGCTTCTGCTAGTGCTGCTGGGGCTTCTGCGGGTTGGTGATTGTTGGTGGTTCTTGCTAGTGCTGCTGGGGCTTCTGCTGGGGATGGTGGTGTTGGTGCTTCTGCTAGTGCTGCTGGGGCTTCTGCGTGGTGTTGGTGTTGCAGTGCTCTGGGGTTGGTGGGTGATGGTGCTTCTGCTAGTGCTGGGGCCGATGGTGTGGGTGCTTCTGCTAGTGCTGCGGGGATGGTGGTGTTAGGTGCTTCTGCTAGTGCTGCTGGGGCTTCTGCTTTGGGATGGTGGTGTTGGTGCTTCTGCTAGTGCTGCTGGGGCTTCTGCTGGGGATGGTGTGTTGGTGTTCTGCTAGTGCTGCTGGGGCTTCTGCTGGGGATGGTGGTGGAGGTGCTTCTGCTAGTGCTGCTGGGGCTTCTGCTGGGGATGGTGGTGGGGTGCTTCTGCTAGTGCTGCTGGGGCTTCTGCTGGGGATGGTGGTGTTGGTGCTTCTGCTAGTGCTGCTGGGGCTTCTGCTGGGGATGGTGGTGGTGGTGCTTCTGCTAGTGCTGCTGGGGCTTCTGCTGGGGATGGTGGTGGTGGTACTTCTGTAGTGCTGCTGGGGCTTCTGCTGGGGATGGTGATGTTGGTGCTTCTGCTAGTGCTGCTGGGGCTTCTGCTGGGGATGGTGGTGGTGGTGCTCTGTTAGTGCTGCTGGGGCTTCTGCTGGGATGGTGGTGGAGGTGCTTCTGCTAGTGCTGCTGGGGCTTCTGCTGGGGATGGTGGTGAGGTGCTTCTGCTAGTGCTGCTGGGGCTTCTGCTGGGGATGGTGGTGTTGATGCTAGTGTTGACTGATGCCTGCTGCGATTGCTGCTGTTGTACTAAAAATCATGCATGAACATCCACAGGAAACAGGAGAGTAGTCTCTACCCCATCTACAACTATTAATGCAACTACATCTCGTACTACTACTACTATTACTGGTACTGCCACTTTCCATTAAATATATAATATATAATATAATATATTTATATATATATATATATATATATATATATATATATATATATATATATATATATATATATATATATATATATATATATATATATATATATATATATTTAACACGTCAGCTGTCTCCCACCGAAGCAGGGAAACCCGCCCTCAAATAAAAGAAACACTTTCACCATCAATCACACAATCACTGTTTTTGCAGAGGTGCCCGGTTATGACAGTATAGATGTCGCTTCAAACAGCCAATATCCGAAACCTCTCCTTTAAAGTGCAGGCATTGTACTTCCCATCTCCAGGACTCAAGTCCGACTAACCGGTTTCCCTGAATCCCTTCACAATTGTTACCCTACTCACACTCTAACAGCTCGTCAGGTCCCAAAACCCATTCGTCTCTATTCACTCCTTTTAAACACGCTCACACACACCTGCTGCATGTCCAGGCCCCTTGCACACAAAACCTCTTTTACCCTCTTCCATCCTTTCCTTGGGCGACCAGTACCCCTCCTCCCCTCCACTAGAGATTTATACATCCTCCAAGTTATTCGATATTGATCCACCTTCTCTAAATAACCAAACACCTCAACAACCCCTCTTCAGCCCTCTGAATAATACTTTTTAGTAACTCCACACCTCCTCCTAATTTCCACACTACGAATTCTCTGCATAATAATTACACCACACATTGCCATTAGACACGACATCTCCACCGCCTCCAGCCTCCTCCTCGCTGCAACATTCACAACCCATGCTTCACACCATATAAGAGTGTTGGTACCACTATTCTCTCGTACATTCCCTTCTTTGCCTTTTTTCCTTTATCAATTCTTTGGTTAACCTCGTCCTTCATAAACCCATCTGCTGACAAATTTACTCCCAAATATCTGAACACATTACTTCTTCCATACTCTCTCCCTCCAATGTGATATCCAATTTTTCTTTACCTAACCCCTTTGATACCCTCATCACCTTACTCTTATCTATGTTCACTTTCAACTTTACACACACTAACCTTTGTAACTTCTCTTAGAATCTCCCAAAAGCACAGTATCATCAGCAAAAAGAAACTCCCATTTTGTATTTGATTCCCCATAATTAATACCACCCCTCTCCCCAACACCCTAGCATTTACTTCTTTTACAACCAAATCTATAAATATGTTAAACCATATATATATATATATATATATATATATATATATATATATATATATATATATATATATATATATATATATATATATATATATATATATATATATATCAAGCGCTTGTCAGAAAAAGTTATAAAATATTGACTGTGTTGTTTCGACACTTACCATCAGAGGGCAGTGTTTTCCAGTGTTATATAACTCTGTAAAAACAATTTTGCCCACTACGATATTGCACCTCTTGCCTGGGTGTTTCTCCTCGTTGTTCCACGTTATTAAATCATCTTGTGCTTCAAATGGTTCTTTGTTTTGAGTCGAAAGGTCTGAATGAGATCTTGAAATCTCCGTTTGCATAATTTATTACATTCATGAGAGTCTGTAATCTCAGGTTTCAGCTTTAAGAGTTTAGGCTTTTGGTTTTACTGGGTTTGTTGATAAGACAAATTCAAGCTGATGAATTAGACTTACGCGTAACACTAGTGTCTTTATTTAGCGGAGGCTTTATCAATTGTATGCAGGAGTTTCACATGTACTGAATTTATCAACTTCTAGGTATTGTACATCAATGATATAGTCATAAATGTAACCTCTGTAGTACTCTGCACTCTCTCTCTCTCTCTCTCTCTCTCTCTCTCTCTCTCTCTCATTCATGTTTAAAGGAAAGGTGATAAGCGAGACATTAGTGCAATATTTGAGAATCTTTATTCTGGAAGCGTTCCGCCAGCCAGTGGCTTCTTCAGTCCAATACAGAGAAGAACAGTGGAAGATGAGGAGTAGTTTGATGTAATCAGTCCTAAATACTGCCCAAGTGTCTCAGTTATCATCTTGTTGCTTTTCTGAACTATTTGTATAAAAGGAAAGATCTCAAAGTTTCATTGTACCGTGATGTATCAAGGTTGTTGTTGGTGTTATGGTACTCGAAATATATCAGTGAAATTTATCTTTCACTTGTTTTTATTGTTGTAGTTACACTGTTTTGTATACTCGTTGTTCAGGACTATGCCATGGTACTTATTTTCCTAGGCTGAAGGTTTTACAAACGTTCTGTATTAATGGCTTCCATTTTCTTTCCAAATGGACTAATTAACGATAATTTGATAATTAATGATAATTTGCACTCATTTTCACCATCAATAACCAATGAACTAACCCATTAAGATCTCTCTAAATGCTCTTCTTTACATTTCCATGTAGACTTGGCTGCTGGTCCCTACCTACTCAATTTCCTGTCCACTAACTCTGCAGTTGTAAAGTCTGCTTCTCTTTCTGCTTCATGAAAGTTACAATAAGGATAAGACCAGACCTGACCTTGAGAACCTCCTATTTACATCCAGCCAGTCACACACACTGGACTTCAAAACCATCTGACCTATCCTACGAGGTCTGGTCTCAGACCGGGCCGCGGGGGCGTTGACCCTCGACACCCTCTCCAGGTATACTAAATGAGCAGCAGTTCCTGCAGCCCTGAAGTTGGTTGCCATTGTCAGCCATCTTCGATGTTGTTCCTTGTCCAAGGCGTTCGTGTATTAAGTCACTTGTGATTATTCGACGATCGGGTCCCCAAAATCGATGTTAGGCTGATTCGAGGGTAGCTGAGGGCGCAGTTCTTGTTTCTCTTCTTAGATTCGGGGTAATCCTTGCAGGGTAATGATAAATATGTTATTTATTGATCTGTTAGATTTTCCTATTGGTGGATAATATTTATGAAGGGATTCAGGGAAACCGGTTAGCCGGACTTGAGTCCTGGAGTTGGGAAGTACACTTCCTTGCGCTCTGAAGGTGAGGTGGGGATATGTTGCACGCCTCTGACAAGATAGTGATGGAGTGATGGTGAAAGTGCTTCTTCGTTTTAAGTCACCATGCCTCGGTGGGATACGGCCGATGTCTTAATAAAATAATTAGTGGGTGCCCGATTTAAAGAGAGAGAGAGAGAGAGAGAGAGAGAGAGAGAGAGAGAGAGAGAGAGAGAGAGAGAGAGAGAGAGAGAGAGAGAGAGAGAGAGAGAAACACGAGGCACACAGACATACTGAAAAACCAGTTATGGTAATCCTTACACCCTCCTACCCGCGTCCCCTGACCATGCACATCCTCCCAGCTTCCCACCATCTCCTACCCTCACCAGTAATTTATCCCTCAAAACCTCGACCATTCACAAATTTACGATACACCAGAATATAAATGCATAAATAACGCTATATAAATAATGAAAAAAATGTATCGTCCCCAGTCCCCAAAAAGGCAGTAAAACTGGTCTGGTCAGCCAGGAAGGTCCACCCAGAGTACCCTACGTGGATGGCATATTTCTGGCCTCCTAAAATGAACTTGGTCTGCCTTAAGTGCCGCAATTAGCTTTAATTAGCTTTTTAATTTAGGAGTTGACCGACCTGGACTGCCAGACTTGTCTTATGGAAATCAGATCCTCTGGAAAAAAAAAAATGAAGGAATCGGTGCGTAGAAATAAAAGATTTTGTTTATGTTTTTTTTTTTCCAAGTAGACACGCGTAGACATCGCCGCTGCGTGCGCACGCACACACGCGCATACACACGCACACACGCGCACAATGAATGTGTGATTAAAAATATACTAATAAATAAATAAATATAATTTGAAAAGAATTCATGAGAATTATATACAGTGTTGACAACCTTCCTCTTTCCAAGACATGTCACGTTGAAATGTGACCTGACATGACCTGACATGTGACCTGACATGTTACACATTACCCTCAGTGAGTAGAGCCATATTAGTATTATTATTAGTTAATAATAATGATCATACCAGCCAGAATATTGTGACTTATAATCTTTAATATTGATAGACGTGTCAGCACTGGCTTACATGGTCATATATGAGAGGTCATATCTCAGCATTATAAGTCTACTGTTCCTTGATAATGTGAGAAATCACGAAAGCGCTGGGATTACCATTTTTAACATACAAATGCATAAATATACATGGATAAAGTCGGTTCCCCAAAACGAAACTGACTGAACTTCCTACTCATTTTTGCAACATTGCAAGCTCCTGATGTGTTGATTGCAACATGAAAGGCCTAGAGCTGTCATTCAAATTCTCCTGTGGTTATTTTGCGTCTTTTATCGCTCGTTCACAATTACTGCATATACGTATATATATATATATATATATATATATATATATATATATATATATATATATATTGTGTGTGTGTGTGTGTGTGTGTGTGTGTGTGTGTGTGTACTCTCCTATTTCTGGTGGCACGGGTCGATTCGTAGCTCTTGTCCCCACCTCTTCACTGATCACGACTAGGTCCTCTCTCTCCCTGCTCCATGAACAGAGAGAATATTCCACGTCCTGACAACTCTATGACTAAAGAAATACTTCCTAACATCCCTTTGACTCATCTAAATCTTCAACTCCCAATTGTGATCCCTTGTTTCTGTGTCCCATCTCTGGAACATCCTGTTTCTGTCCATCTTGTCAGTTCCTCGCAGTATTTTGTATGTCGTTATCATGTCTCCCCTAACTCTCCTGTCCTCCAGTGTCGTCAGGTCGATTTCCCTTAACCTTTCTTCGTAGGACCGTCCCCTTAGCTCTGGGACTAGTCTTGTTGCAAACCTTTGCACTTTCTCTAATTTCATAAACGTGCTTGACTAGGTATGGGTTCCAAACTGGTGCTGCATACTCCAGTATGGGTCTGACGTACACGGTGTACAGAGTCTGTTCTGAACGATTCCTTACTGAGGTATCAGAACGCTATTTTCAGGTTTGCCAGGGGCCCATATGCTGCAACAGTTATCTGGTTGATGTGCGCCTAAGGAGATGTGTTCGGTATTATACTCACCCCAAGATCCTTTCCCTTGAGTGAGGTTTGCAGTCTTTGGCCACTTAGCTTATACTTTGTCTGCAGTCTCCTTTGCCCTTCCCCGATCATCATGACTGCATTTTTTCGGGGTTATATTCGAGGAGCCAGTTGCTTGGCCAGGCTTGCAGCCTCTCCAGGTCTCTTTTTAGTCCTGCCTGATCCTCATCCGATTTAATTCTCCTTATTAACTTCACATCTTTAAACATGGACACTTCTGAGTCTATCCCTTTCGTCATGTCATTCACGTACACCAAAAATAGCATTGATCCTAGGACTGACCCCTGTGGAACCCCACTCGTCACAGGTGCCCACTCTGACACCTCGTCACGTACAATGACTCGTTGTTGCCTCCCTGTCAGATATTCTCTGATCCATTGCAGTGCCTTTCCTGTTATGCATGCCTGGTCCTCTAACTTTTGCACTTATCTCTTGTGAGGAAATGTGTCGAAAGCCTTCTTGTAAACCAAGAAAATGCAATCTACCCACCCCACAAGATTGTCCTTCCCTGAATCCGTGCTGGTCGTCGTTTATAAACTTGTTCCGTTCCAGGTGCTCCACCACTCCTTCTGATAATCTTCTCCATGAATTTGCATACTATACATGTCAGTGACACTGGTCTGTAGTTTAGTGCCTCGTGTCTGTCTCCTTTCTTAAAAATGGGAACTACATTTGCCGTCTACCATACCTCAGGTAGCTGCCCAGTTTTAATGTGTTGAAAATTGTTATTAGTGGCACACACAGCGTCTCTGCTTCCTCTCTAAGGAACCACGGAGAGATGTCCAGTCCCACTGACTTTGAGGTATCAAGTTCACTTAGCAGCTTCTTCACCTCCTCCTCGGTTGTGTGTATTTCATTCAGCACTTTTTGGTATATCCCTTGTTGGTGTACCTCTCCCCTATTCTGACTTCCCAGAGTCTTTTCTGTCTCCACTGTAAATACTTCCTTAAATCTCATTTTAAGCTCCTCACACACTTCTTGGCCGTTTCTTGTGAACTCCCCACCTTCCTTATTCAGCCTTATTACCTGGTCCTTGACTGTTGTCTTCCTCATTATGTTACTATACAACAGCTTCGGGTCAGACTTGATTTTGATGCTATGTCGTTTTCGTACTGTCGCTGGGCCTTCCTCCTTATCTGTGTGTACTCTTCGACTATTCTCTTTATTTTCCTGGGTCCTTCGTCTTCTGTATTTTTTCCATTCTCTCGGCAATTTTCTAAGGTTCGACTTGCGTCCATTTTGACTTATGACCGGTTGGTCAGAACCAAGCTCGGTCGTAAGTCGGATGGTACTAGTTTTTTCCTCCCTACACCTTTGGGTAAACCAAGGGCTCGTTCTGGTCTTCCCATTATTTCTGTTGCCCTTGGGAACACAAATTTTCTCTACCTCCTTGCATTTTGTTTTTAGGTAGTCCATTTCGTTTACTTATTTTTCTACTATTTCTCTTTCCCACTGAACCTCCTGTGTGTGTGTGTGTGTACTCACCTAATTGTACTCACATATTTGTAGTTGCAGGGGTCGAGTCAACTCCTGGCCCCGCCTCTTCGCTGGTCGCCACTAGATCTACTCTCTCCCCGTTCCATGAGCTTTATCGTATCTCTTTTGAAAGCTATGTGTGGATCCTGCCTCCATTGCATCACTCTCTAGAGTGATCCACTTCCTGGCAACTCTATGACTGAAGAAATACTTCCTAACATCCCTGTGTGTGTTCACATGTGCGTGCACTGCAGACAGCAAGAGAAGTTCTTCATCAACTTCAACATTACACTCATTTCCTGAAGATCATTTTCCAAGTAAAGCTTCGGAGAACTTCTTCCCAATTCTTGCGAGAGCATGTGTCAGTGATAATGCCAGTGTCAGTGCCAGCCTGAATCTGCGACTAAAGATGCTGGAAGAAGCAATGAAAGCATTTGTCGTGGGATTGGATCCTAATGCAAGATGCACTAAGAGCTCTCTAAGTCCTTCTTGTGTAATTGGATTCTGAAGGTAAAGGCGCTTGTCTTGGAATTGAATTGTCGACCACAGACTGCACTGCTGATTTCACTGGGATTAAATCACCCATGAATAAATGCTATTTAGTGTTACAGTCGACATGTTCCCCACCCGACTGATTGACCCCTGCTGACCTACTTGAATCCTATACTTGTAAATTGTTTGTCCTGTTGGTTCTTGAATGACTGTCTCACAATGTTAGCTGGTAGTTTATTTCATTCTGCTATCTGTTGAGGAAGGATGCAGGCTAACGGGTGATAACAGAGGAGTACGCAAGACTTTGACAAAACATTCGATATGGTCTTCACACAGAAAAACAGAACTGCCAGAAGACACTGTGGCCATAACAAACCAACAGGAGCGTTGAGGCTTCATGTCAAGAAAAACATGATGAGACAAGGAAAGAAACTTGACATAACAAAAGCACTGGGACCAGACAAAATACCTGTATTAGTGCTGAAGGAAGGAGCAGAAGCACTGTGTGAAGCAAGAGCAAAGGCCTTCATTTGGTACCTTTATTCAGGAAATCTGCCTGCAAATTAGAAAAAATGCCAGTGGTGTCCCATATACTATATATAAAGAGGTATAGATAAAAGGCTCTGAATTACAGGACAGTATATAACCTGGAATGTTGTCAAAAGTTCCAGAGAAGATTGCAAGGAAAAATGGATTCCACAGAAAAAAGGGGCACTGATTTATGGATGGAAAAACACGTCTTATGAACTTCCTGAAGTTTTATGACAGCTATAATAGTAAAACAAGAAAGACAGGTTTGAGTGGATGGTATCTTCTCTGACAAAGTAAGCAATTGATGCAGTTCCAAACCAGAGAGTAGCCTAGAAATTAGAAGAACAGGCTGTCTAGAATACTGTTGTCCAGAAAATCTGTAATTTCAGCACAATCGACATAATCCAGACCAGCATAGTTTTAGAGCGAGAGGATTATGACTGTCACAGCTGCTGAACAACTATGACAGAATTACGGAGGCGTTGGAAGACAACCAAACCTCAGATGTGATATACATAGACTTTGCAAAGACGTATGGCAAATACGATCATGGGGTGATTGCACACAAAATGAGGGCCATAGACATTACGGGGAAGGTAGGCAGATAGATTTTTGGGTTCCTAACACACACAACTCAAAAAGTATTAGTAAACAGAGCAAAATCCAGCACCAGCGAGGTAAAAGTTTTGTTCCCAAGGCACTATCCTCGCACCTCTGCTGTTTCTTATTCTTATAGCAGACATAGATAAAAACGCCCGTCACAGTTTTGTATCATCGTTTGCAGGTGACATTAAAATAAGCATGAAAGTCACTTTGGAAGAAGCCACTGAAAAATTACAGGAAGATATAAGCAGGATTTTCATGGGTGGTGGAGAACAACATGACATTCATTGGTGATAAGTTCCAACTTCTGAGATATGGAAAGAATGAAGAAGTCAGAAAGGAACACTGTATACAAAACTCAAGAGGATCGTCAAATAGAACGAAAGGAACACATGAAAGACTTGGGAATAATTATGTCAGCTGACCTTTCTTTTAAAGAACATAATAAGACAAAGATCACAACAGCCAGGAGGATGATGGGGTGGGTAATGAGAACCTTTAAGACAAGGGAAATAATACCAATGGTGACACTTTTAAATTGCTCATGCTTCCTCAATTGGAAAAGTACTCAGTGCTGACGACCCCGTTCAGGGCAGGAGAAATATCAGAGCTGGAATTAATAGAGAGATCGTTTATGGCCCACATGAAGACAGTAAAGCACCTAAATTACTGGGAACACAGTAAAGTCTTAAATATATACTCACTGGAGCTACATGATAATATATACTTGGAAGGTACTAGAGGGCCTGGTCCCAAATCTGCACACTGCCATAACAACATACTGGAGCGAGAAATATGGAAGTGCAGAATAAACCCAGTGAAAAACGAGGGTGCGGTGAACACAATAAGGGAACACTGTATCAACAATCGTGGTCCTAGATTATTCAACATCTTACCAGAAGATATCAGAAACACTGCTGGGACAAGTATAGACGTATTCAAGAAGAAACTGGAGAAGTAGCTTCACCAGGTGCCAGATCAATCAGGTTGTGATGGATATGTGGGGCTGCAGGCCTGGTCGACCAGGCAAGCACCAGACGAGCCTGGCCCACGACCGGGCTCCGGGAATAGAAAAACTCTCGGAACTCGTCAAAGGTAAAGGTAAGGTATGTCAGACATACCGATCACCTTGTTGCTACCCAGGCAGGACACGGAGATCAAGTGACCTGACTCACGTGAATAACATGACTCTTCCCTCGGGGGTCAATGCCCCCGCTGCTTGGCCCTTAACTAGGCCTCACAGTGAATCAAGACCTGATCATCCAGGGTGTTACTGTTGGCCCCACACAATCCACAGCCAGCTGCTCAGGTACTGACTTTAGGTATCCGTATACTGTACATCTGTCAGGCCCTGTATGAAACCGACAAAAGCTTCCTTGGGCGAAACATTTCCTGACACAATGCTTTAAGATTGAGACACTTATGCAACATATGGGAATCTTCATTTAGGATACGTTTCGAGAACACAGTGGCTTCTTCAGTCCAATACAAAGCAGAGAGGGATAAGGAGAGTAGTATGAGGTAATCAGTTCCTCAGCCTGGAATCGATATGTTCAGTCCATCACTCTTGTAGGAAGGTTGGACGAAGACCTACTTACACTAGTGGATGGTTCCACTATGACCCCGCCTCCTCCTACTTCGCCTCACCTGACTACAGTATATAAGTCACTTCTCCGACCCTATGCTGTACTTTCTACAAGATTGATGGACTGAACACATCGATTCCAGACTGAGGGACTGATTACCTCATACTCCTCTCCTTACCCCTCTCTGCTTTGTATTGGACTGAAGAAGCCACTGTGAGGCGAAACGTTTCCTTAATAAAGATTCCCATATGTTGCATAAGTGTCTCAATCTTCAACTCGTCGGTTTTCAAACTATTTATCACACAATGCTTTAATGTTACATGTCTGTGAAGGCACCAGATGCTGGAGGCTGATACAGTATGTCACAGATAGTTAACGGCTTGTCTCCCTCGAAACCGTGGGTTCGACCCCCTGTCCATTATTCTGTTTTTTTTTTTTTTTGACAATTGTTCCATATTACTTAATCCAGAATATATATATATATATATATATATATATATATATATATATATATATATATATATATATATATATATATATATATATATATATATATATAATATATATATATATATATATATATATATATATATATATATATATATATATATATATATATATATATATATATATATACTGACTGCTGCTAGACTGGGATCGAACTCCGTTTTATTTTAGCCCGCCTCGTGAGAAGCAAGTCAAAATTCACGTTCTAACCACTGGGCCATCAATCCTACAAACATCATGTACCTAGTAGCACTGGGCTTATTTCATGATGCGAGGACATACGTGGTTGTGATAAGCTCAGTACTTATTTCATTCTACTCCCGTTTGAATCAAGCAGTCACTAAGAGTCTACCTTTCTTCCAGGGTTACATGGTGATCCCGTCAGGGCGGGTAAGGGGATTATTAGGATTACTGGAGGCTGGGGCTCTCAGCCAGGCTCCTAGCCGGAGCCAGGGTCTTCTCGCGTGCCAAACCTTGGTTGTGGAGCAGTTTAGAACATGTTTAGATCAGTTTAGGTCTTGTATACAGGGGGTAAGTTTAGACAATGTTTATATTAGTGTAGATCTTGTATACCGGAAGTTAGAGAGATAGACTTATCGAAAAAGAATATCGAAAGAGGATGCAGCTTCTGATTGTGTCTTGAACACAGTCATACACACACACACACACACACACACACACACACACACACACACACACACACACACACACACACACTCGGTAAAGTCTCTGGTAAAAAAAATATATAAAATAAACAGTCATTAGTGTGGATAAAAAAATTACAAATTTGTAATTGGATTTAATATTAGCTTATAATCAATAGTAACATCACAAACCTTGTTTATATTTTGCAATATACATGACTTTACATTATGTATTATACAATAACTATTATTAAACAGGAAACATTTGTGTGTACACACACACACACATGCACACACAGGCCAGGAGCTATGAATCGACCCCTGCAACCACAACTAGGTGAGTACACACACACACACATACACACACACACAGGGATTTACGAGGATATTAAAGAATCAGAGATTAATATATAATCCATATTGCTTCCAGCACATTAAATTACTCTTACATGAAAAGCTGATAAATTAGCCAAATTACCCTGAATGGAAAAGTTGAATATAACCTTAGTCTGTGTCTACCATCAGTGGTAATATTGAGAGGTAAATAATGAATTTGAATATAGAAGCATGAGTAGATCTAACACTCTGATAACTTGGAAGTAATTAACCAGGCTTAGGATAGGTTACAAGTACTTCTAACAGACACACAATGATCTATCTAAATACAAAGTCTATGGTCAACCTTATAGTCACTTTTCTGAAAAGGGTGTTTGTCCTGTTATTGAGGAATCTAGATATAGTGTATAGTATACCTGGAGTATACCTGGAGAGGGTTTCGGGGGTCAACGCCCCCGCGGCCCGGTCTGAGATCAGGCCATCTTATTAATGAAACGAATTCAGAAATTTCCTCCAGATATTTTTAACTTGCATTTAGCATATGAAATATAATTTGTAATTATATATTCAGAGACATACCTGCTTCGCTTTTGAGGCCTAGTTCATAGGAATTTTGGGTACCCATAGGCTTTTGCGCTACTCTCTACTACATGATGGATATGAGGTGCACAATAAACTAGCCACTACCATCCACAGGATAGATATGAGGTGCACAATAAACTAGCCACTACCATCCACAGGATGGATATGAGGTGCACAATAAACTAGCCACTACCATCCACAGGATGGATATGAGGTGCACAATAAACTAGCCACTACCATCCACAGGATAGATATGAGGTGCACAATAAACTAGCCACTACCATCCACAGGATGGATATGAGGTGCACAATAGACTAGCCATTACCATCCACAGGATGAATATGGGGTGCACAATAGACTAGCCACTACCATCCACATGATGGATATGGGGTGCACAATAAACTAGCCAGTACTGTCCATAGGATAGTTATGGGGTGCACAATGAACCAGCCACTCACTAAGTCACAATATCTTCAAATCAGCTCAACATTTTAGACAACATGTTATTTGGGATGGGAGGGGAAGGAATAATTTGGAAGAAGGGAGGGGAAGTGTTGGGGAGGGGACGAGTGTTAGTGAAAAAAGGATGTCGCTGATATAGGCATTTTTAATAATAATAATAATAATAATGAGTAGACATGTACAATTTATTTATTGAAATGAATAAATAATTATTTTTGTGCCACATTACTGTGAACACAGTAACTATAGTCATGAATAATAATAATAATAATAAATAATGTTTATGTAGCTTATAATTTTATTTTACTAATATATTGAGTTTTATTAATAAAACTTTTGTTAACTGAAACAACACCTTCCTTTTATTATTTCAAGAAACCTTGTATATGTAGTGGATAGTGATTAAGTGGTAAATAAGTGAGCTACCCGGGGAAGAGTTAAGTGGTGGCAAATTTTAAGTGCTGTCGGAGGGTTTGGAGGACACTAGATACCACAGGATATATACGCTGAGAGAGGCGTATTTCTCTCAGCGTATATTTTCCTGGGAGTGTTTTCATTCGTATTATTGAGGTTGTATTCTTATCTGGTGGTGAAGAGTTTACGTTCAGTCTTAGTTATGATATTATTGATAGGCTTTAAAACCCCATTAATATACAGGTTAAGGGTTCATTAAAAGTGGCTATTAAGTGGTGTACTAGATAGGTTCACTCGTACCCCTTTACAAGTAAGGGATGGAAGGGAAGACTCGACCCTCTCTGATAAAATCAAGTAGCCTAGAAACCTAGCAAAAACTAGCTAAAAAAAATATGTTAATACTATCTCTTAATTTATCAAATGTATCTAATTTAATTGTGACGGTGGAGGTTGAATTGGATGGGTAGATATTAGACCTACACTAATTAAAACAGCTGTTTTTCTGAAGACCTGCATGTTACCAGGTGTCACGTGATATAAACAAGAATAACGAGTACAGAAATAATATTTATAATCAGTTCTCTCTCTCTCTCTCTCTCTCTCTCTCTCTCTCTCTCTCTCTCTCTCTCTCTCTCTCTCTCTCTCTCTCTCTCTCTCTTTCTCTATTGCTTACTTTGTGATGGGGTCATAATGCATTCTAGATTTTTTGGGTAATGTGAAGCATTAAACCCGTGTGAGTCATTCAGCTCATGGAAAAATGAAGGCTTGATCCCCTTGCAAGGGCGCCTAGATCTAGATAGCTAGATCTAGCCATCTAGATCTAGCTGGTGCGGTGAACACCAGCTGATGACACCAAGTCATCAGCTGGTACATTCTGTACTCAAGAGGAAGACATAAACCTTCCTTTCCCAGCCAGTCAAACAACGTGTCTTTCTGATTCACTACTTCGAAGACAAGACATCTGCGATGATTCCTCCGACGTCTGTCTCATCCGGGGAGGCCCGGTGAAGAGCCACACCACCACCGAGCTCAGCCTCTCAAGTAGTGTCCTTAACCAGGTGCAGAGAGCCTGCTTGAAGAGAGCGTTGGTCCAGGCGTAGATGGGCAGGAAGAAGAGTAAGTAGACACGGTTGATGATGTGGAAGACGTCGCGTAGGTACTGTGGTTTGTGTTCTATCGATCTGCTCACCAGAGGGTAGATGGTCTGCAAGAGGAAGTAGAAATCTGATTTCGTTTAACAAGAGAACGTGAATGGAATCCACGTGAATGACATCTTTTGGTACCATGTAACAAGACAATGCAATTTTTAATGTAATCATGGGGCAGCTTTAAAGCCACTGAGACCATGCAGTACCTAGTGAATGAGACATAGGTTTGATTTTAGGATGAGGCAGGGAAGCTACATTTCTTTGGATCAAGAGTTCTTCAAGGCACTTCTCCCCTTTCCCTCCTAAAGAAACAAGAGGACATGATTTGTTTACACAGTTACTTATAATGTCCCCATTCCTACTCGTCAGTATGGAAGCACATGAAGAAACTTATATTGGGGTAAACAATTCAACCAGAGCTTGGAGTGCCAAAGTTCTGGCATAAATTCAACATTGCAGATGCCTAACCCAACGTCAAAGGTGCATGGGGATAATATGCCGCAATCAGCAATAATTGCAGGCTAGAGAAAATAATGGCCAAGTGCGGTGAATAATAGAAACCTGAGTACTTACGTGTGGAAGAGCGAAAAAAACATAGAGCACAAGGACTTTCATAGCAGAGACGGCTGTCCTTGTTCGCAGGAGGCGTTCCGACTTCTCCATGTCGACGGAGTGACCACGACTTTCCCTGCGGAACTCCACAGCGACAAGGACGTAGAAGACGAATGTGACGAGGACTGCAAGGGTGTATACGATGGTGTAAGCGACCAGGAACTTCATGCTTACTTTCCCGTTGAGGCATAAAATCGTCAGTTGAGAACCGCAGGGTAGTAGCAGTAGAAGAAAAGAGGGGGTGATCCAGCAGGCTATACACAGTAGGTAACAACGAGCCTTCGTCAGCATCCTGCTGTAATGAAGAGGCCAGCAAATAGCTACGTACCGATCGAGAGCCAAACAGGACAAATTAAAATTAGTTACCGCGTGAAAGTACCTCAGACACACGCCCAGCGCTATGCTGCACCATTTATAATCTTCTACATTAGAAAAAATAACGAAATACAAATTACAAGCAAAGGATATGGCTGACAATACAAAGATACTTGATGATAGGCTGTTCCCAAAGGCTGTGGAAGGCTTGGCTCTGAGCGTCTTGTCTGTCACATTGATAAAGAGAGTGACGACACACTCCAACATGGTGAGGCTGCAGAGACTCAAGTAAATTATGTATTTGCTATTCCCGCTCATAGTCTGGGTTGATATAGAGATTTTTTTTTCGACGATTAAAAAATCAGGGATGATTTTTTTTAGCAGGTCTGAAATGTCCTACATCTTAAGTGTATTTTACTGCATCAAAACATTTGCCTGTCCGTTTCAAAACGTCGTACTCTTGACGAAATATTCTGCTGAAGAAAGTCTCATACAGCCAAAAATGTTATTGACTGATTAGGAACGTCTTCCAGTTTCGAACGCTAGAGATAGACCTTTGGCTGGTTCGTAATAAATACCAGTCACATTGTAATACAATACCAGTCACTTTACAACAATACCAGTCACTACAACACAATACCAGTCACTTCACAACACAATACTCAAAATACAATCTCCAGTGACATCCTCTTGAGCGCGTGTAAAGGCCACTTGTCCTTACAACTTTCAGCATCATATTAACCACTGCATCTCACTTATAAATTCTCGCGTTACAATTACGCAAAAATACCCATTTAGAATTGAGGAATGTGTAAAACAATCCTAATTCTGTGACTTGTTCACAGTGGTGTTATTAGGGAATTTACGAGACATAAATTCTAAGGTCGAAGTCGTGTCATGAGCGTTGATGTCACTTAACACCAGCGTTAGTGTTACTTAAGACCAGCATTAGTGGCAGTTGTTACTTCAGTGTTATTATCACTTATCAAGCACCGGCGTTACTGTCAGCTGTTACCTCAGGCGTCCACTGCTCAACTGTGACATCTTGCGAACCCTGGCTCAGCGACTCCCTCACAGGATGTGTTATCAAGATAGTATCAGGGGCTGGCAGGGAATTTCGAAAGAAAATGTGAATGCCACAGACCTCGTTAAGGGGACGTTAAATACGTTAAAACCGTTTTTATCGTTAAATGCAAAAAAAAAATGTTGAAAATGAAGTTTTGGGTGAGCGGGATTTAAGTAGCAGGACTATGTTAACTGCACATTATACAGCTCTTGGGCCCAGTGGACCGATTACTTACCATCTTGTTTAGTTAAAGCATAAATGTATTGTGTGTTTCATAGGGGGTGTAGGTCTCTGATATACCTTTGACGAGTTTCGAGAGTTGTCCTACTTCCGCAGCCCGACCTTGGGCCAGGCTCGTCTGGTGCTAGCCTGGTCAACCAGGCTGGTGCTGCTAGCTACCCGCTGGCCCACATAACCACAGCCTGGTTGATCTGGCACCTGGTGAAGATACTTGTCCAGTTTCCTCTTGAAGACTTTTACACTGGTTCTAACAGTGTTTCTGATATCTTCTGGTAAGATGTTGAATAGTCTACCAGGGTAGACACGGACTGTCGGTCCTAGGGTAGACAAGGGCTGTCAGTCCTAGGGTAGACACGGGCTGTCAGTCCTAGGGTAGACAAGGGCTTTCAGTTCTAGGGTAGACAAGGGCTGTCAGTCCTAGGGTAGATAAGGGCTTTCAGTTCTAGGGTAGACAAGGGCTGTCAGTCCTAGGGTAGACACGGGCTGTCAGTCCTAGGGTAGACATGGGCTGTCGGTCCTAGGGTAGACATGGGCTGTCGGTCCTAGGGTAGACATGGGCTGTCGGTCCTAGGGTAGACAATGGCTGTCGGTCCTACGGAACACACACTGACGTGTTGCAAACATGTATGAAGACTAAGCTTCTGTTGGGACAACGTTTCGTTCTGTACAGATCTCTACTGAGGGCGAAACGTTCTTCCAGTAATTAAGTTTATTTACATGAAAAAAGGGATACTGGAGTTCCTGGCCCACAGTATCCTCCAATGTGGGAATATTAATATAGAGAGGGTGGGGATACTAGCCTAACAGAGGGTGGGGATACTTGCCTGATAGAGGGTGGGGATACTTGCCTAACAGAGGGTGGGGATACTTGCCTAACAGAGGGTGGGGATACTTGCCTAACAGAGGGTGGGGATACCAACCTAACAGAGGGGGGGATACTAGCCTAACAGAGGGTGGGGATACTTGCCTAACAGAGGGTGGGGATACTAGCCTAACAGAGGGTGGGGATACTAGCCTAACAGAGGGTGGGATACTTGCCTGACAGAGGGTGGGGATACCAACCTAACAGAGGGGGATACTAGCCTAACAGAGGGTGGGGATACTAGCCTAACAGAGGGTGGGGATACTAGCCTAACAGAGGGTGGGGATACTAGCCTAACAGAGGGTGGGGATACGTGCCTAACAGAGGGTGGGGATACTTGCCTAACAGAGGGTGGGGATACTAGCCTAACAGAGGGTGGGGATACTAGCCTAACAGAGGGTGGGGATACTTGCCTAACAGAGGGTGGGGATACTAGCCTAACAGAGGGTGGGATACTAGCCTAACAGAGGGTGGGGATACTTGCCTAACAGAGGGTGGGGATACTTGCCTAACAGAGGGTGGGGATACTTGCCTAACAGAGGGTGGGGATACTTGCCTAACAGAGGGTGGGGATACTTGCCTAACAGAGGGTGGGGATACTTGCCTAACAGAGGGTGGGGATACTTGCCTAACAGAGGGTGGGGATACTAGCCTAACAGAGGGTGGGGATACTTGCCTGACAGAGGGTGGGGGTGGGGATACTTGCCTAACAGAGGGTGGGGATACCAACCTAACAGAGGGTGGGGATACTAGCCTGACAGAGGGTGGGGATACCAACCTAACAGAAGGTGGGGATACTTGCCTGACAGAGGGTGGGGATACCAACCTAACAGAGGGTGGGGATACTAGCCTGACAGAGGGTGGGGATACTAGCCTAACAGATGGTTGGGATAACGGCCTCACAGAGGGTGGGGATACTTGCCTGACAGAGGGTGGGGATACCAACCTAACAAAGGGTGGGGATACTAGCCTTACAGAGGGTGGGGATACTAGCCTAACAGAGGGTGGGGATACTAGCCTAACAGAGGGTGGGGATACCAGCCTAACAGAGGGTAGGGATACTAGCCTAACAGATGGTTGGGATAACGGCCTCGCAGAGGGTGGGGATCCCAGCCTAACAGACAGTGGGGATACCAGCCTAACAGAGGGTGGGTATACCATCCAAACAGAGGGTGGGGATACCATCCAAACAGAGGGTGGGAATATCATCCAAACAGAGGGTGGGATTACCAGTCTAATAGAGGGTGGGGATACCAGCCTAATAGATGGTGGGAATACCAGCTTAAAGGAGGGCGGGGATACTAGCCTAATAGAGGGTGGGGATACCAGCCTAACGGAGGGTAGGGATACCAGCCTAACCAAGAGTGGAGGTCCGAGCATTATTGTGTGTGTGTGTGTGTGTGTGTGTGTGTGTGTGTATGCACATCTCTCCCAGAGATGTGCGTCCAAAGCTAAAACTGTCTTTGACTATCATTTAAACTTGAGTCTTAAGTCACTGACAATTAAAGGTCAAAATTCAAAACAACACAACGGTCTTCGCTCTATGACCGAATTCATAAACGAAATAAAAAAATTCAATTTTCTTTACAAATGAATTTTTATTTGAAAAAAAAAATATGAAAATATAATTAATATTTCATTTTTAGCATCCATGTTATGTCGAAATAATTGTATATTTTTTTCAATAAATTTCAGTTTTGAAATCTTTGATGCAAGGAAATTCGGTATGGGGAGGAGGGGGATATATGTGTATATACTTTGAGAGGTGGGCGTTCCTCAGTGTATATTCACCGAGAGGTGTATATTTATCAGTGTATATTCACTATGAGATGAATATTTTCTTCATGGAGACTATAGGGCCTCCACACTTACGCCGTATCGAGCCCTGGATGTGTATATCTCAGGGTATCGAGCCCTGGATGTGTATATCTCAGGGTATCGAGCCCTGGGTGTGTATATCTCAGGGTATCGAGCCCTGGATGTGTATATCTCAGGGTATCGAGCCCTGGGTGTGTATATCTCAGGGTATCGAGCTCTGGGTGTGTATATCTCAGGGTATCGAGCCCTGGGTGTGTATATCTCAGGGTATCGAGCCCTGGATGTGTATATCTCAGGGTATCGAGCTCTGGGTGTGTATATCTCAGGGTATTGAGCCCTGGATGTGTATATCTAAGGGTATCGAGCCCTGGATGTGTATATCTAAGGGTATCGAGCCCTGGATATGTATATCTCAGGGTATCGAGCCCTGGGTGTGTATATCTCAGGGTATCGATCCCTGGATGTGTATATCTCAGGGTATCGAGCCCTGGGTGTGTATATCTCAGGGTATCGAGCTCTGGATGTGTATATCTCAGGGTATCGAGCCCTGGGTGTGTATATCTCAGGGTATAAAGGCCGAGAGAAGTGCTGTATGACCCTTATGGGTTTACCGTTTAGTTATACTACTAATATTAATATAAGATAAAAGTTAAATATAACCACTATTTAAGTGGTAGGAACCAGTGACTGGTGGTGTGAGGGTGACATGAAGCATTAATGATCCTCGGGTAGTAGCTGGGTTTCAACCCTACCGAACGACGACATGGTCATAACTGCAACAGTATATGACACCATTAAACAAAACAATATAGAGGCGTTTATCTCTCTCTCTCAGTAAATCTAGGAAAATTTCCCCCTTACGCAAATCTGAGTCATGTGGCGACCAGTTCTGTGAGGCTGGAGATCTCACCGACACCTTTTCCTGGCTTACCAGTCAGCGTTACTGACTAGTAGTCTATATATATATAATGCTTGATTCGTCAGGGGACAGGACATGTCTCCTGACGCGGGTTTTAACAATAAATGACCTGTTATTCAGTCACCTTTTAATTCTTAATCTTGTAGAGGTGTGTGGTAATAGCCTTGCGACAGTCACTCCGGGCAAGAAGAGTGTCGACCAGTCGTTGCTGCTCGTAGAAGCTCTTCTCGTAGAAGCTCTCCTCGTAGAAGCTCTCCTCGTAGAAGCTCTCCTCGTAGAAGCTCTCCTCGTAGAAGCTCTCCTCGTAGAAGCTCTCCTCGTAGAAGCTCTTCTCGTAGAAGCTCTTCTCGTAGAAGCTCTCCTCGTAGAAGCTCTCCTCGTAGAAGCTCTCCTCGTTATTACCTTCTCTGCCGCTAAGTGATTCTCGCCATTCCAGTTAGGCTGAGGGTTCCCCACTAGCAAACAGGTGTGGCCCACTAGCACGGGAGGTGTGGCCCACTAGCACGGGAGGTGTGGCCCACTTGCCTCTGAACCCACCAACCCAACACACCTTAATTTAACCTCTCATATTATTATATATTCGAAAAACATTTTCATTCCTGATATATTTTGTTTTAAATATTTTAGTAACAAATTTCAGGCTAAGAACTGTTATCTCTCAGGTTCTTTACATATTAGAGCTGTTATCCCGCCTCAGGTTCTTTACATAATGGCTGTTATCCTGCCTCAGGTTCTTTACAGGATTAGGAGCTGTTATCCTGCCTCAGGTTCTTTACATAATTAGGAGCTGTTATCCTGCCTCAGGTTCTTTACATAATTAGGAGCTGTTATCCTGCCTCAGGTTCTTTACAAGATTAGGAGCTGTTATCCTGCCTCAAGTTCTTTACAGGATTAGGAGCTGTTATCCTGCCTCAGGTTCTTTACATGATTAGGAGCTGTTATCCTGCCTCAGGTTCTTTACATAATTAGGAGCTGTTACCCCTGCCTCAGGTTCTTTACATAATTAGGAGCTGTTATCCCGCCTCAGGTTCTTTACATAATTAGGAGCTGTTATCCCGCCTCAGGTTCTTTACATAATTAGGAGCTGTTATCCTGCCTCAGGTTCTTTACAGGATTAGGAGCTGTTATCCCGCCTCAGGTTCTTTACATAATTAGGAGCTGTTATCCTGCCTCAGGTTCTTTACAATTAGGAGCTGTTATCCCGCCTCAGGTTCTTTACATAATTAGGAGCTGTTATCCTGCCTCAGGTTCTTTACAGGATTAGGAGCTGTTATCCCGCCTCAGGTTCTTTACATAATTAGGAGCTGTTATCCTGCCTCAGGTTCTTTACAGGATTAGGAGCTGTTATCCCGCCTCAGGTTCTTTACATAATTAGGAGCTGTTATCCTGCCTCAGGTTCTTTACAGGATTAGGAGCTGTTATCCCGCCTCAGGTTCTTTACATAATTAGGAGCTGTTATCCTGCCTCAGGTTCTTTACAGGATTAGGAGCTGTTATCCTGCCTCAGGTTCTTTACATAATTAGGAGCTGTTATCCCGCCTCAGATTCTTTACATAATTAGGAGCTGTTATCCTGCCTCAGGTTCTTTACAGGATTAGGAGCTGTTATCCTGCCTCAGGTTCTTTACATAATTAGGAGCTGTTATCCTGCCTCAGGTTCTTTACATAATTAGGAGCTGTTATCCTGCCTCAGGTTCTTTACAAGATTAGGAGCTGTTATCCTGCCTCAGCTTCTTTACAGGATTAGGAGCTGTTATCATGCCTCAGGTTCTTTACAGGATTAGGAGCTGTTATCCTGCCTCAGGTTCTTTACATAATTAGGAGCTGTTATCCCGCCTCAGGTTCTTTACATAATTAGGAGCTGTTATCCCGCCTCAGGTTCTTTACATAATTAGGAGCTGTTATCCTGCCTCAGGTTCTTTACAGGATTAGGAGCTGTTATCCCGCCTCAGGTTCTTTACATAATTAGGAGCTGTTATCCCGCCTCAGGTTCTTTACATAATTAGGAGCTGTTATCCCGCCTCAGGTTCTTTACAGGATTAGGAGCTGTTATCCTGCCTCAGCACTTATCTTACCTAGGCACTTTTCATAATCCAGCTCTATACTATTTTATCCTCCTCTTACTGGATGCCACCCAAAGCAACTGACTAATACCCAGGTACCTATTTTCTGCTAGGTGGACAAGGAAAGCAGGTGTAAGGAAACTTGCTAAGATTTTTCTCCTTGCCTGGGAATCTAATCTATTTCCCTTCGTTTGTGTGCAAGCGCGACTGAGCTGCAGGTTAAACTTATATGGTGAAATTCAGGATTGTCTAATCAATTGAAGCCTATCGACTAGATGGAGGTCATTAAGGTTGCAAGAATTCTCGAATCTTTAAAGCAAGGATTAATGTATATTCTCAGCATGTATACACATATATATACACCTTTCACAGTATATATTCTTGTATAATCCTCGTTGGAGTTACTTTTCAAGAACTTTCAATTACAGTGGACCCTCGGTTTTCGTTCACCTCCAAACTCGAACAATTATGTAAGTGTATTTTTGTAAGAGCTTTTGTAAGTGTATTTTTGTAAGAGCTTTTGTAAGTGTATTTTTGTAAGAGCTTTTGTAAGTGTATTTTTGGGGGTCTGAAACGACTAATCTAATTACCATTTGTCCTTATGGGAACAAATTCGTTCGGTAACGGCACTTGAACAGCATTCTGGAAAGAATTTTCAACGAAAACCGAGGGTCCACTATATCTCGCTTTTACAACCTCTTAGGATTTACACTTGCAAATATTTTTTTTTTTTACAAGAGTTACCCTCAAAAATTTAATTAGTATATTTCATGCGATATAAATATAAATTTTCCTCTTTATATTGACACTTCAGCCTAACTGACCATGACTCTTTAAGCACTGCAATATAAATTGGCACATAATTTTATGTGTACACTTACTCATGTGAAACAAGTATGTTGAGAGAACCTAATAGGCTACCGCTTGTAAAAGTTAATTGGATGGTAGTCTAGCCTCTTGCATCAAAATTGGCATATTTTTATTTTTAGGTTCTTATTATTGTATCACTAGTACAAGGTACCAGAGTACACTGGTCACTGTATCACTAGTACAAGGTACCAGAGTACACTGGTCACTGTATCACTAGTACAAGGTACCAGAGTACACTGATCACTATCACTAGTACAAGGTACCAGAGTAAACTGCTCATTGTATCACCAGTACCAGGTACCGGAGTACACTGGTCACTGTATCACCAGTAAGACCGGAGTACACTGGTCACTGGTATCCATGAAAGACTTTTCCCATTCTTCTACTCTTTCCCCTCTGAAGATGTGTTTAAGCACATGAAAGTGCTCATTTTTTTTATTTTCACTGTGGTATTTTTTATATTATAGTGTAAGAGCACATTACTGGTGTTGCCAATGTGTAACTGGTGTTGCCACTGTGTAACTGGTGTTGCCACTGTGTAACTGGTGTTGCCATTGTGCAACTGGTGTTGCCACTGTGTAACTGGTGTTGCAACTGAGTAACTGGTGTTTCCACTGTGTAACTGGTGTTGCCACTGTGTAACTGGTGTTGTAACTGAGTAACTGGTGTTTCCACTGTGTAACTGGTGCTGCCACTGTGTAACTGGTGTTGCCACTGTGTAACTGGTGTTGCAACTGAGTAACTGGTGTTTCCACTGTGTAACTGATGCTGCCACTGTGTAACTGGTGTTGCCACTGTGTAACTGGTGTTGCAACTGAGTAACTGGTGTTTCCACTGTGTAACTGGTGCTGCCACTGTGTAACTGGTGTTGCCACTGTGTAACTGGTGTTGCCACTGTGTAACTGGTGTTGCCACCGTGTAACTGGTGTTGCCACTGTGTAACTGGTGTTGCCACCGTGTAACTGGTGTTGCTACTGTGTAACTGGTGTTGCCACTGTGTAACTGGTGTTGCCACTGTGTAACTGGTGTTGCCACTGTGTAACTGGTGTTGCCACTGTGTAATTATTATATAGAACAGTGTAGCAGCACGCTGCTGATGTATCCAATTTTGCTATATTACAAAACATTTCTCTCCCTTGTCTACCCCTTCCCATCTATTTTTCTCTTCCCTTTCTACCCCTTCCAATCTATTCTTCCCTTTCTACCCCTTCCCCTCTATTTTCCCCTCCCATTTATAACCCTTCCCATTAGTTCTCCCCTCCCCTTTCTACCCCTTCCCCTTTCGATCACTTCCCATCTATTCTCCCCTCCCATCTACCCCTCCCCGCCTTGTGCCCCTCCCCACGTGTCACTCCCATCCCATCAGTAGCATTTGATCACTAGGTGTGGTTGATCCCAAGACCGTGTAATACCTACCTACCTACCTCTCTTTCTCTCTCTCTCTCTCTCTCTCTCTCTCTCTCTCTCGTTCTCTCTCTCTCTCTCTCTCTGTCAAATTGTTCCAGGAATAAATTGTTGCCAAAAAAACGCTGATGGGTCCCAAGATAATGTCAACACGTCTGTGGCGGCCACCCTGGCTTTTCCACTTACCTTTAACCTGGCGTGGTTAAAGCCACTTGGCGTGGTTAAAGCCACTTGGCGTGGTTAAAGCCACTTGGCGTGGTTAAAGCCACTTGAAGTGGTAAAGCCACTTGAAGTGGTTAAAGGTACTTAATGCTTTTAAGAGCACTTTTTGAGTTTAAAGCCACTTTCCTTTAAACCATTGGATATAGGTAAAGCCATTTGTAGTTAAAGCCGTTTGATGTGGTTAAAGTCACATAGCATATATACATTTACCATGCATAAGACATTACCTAATCGTTGGTTATTGGGGTTTGAAGCCTATCGACCACACGAATGCCATTAAGGCAGTATGTCACTACCAGTCAAGAATACTTTAATAACTAAAATAGGGGTCAAAGTAAACTCTCATTGTATATATACTGAAAGATATACTCCTCTCAGTGTATATAAACTGAGATACACTTCTCACTGGGAGATATACACACACATCTCACTGGGAGATATATACACACATCTCATTTGGAGATGTACACAATCTCACTAGGAGATATACACACATCTCAATGGGAGATATATACAAACATCTCAATGGGAGATATACACACACATCTCACTGGGAGATATAAACACACATCTCACTGGGAGATATACACACACATCTCACTGGGAGATATACACACACATCACAATGGAAGATATACATTTTACTGAGATATACACACACAAACTCATAGTATATAAACTGAAAGACACATACCTCTCGGTGTATATACACTTTTCACTGATATACACACATCTCACAATATAAACTGAGATATACTCAAGTTTCAATGTATATACACACACTGACACAACTTCTCTTTCTGAAACTTTTTTTCCCCACAGAAAAATGCGCAGCTTCTAGCAAAGGAACTAATTTTTTTTTTATTATGCATAAAAATTCATTTTTATAAACAAATCATATTTTTCCTCCTTCCAAGTATGTACTATATATATTTTATCGCATGATCTAAAAATCATGTT
>WNWK01002746.1:190000-196222 GCA_009830355.1 Cherax destructor
GAAGGGAGAAACGAAACTACAAAAGGGGGACTACACAGGCATGAGGAACTTCCTACAAGACGTTCAGTGGGAGAGAGAATTGGCAGGAAAACCAGTAAAAGAAATGATGGAATATGTGACAACCAAATGCAAAGAGGCAGAGGAGAGGTTTGTCCCCAAGGGAAACAGAAGTAATGGGAAGACCAGAACGAGTCCTTGGTTCACCCAGAGGTGTAGGGAGGCAAAAAGTAAGTGTAATAGAGAATGGAAAAAGTACAGAAGACAAAGGACCCAGGAAAATAAAGAGATTAGCCGAAGAGCCAGAAACGAATATGCACAGGTAAGAAGGGGGGCTCAGCGACAATATGAAAATGATATAGCATCAAAAGTCAAGTCTGACCCGAAGCTGTTGTATAGCCACATCAGGAGGAAAACAACAGTCAAGGACCAGGTAATCAGGCTGAGAAAGGAAGGTGGGGAGTTCACAATAAACGACCAAGAGGTATGTGAGGAGCTCAACATGAGATTTAAAGAAGTATTTACACAGGAGACAGGTAGGACTCCAGGAATTCAGAATAGGGAGGTATACCAACAAGTGCTGGATGAAATACACACAACCGAGGAGGAGGTGAAGAAGCTGCTATGTGAACTCGATACCTCAAAAACGGTGGGACCGGACAACATTTCTCCGTGGGTCCTAAGAGAGGGAGCAGAGATGTTGTGTGTGCCACTAACACAAATTTTCAACACATTAATTGAAACTGGGCAACTACCTGAGGCGTGGAAGATGGCAAATGTAGTCCCAATTTTTAAGAAAGGAGACAGACACGAGGCATTAAACTACAGACCTGTGTCACTGACGTGTATAGTATGCAAAGTCATGGAGAAGATCATCAGGAGGAGAGTGGTGGAGCACCTAGAAAGACACAAGCTTATAAACGACAACCAGCACGGTTTCAGGGAAGGAAAATCCTGTGTCACAAACCTACTGGAGTTTTATGATAAGGTAACAGAAGTAAGACACGAGAGAGAGGGTGGATAGACTGCATTTTTTGGACTGCAAGAAGGCGTTCGACACAGTTCCTCACAAGAGGTTAATGCAAAAGCTAAAGGATCAGGCACACGTAACAGGAAAACACTGCAATGGATCAGAGAATATCTGACAGGGAGGCAACAACGAGTCATGGTACGTGACGAGATGTCAGAGTGGGCACCTGTGACGAGTGGAGTTCCACAAGGGTCAGTCCTAGGACCTGTACTGTTTTTGGTATATGTGAATGACATAACGGAAGGGATAGACTCAGAAGTGTCCCTGTTTGCAGATGATGTGAAGTTAATGAGAAGAATAAAATCAGTCGAGGATCAGGCAGGACTACAAAGAGACCTGGACAGGCTGCAAGCCTGGTCCAGTAACTGGCTCCTTGAATTTAACCCTGCCAAATGTAAAGTCATGAATATCGGGGAAGGGCAAAGAAGACCGCAGACAGAGTATAGTCTAGGTGGCCAAAGACTGCAAGCCTCACTCAAAGAAAAAGATCTTGGGGTGAGTATAATACCGAGCACATCTCCTGAGGCACACATCAATCAGATAACTGCTGCAGCATACGGGCGGCTGGCAAACCTAAGAATAGCGTTCCAATACCTCACTAAGGAATCATTCAAGACTCTGTATACCATATACGTCAGGCCCATACTGGAGTATGCAGCACCGGTTTGGAACCCACACCTGGTCAAGCACGTCAAGAAATTAGAGAAAGTGCAAAGGTTTGCAACAAGACTAGTCCCAGAGCTAAGGGATTGTCCTACGAAGAAAGGTTAAGGGAAATCGGCCTGACGACACTAGAGGACAGGAGGGTTAGGGAGACATGATAACGACATATAAAATACTGCGAGGAATAGATAAGGTGGACAGAGACAAGATGTTCCAGAGAGGGGACACAGAAACAAGGGGTCACAATTGGAAGTTGAAGACTCCTATGAGTCAAAGGGATGTTAGGAAGTATTTCTTCAGTCATAGAGTTGTCAGGAAGTGGAATAGCTTAGAAAGCGACATAGTGGAGGCAGGAACCATACATAGTTTTAAGACTAGGTTTGATAAAGCTCATGGAGCAGGGAGAGAGAGGACCTAGTAGCAATCAGTGAAGAGGCGGGGCCAGGAGCTATGACTCGACCCCTGCAACCACAAATAGGTGAGTACAAATAGGTGAGTACACACACACACACACACACACACACCACACACACACACACACACACACACACACACACACACCACACACACACACACACACACACACACACACTCACACACACACACACACACACACACACACACACACATCACACTCACACACACACACACACACACACACACACACACACACACACTACACACTCACACACAACACAAATCATACACAAACACACACACACACACACACACACACACACACACACACACACACACACTCACACTCACACACACACACACACACACACACACACACACACACACACACACACACACACACACACACACACACACACACACACACACACACACACACACACACACACACCACACTCACACACACACACACACACACACACACACACACACACACACTACACACACACACACACACACACACACACACACACACACACTCACACACTCAACACGACAAGCCACGAAATCAGTAATTGGTTCAAGGATGACGCGTGTCCTGCAAATTGTTGCCAGATAATTGTCTTCAGAGAGAGAGAGAGATTTACTTAATAACTAAAGTAATCTTTACGTTACTTTATCAGCTGGACAAAGATTAGTCTGTATTTCTTGACAAAGAAAATCTTCATTTTCTTCGATGAATCTTCCTCTCTAGACAATGAACAATGTTTTGGACAATTATTTAAATTGTCCAGGTTATAGATGACAGTTCTTAAATTTAAAATATACTTTGTAACATTCTTAATAGAAGACGTAGCAATATTTCCCTTTTATAATAAAACAAGTAAATAATAATATGGATAATTAAGTCTTCACAATATACTTTTTTTCAAAGAGATGAATGACCAAATCAGTTTTTTTTTTTTTTTGGCCAGAACTTATATGTACTTATTAATTGGTTAATGAAACTTAAAATTTAGCCTATCGGCTACACTACGGTCACTAGGCTACCAGTAATTTTTTACATATATATATATATATATATATATATATATATATATATATATATATATATATATATATATATATATATATATATATATATATATATATATATATATATATATAATTATAGGAGTAGAAGCTACTGTCACTGTGCCCATCAACAGAAAGACAGATACCTCACCATCCCCTCTCTGCCTCCCCTGTTAACGGCAACAGGAAGGCTATGGTGGGGTCCTTATGTCACTTATCTGATGTGGACGGAGAGGTCTGGCGCTGGTCTGGCAGTACTTGAGCAGCTCTGTTATGTGTGTGTGTGTTCTTTGATATTTGATCTAGCTATGTTGAGGCTTGTAGAGGTTGATGGGGTTGCTGTCGTTGTTGTATTTGTTGTGCTTGTATCTGCGTTTCTTGTTTGTTGTTGTTAGTGGTATAGTTGTGGCTGTCGTATGTTGATGTTTTATTTGCGTTTTATTTTGTTTTTGCTGCTGAGGCTTATTATTATTTTTCTTCTTCTTGGTGTATGTGCTTGTTGATGTTCATGCTATTTCTTGTTTGTGTTATTTTTTTTGCTCTTCTATTGTTGTTGCTTTATTGTGTTTTGTTTCTTTGTTGTGGTATCAGTCGATTTCTCATTCATTATTGTTTCCCCTGCTATTGTTTCTGCTATTCGATTAAACCCAAACTAGTGTATGGACTCTTCGATCCCACCCAAACTAGTGTATGGACTCTTCGATCCCACCCAAACTAGTGTATGGACTCTTCGATTCCACCCAAACTAGTGTATGGACTCTTCGATCCCACCCAAACTAATGTATGGACTCTTCGATTCCACCCAAACTAGTGTATGGACTCTTCGATCCCACCATAACTAGTGTATGGACTCTTCGATCCCACCATAACTAGTGTATGGACTTCGATCCCACCCAAACTAGTGTATGGACTCTTCGATCCCACCCAAACTAGTGTATGGACTCTTCGATCCCAACCAAACTAGTGTATGGACTCTTCGATCCCACCCAAACTACTGTATGGACTCTTCGATCCCACCCAAACTAGTGTATGGACTCTTCGATCCCACCATAACCAGTTTAAAGACTTAGATCCCACCGCAACTACTATAAAGACTTAGATCCCACCGCAACTACTATAAAGACTCTTCGATCCCAACCGAATTACCTTTTCTTCCCCCTTGAATGGGTTCTACCATTTGAACCCTGGGCATGGTCAAAAAGTCCGTAACCCAGCCCAGCCCAGCCCGTCAGGGCAAGGCAGGGCAGGGCAGGGCTGAGGGCTGGCGTGCCCATCTCACCTCTGGCTAATTCTCAACTTGAATTTTCATTGAAGAAGAATTGGCGGGGCATCGTACTCTTAGACTGTGGCAGCCAGGGTCATCTGGGTCTTATCTTCAACCATCTGTGATTACGATTTATCTCTCTCTCTCTCTCTCTCTCTCTCTCTGTTTTCTGTCCTTGACTCATTCATCTAGATAGTCCTTAATCTAGATAGAAGTACTGTAGATAGTTCTCAACAGATAGCCTTGGTGTTTACTTCCAATCCCTCTATATTTTTTTTCCCATGCACCCTCACCTTTCTCTCATGAAGGGTGTGGGGTTGAGGGAGGGGAGATGAGAGACGTCGGAGCGGGGCGCTGGATTAAAACTAAATGGACGAGGCAAGAATGTTGTTGTTTCTGCGGGTCTAGGATGGTCGGTGTGTTGGGTGGAGGGTGGCAAGACTTGTTTATCGGCATAATATTAACTTGTGTGTTAGAAGTGTGTTTCCTTGCAAACACGCATAACAATACAACACACACACACTACACGAATATGTCTGTAGATGATGCACGCAACTTAGGTTATACAAACAGTATAAATAACTATCAATCACTACAGAATTACATGGATGAATTGAACAAACGCAGTGATAGATTATGGCATTTAATGAAGACAAATGTCATGTTTTGAAAATTAGAGGAAGATAAATTAGAGGAAGAAAATAAACTCCAGCAAAATACTGAAAATAGACTGACGGATCATTGAGTTATTCTTAAAAAAAAAATCCTGGAAGATCACATAAAAGAAATTGTGAGAAACTCTTACGATACGTTGGCGGATTATAAAATAGCTTTCAAATGCATAGATGGAGAAGTGTTCAAATATTTACAATATATGATAGGTCAAAATTTTAAAATGCAACATTTGCGTGGTGCTCACACCTGACAAAAACACAAGGAAAAGTTAGAAAAGTTGCAAAGACGAGCTTCAAAATTGCTTCCAGAGCTGGAAAATACGAGTTGTGATTGAAGGTTGTTGATAATAAAGATGTCTAGTCTGGCTGATACAAAACGACGAGATATATGAAATTTATGGTATAAATCTTAGAAATAGATACCGACAAATAGGTTTAGGAAGACACGTAAACAAACATTAGGACATATCGGAGAACGTTTCGGTCCTGGGACCCAAGACCGAAACGTTTTCTAATATGACCTAGGACATGGAGTAGTACATCAGTGGTAAACAATACCGACCTGGTGAAGATCAAGACACGTGTGTAACATCTGCGTGTCTTTACTGTGTACAAAAAACGATATCCAGATGTTACACATGTGTTTTATTGAATATAATTATTTTCATATTTTAATTTTATTATAAGCGCTAAACCCATGTGGCACATTCAGCGCAGAAGTGGTGGAGGCTTGATCCTCCGTCTGCTGAGCGCGATACAGAAGCGATTCCTATTTGTACTCGCCTGTATGGTACTCGTCTTATAGAATATAGAAAAGGATGGACAAGAGACTCGAACCATGGTCCATAAATTAATAATGGTTTAACACGACTCTTAGTACCACACTTAGTACGACACTCTTAATACCACACTTAGTACGACACTCTTAGTACCACACTTAGTACGACACTCTTAGTACCACACTTAGTACGACACTCTTAGTACCACACTTAGTACGACACTCTTATTACCACACTTAGTACGACACTCTTAGTACCACACTTAGTACGACACTCTTAGTACCCCACTTAGTACGACACTCTTAATCCACACTTAGTCGACAC
>WNWK01002747.1:0-196205 GCA_009830355.1 Cherax destructor
GGAGAGGATCGGGCACCCCACGCCCAGTTCCCGGAAACTACACCCCCCCAAAGGACCTGGAATGGGATGGATCTCCCTTCCCCACCTAGGAACTAGAATGCCTGAGGAGAGAAGCTCCCAGGGTAAAACTGGGAAGGAAAAAAGGGAGGGATGAGGGGGGGGAGGAAAGGAAAAGGGAGGATGGGGAGAGGGGAAAAAAGGGGGGGATTGGGGGGTAATTATTCGGTCTGGGGAAGAAGCCCAAAAAGGTCCAATTCCTCAGACCGATACCCTCTTACCCGTCAAGACCCCCCTTTAAAAAGAGGCCTAAAAGGGGATAACAGCTCAAAGTTCTTGGGTGGCGACCTGGGTGGCCTAGTGGCTAAAGCTCTCGCTTCACACACGGAGGGCCCGGGTTCGATTCCCGGCGGGGTGGAAACATTTCGACGTGTTTCCTTACACCTGTTGTCATGTTCACCTAGCAGCAAATAGGTACTTGGGTGTTAGGTCGCATCCTGGGGGACAAGATTGAGGACCCCAATGGAAATAAGACAGACAGTCCTCGATGACGCACTGACTTTCTTGGGTTATCCTGGGTGGCTAACCCTCTGGGGTTAAAAATCCGAAGAACTCTTATCTTAATTCTCTACACGTTAGGGACCGTCAGTGGGGTCGAGTTCTCCCAAAGGCATTCCTGGCAGTGCGGTAGGATATCCTTCAACGGGTCGCAGTATCAGAATTTAGTAGCCAGACACGGAACAGCAGAGATGCAGGGAAGAGAGCGAGCTTTTAGCGTGTAAATAAAGTTAGAAACTTTAACCTAACCTTATAAAACCCTGTGAGAGGGAGAGGGGAGTCGCTATGCCTTCCTGTCTAGTTGCAATGTGTTGCTCACTTGACATTGCCCGAAATGTAATTATTAATATAAAAGAATACCTCCGTTTCAAATATAAGGTTAATTTAAACTAAATACAACTAATTTTACTTTACTCTAGGCTAACCCAGAATTAAACAATAAGGTTTGTTTCCAGCTGATAAAATTTAAACGATTAAAAAAAGGCTGTTGTCTATGTGAACGTGTATTATAGGCTACCTTCACTGACAAGACAATAGATGCATGATGTAACATGATACTCTACACTCAAAGATAATACAATACCTGACTACTAATCAGCTGATTCTCTGCTGCCTTAGCATTCAAAGTTCTATTATATTAGAGGCTACAGAAGTTTAATAAGCAAGTGTATCTAGGTACAGGTACACTTTTTTATTATCAAGGAGCACTAAACCCATAGGGATTATACAGCGCCTGAGAAAGCGGGGATGAAAAGCATTCAGGCTATTTCAGGGAATTGGAGCACAGATTCAATTCCCTAGATCTAAAGCCCCTCACCAGTATTCAGGAACCTCCCTTGAGGGCTACAGGTACAAAAAAGTACAATCATGATATATAGTTTAATACGTGTAAACTACCTAGGATAACCCAAAGCAGGCACTGGACAGACACCTAAAGTCAGTACCTGACCAGCCGGGCTGCGGTTCGTACGTCTGTTTGCGTGCGGCCAACAGTAACAGCCTAGTTGATCAGACCCTGATCATTATTATTATTATAATCCAAATAAGAACGGCAAACCACAGGGGTTTAATAAGCGCTGCAGGGGGTTAAAATTTTGGGGTGCAGGGAGAGTGGGTTGTAGAGGAGATGGACGATTGGGAGGGTATGGAGTGCAAGATGACGGTGGATAGTGCAGGGGTGGGGGGGTAGCAAGAGATCGAGGTAGAAGGGACTAGGGAGGTGCTAGAGTTATAATCTTCAGAGTTTGTGTAGTAAGTCAGTTTCTGTCAAAAAGTCAATGGGGAGTCAGGATTAAGGAGGGTCCATCTGAAGAAAGGGAAGGTAAAGAAAGGGGCCCCAGAGCGAAACGTCGTTGGAGGTAAATTCTACGTGCTCGTTGATAGAGTGGGCAGTCCAACAGGATATGTCGAACAGACACTGGAACCTGACAATGCTCACAGGGACCCAACAAAAAACATTATCTTTGTGTTTGCTAGAGATACGGCGTAACCAAAGTTGGATACGAAGAACTAGGGGGCGAGGTGTATCAAATTTTCGGATAGCCTGTAAATCACTAAGGGAGTCTGAAATGACTACAAACGGTGACACAGGCATAGATGCAATACGGATAAGTGCCACAAGAATGGCATACAATTCAGCCGTAAATATGCTAGCCGAGAATAATAGATGCCCTCGCACGACACTGTCCGGAAACACTGCTGCGAATCCGACGCCGTCAGATGACTTAGAACCATTGGTGTACACTGCGATGGCATGGGAATGAGAACGGAAGTGGTCTAGAAAAAGAGAACAAGAAGCCGCCGTAGGTAGTTGGGCTTTCGCGCAAGGCAGAGGAAAAGAACAGACATGGCAGTGAATAGTAGCAAATCCTACATCACACATTTCCTTTACAAACATACCTATGATAGTTACTTGATAAATTATATAAACTAAGTCTAGAATTAGCACTTTTTACTGATGGGAAGTATTTCACAGATTCTTAGGCTTTAAAGAACTACCAGCATTGCTGCTGCTGTGCTTTGGGGCCATAAAGCAAAATTAAGGGTTTTTTGGGTCAGAGTAAACCATGGATAAACTACAGATAGCAAATCTATGGATACAAGGGTTCTACTAGAAATTGGTAATTTGGCCAATTTCACACACATTTCATTATATGCCAATTTCAAAATACGGTCCAGAATAAACAAAGCAGGCATTCCTAGCACTAAAATAACATTTCTTTTGTACTACATTAGTTACATTTCCAAGCTTTACAAATGAATTCCATTTTGATTTTTTCCCAGAATTTTTATTCACATAAAAAATATTATGCAATATTGCAATTGTATAAATAATACCAGCACATTCGTGAACGCGTATTAGACCCACCAGTTGACATACTGGATGCATGACATTTGTATACTCTTGAACGTCAGCAAAAATCAAACATTTCCGCTACTTTGAGCTCAATTTCAAACTATTTTCAGTCCTAAAGCCCATCAAAATCATCTATATTTCTGTAATATATCTTGCATTCTATCAAACGAGACCAAGAAATCGAGAATACAACCATAAAAACTATACGAAAATACACAGCTTTACTGCTCACAGTTTATCTCAATGAGCTGAGCTCATCACATACAACTACGGCACGAACACTGGCTCCAAAGCCGTAGAATTATGGCACGGACCCTCAGAGGGTTAAAAGATAATATAAAATTACCATTATAGATAAGAGTAAGGTGATGAGGGTATCAAACGATTTAGATAAAGAAAAATTCGATATCACATTGCAGGTAGGGAGCATGGAAGAAGTGAATGTTTTCAGGTACAGTGGCACCTCGGTTTACGATGGTCCCCAAACTCGCCCTTTTATGCAAGTTTTATTTTTTTAAATGCTTTTGTAAGTGTATTTTTGGGGGTTTAAAAGGACTAGTCTATTTTACATTATTCCTTATGGGGATAAATTCGTTTGGTAATGGCACTTGAACAGCATTCTGGAACAAAAAAATATCATAAACCGAGGTACCACTGTATTTGGGAGTTGACTTGTCAGTGGATGGGTTTATGAAGGATGAGGTAAACCATAGAATTAATGAAGGAAAAAAGGCGAGTGGTGCGTTGAGGTATCTGTGGAGACAAAGAACATTATCCATGGAGGCAAAGCATGGGCTGTAAGTGCTGCAGCGAGGAGGCGGCTGGAGACAGTGGAGATGTTGTGTCTAAGGGCAATGTGTGGTGTAGATATTATGCAGAGAATTCGTAGTGTGGAAATTAGGAGGTGTGGAGTTACTAAAAGTATTAGTCAGAGAGCTGAAGAGGTGGTTTGGTCATTTATTGAGAATGGAACAAAGTAGAATGACTTGGAGAGTGTATAAATCTATAGGGGAAGGAAGGCGGGGTAGGGGTTGTCCCTGAAAAGGTTGGAGGGAGGGGGGTAAAGGAGGTTTTGTGGGAGACGGGCTTGAACTTCCAGCAAGTGTGTTGGATAGGAGTGAATGGAGACGAATGGTTTTTGGGACCTGACGAGCTGTTGGAGTGTGAGCAGGGTAATAGTTTGTGAAGGGATTCAGGGAAACCGGTTAGCAGGACTTGAGTCCTGGAAATGGGAAGTACAATGCCTGCACTTTAAAGGAGTTTAGGATATTGGCAGTTTGGATGGACGTCTAAACTGTTGTATCTGAGCGCCTCTGCAAAGACAGTCATTATGTATGAGTGATGGTGAAAGTGTTGAATGATGAAAGTTTTTTCTTTCTTTTTGGGGCTCCCTGCCTTGGTGGGAAATGGCCGACGTGTTAAAAAAAACAATTCCTTATGCATGTACGTATCTCATTTGGTATTAGCTTCTGTACTTACTAAATTTTTAAATGAGATCTTCAGTTTTGGAGTCAGTAATATAAATGCTTTAAAAAATTTATGTATACCTTAGTTTGAGAACATCCCGGCAATCCATGATAGCAATCTCACATCCACTGAGCCACCTCGGTAGACAAGAGGGCGGTTGGATACCCGCCACAAGGCATACCTCCTTTGGCCACCACCTCCCGGAATCCGACAGGCAGTCTCCAGAGATACACCCATCACCTAAAAGACATTGTATGCCTTCCCCGGGAGACCAGAGAGGAATCAGGACATCCCCAGATGATCCAGATTCCACGGCGAACCATACCACCACCAAGGACCTCAATGGAATTGGATGGACAACTATACCCTTTCCCTAATCTAGGAACCAGAATGCCTGAGGGAAGGACCCCAAAAGCCAAAAACAGGAAAGGGAGAGGGAAGGGATGGGCTAAGTGGGGGGTAATTAGGATCGGTCAGAGGAAGAGGACTGAAAGGTCCAATTCCTCAGACCAAAAGCTTCTTCACTGTGCCAAGGAGCACCCCCTTGAAGAGGTTGGGGGCCATGATCACCAGAATGTGTGATCAAAGGAATGGTGTCCACCAATTGCACAATGCAGATTAAATCATTATCTAGGGATGGATGAAATAAATTAAAAATGTTAAAAAAGTACAGTATACCATTTGAATCATGTTTTGTTGCCTTTCTGGAAATTTTCCTCTCCCAGAGTAGGGAAGGAACCTTATTTCCTCTAACATTTTGAGGTAAAATAATTAAATTTACTCATTCTGTTCTTTACTATATTAATAACGATGCTTTACAAGTTTGTTAATTATATACACAGTGTATTTTTAAACATACTTTAAAGTGAACAGGTTGCTTCCTGCTTAAAGGGTATTGTAATCAGATTACACCATAATCAAAGCACACCATTGCTAAAAGCTCTTTGAGCTCATTATTTCAAAAATTACCAGTACCAGATTATGCTATTGAAACAATTATGATACAGTATACTGTACATATTACACTTACTGCATGTACCTTTAAACAAAGTATGCCTTTTCACAAAGGACTTAAAAATATCTTATGAAAATTTAACTTTCTGTACTGTAATTTTTTTCTTAAGCAATACAACAAAATCAGTCAAAAGTGTTAAGCTGAATGAGTGGACAGGTTCATTACATCTAACGAGAACAATTCCTGATTTGTTGGCACTGCTTTATTCAAACTGCTGACAATATGAAAGTACTGACAATTCCAATATTCATTTGGTGTAGAAAATTAATGAACAGAACTTTCTTATCCTAGTGAAGAAAAACTGGCCATTATTATAATTTAAAATTTTATCTAATAATACATCCATATTTTCATGGGCTATACACTGAAACAAAATTTACAAGTACTTTGAAATAGCCTCCAAAAATGTTTAAAATCATTGACGACATCTAAAATAAAGCCAATTCAGCAAGGTAATGCAGGTGCGAATTCAGTATCTATACAATTACATATAAAAAATCATTATTAATATCAATGTTGAATGAATCAACAATGTAAAAACTAGTTACATGTATTGCAAAATATACTGTTTATATTTATTCATAACCAGGCAAGTTTTATTTTGTTAAGCCCCATTTGAGTTTGGCATTTACCGAATTATATTCACAAGTGTTGTGCAAGTCACTGAACTACTTTTTACAGCCGGTGCTTGTTATTGTGATGAAAATTCCATTTACAACTGAGAGTTTTGACAGAGGCCACCTTTTCTTTAATATCTTGTTCCATTTGCGTCCATCTGTCCAATTCTAACAGAAGCATAAAGACACGAGGATGAAGAACAGTCCTAAAGGAAAATGTGAGAGATGTGTCCACTTAACACTTTAATGAGAACAAGTTTGGTACACCACACTCATTACAAGACAAATATATAATTGGTCTGAATGATTAGAATGCTTCCTGATCACAAAAGATGGTCTCCATTCAATGAATTTAATATTAAACCATGTGGTTAGCTGTTTGGACATGGACCATTCTTATCTGTGGAAGAAAAATGCAATGTATGTCTTAAAAATTCATTCCCACTGTAGGGAGTTTTCATTTGGGACAAATACCTATAGTACTCTTATTTTGTGCCCATGTTAGAAATGATGACCAGATGGATTTTACAATGTACTGATAAATATTATTTTAAGCCAAAAACCTCGTGAAATGTCAAGACTCAAGCTTGGTAGCAAATGAATTTCTTAAGAGAAAAACAAAACAAAACTGTAAAACTACAACTAAAAGGCTCAGAAGCTAAAGCTTACCTTTGTAGTTGGCCCCCACAATCCCTGTGCCTTGGCAACAAAATATGAAGTAAGAACTGAAACAAATAGGGCACAAGGGATCTGCACAACCTTTAGAGGCTCTGCATCAAGGGGTCATATGTACCTCCAGAGGAATTGACAAACCAAATAAAAGGCCTCTTCATTGTTATCAATCCTAAAGGAGATTTCATTAAACACAGCTGGCTTGTGCAGACATGAACATTTTGAAATATATGCAACTTATGAGACTACTAAAGCAATAATTATAGCTGAATCATACAGATCATTTTTTATGTAATGTATCTGAAAATACTAAAATTGTACCTTGATGTTGATACAGACTCCTTTCAATTATAAATTGTTAAGGAAATTAATAAAATAGGAGGCTACTCCAGTTTGCTTCAAAATATGTAAATTCTGTAAATAAATATGCACAGTACTATTCAAAGTATAGGTGACACACATGCCTAAAGCTAAAGGTTTCAAATAACACAAACATGTCCACCTCTAATGGCTGAATAATGGAAAATTAACACAAATACTGAATCTATACAGAAAATTGAGTCCCATGATCATGGATGGCAAAATACTCCCCTGCTTCCATAGAGAACAAACAAGGCTCACATCTCTTGGACACAGCACAGTAAAGAAATATACATTTAAAAAAATGTAATCATTTACCTGAAGAAACCACTATGCAGTTTCATGCGACGGATGCATATAATCAAATCTTATGTAATTATTTTTATGTTGCAAATTCAAAGACTAGTAACAAAAAAGCCAAATAACTAATATGAACTTTTTTTTTACATACCACCTATCAAACTTTTCTTTAAAAGGAATTCTTTCACAAACCGACCATAAGCACAGCCAATATGGCTCCCTCAACAGATGCTAACAGGACATACCTCAAGCTTGTAATCCTGTAATATGTAAATAAGAGTCTGGGGACAAAATCAATACGCATATCAGAGCATATCAACAATCATCACATCCATGAACGTCTCTTATAAATATGAGGAGACTTAAAGAAAAAATATCTATACATTTCATGAAAAGTAACAAATTACGTATGTCTAAAAGCTGGCAGTTTTGCAAAAAATCCCTATAACCCACTTTACAATAAAAAATTATGGATTCATTCTATAGCAAGATTGTTTTCAAAGCATTACCTTCAAGTATCACAGTTTCTGCATTTTTCATACAATGCTGAAACCAAGTGAAATTCTATAGCCCACCCAGCTGGAATGTATGGGAGGGTTTCCACCACTAACATACATTGGAATATGGCAAGTGTTTCTCAAAAGGGAATTGTGACTAGTGTGTTGATGCCACCAATTTAAGTGTTAAGAATACTCATTAAACACTTCAAAATGGAAAACACATGGATATATCCTGGTGTTAAATCAATACAGACCAAAGCATTATGTCTAATTAACCTTTCAATTGTGAAAAATTTCATGATATAATTGAACTACTTCGTTAAACCTTAACTCTTTACAAGAGCTCTTCAAGGCAAGCTAATACCTACACTGTACTTTATATTTCGCTATTTAATATTAAAAGTACCTCATGCCTTTATCAGCTAGAATATCAACCTCCATGTTTGATCAATCCACAATCTGTGACAAATCCATTTTTTAAATGGATTGTTAAGACCAAGCACAGTTGTGTTAGAAACTATGGTACAAACTGAAATTCTATCGACATAAAAGAAAAGGCTCATCTCCCAAGAAAAACTATCTTGCACAGATATGGCATAGCATTTATACATTAACCATACAATTTACTTTTTAAATTTTACAAGTCCATTGTCGTTACCATATGTAAACCTAAATACAAGTCTACATAATAGTGATTTTAAAAATATCACCAAGGAGGCAGCGAGACTTAGGAGGCCGACAGTTCTAAAAGTATGGACACTTTAACAGGCAGACTAATGGACAAGATGAATTTAATTTTGTCAAGATTACCTAAGCCTGGCAAGTAACTAAACTTAACCTAGGATTAAGAAGGAGCATATTCATTCTTCTAACATGTTTGTATTGAAATGTAATGTACTTGAGAATTCCTGCATCTGCATGTATATTGTTCTCATTTACATGGAGTATAATGCTGTAACAACCCCTACAAAGAGAATTACAGCTACTGTATTACTATCACCAACCTGTGGACACAAACATTGGATATGATTTCTTTTCATTTAGTACATTATTAGAGCATTAAATAATTTATACAGGTAAATTTAAGACATTAAAAGGACACAAAGCTTAAGTCTTAAAGAAAAAGGCAGCAAGGAAAGTGCCAAATCAGAAAAAAATAATCTACTTAACTATTCAAGACACCTTGGGAATCTCAAGAGCAAAAATACACATTCCTACAATGAATTCTTTAGTGTCTTTAACAAAAACTATGTAATAGCACAAGTGCACTGGAGTATAACTTTGGAAAAACAATGAAAAATAAATTAAAACATCAAAAGTACCACTTCCACCTGGTGATTATCATCATTACATTTATGGGAGGAGTGCTAAACTTGTAGGGGTCATACAGCACCTAGGGAAATGCCCCACAGTGAATAAAAGTTTATATCTAAACATAAAAATTTATTTATAAAAAAATGTCTGCCTGCAAAGTGCCTTTGTAAATTACAGACTACACATGAAGAGGGTAGTTAGTCTGCTGGCCTCTTTTCTGAATTCTTCTTTGTAAATTCCTCCGCATTTTTCATAAATTTCTTACGGTCTTTCGTGTAGTCCTCGGCGAGATCAGCACGAAGCGGGTGTTCAGGTTCAGGCTCATTTACAAGGTTGATTAGAGCCTCAATCACTGCAATTAATGCAATCAATGTTAAATTTGAGTATCATGATATTCATACCTTGTGTGAATGCATGCATGAATATTTAGTCAATTATCCATCATCCACATCTGAAGAGATCAGATGTGCACCAAATTTCCAAAAGCTCTGGTTAATGGACTTTTTTTTTTTTTTTTTTTAAATGATCCCATTCCTCAATGAAGATTCATTAATATCGATGAGGGGTTCTTGAATCACAACCTTTTTCTTCCATTATCTGTTTCAGTATTAAGAAAGTAGAGGATAGGTGGCTGATGGAATCAATGACTTATGAACATGGAATATTTTTAACACAATTTCCATCTGCTGTCTTAATAAAAAGACAACAGATTTGGGCACAAGAAACCCAATGGTCCATTTTCAATTTCAATGTCGTGCATGAAGTCAAAAGAAAATCATACACCAGGTCAGATGAAGTATGACAAAAAATTGTATTTCTACATTCTTTTTTCTCGTTCGTTTTTTTTTTCTGTACATATACAGTGGTACCCTGAGTTTCGAACAGCTCCCAACTCGAACAATTATGTAAGTGTATTATTGTAAGTGCTTTTGTAAGTGTATTTCTGGGGGTATGAAACTGACTAATCTAATTTACATTATTCCTTATGGGAACAAATTCGTTCGGTAATGGCACTCGAACAGCCTTCTGGAACGAATTATGGCCGAAACTCGGGGTACCACTGTATAATCATATGGTTTGTGTGGTAAGCTCTTTTTTGGTAAACATTTGTCAAGATATAAGAAATCTGCCTCAATGGCCTGCTCTCAGATCACGCATTTTTTTTTCTTTGTATATTACCATTTAGTGTATAAATGGTCATATAAAAAAAACAAATTTGGTGATAAAAAAAGTGCAAAATTCAGTGGTAAACCCTAGACATGACTTACAATGGTCTGCACTTGCAAATTAAGTACTTTAGACCCAAATGATTTCTTAAGAAAGGTAATCATTTTATGCATGTGATAAGTAGGGATGTTGCAACCAGAGGGGTAATCTGACTGCAATGTCAGCAAACTCCTGGAAACATGGTAACTGAGTGAATGTATTTTCTTCTTTGGGTTACCATGATTTTCAGGATTTTTCTTTCAATTCTTGTTTTATGTTGACTGTAAATTATACTGTACCGTATAGGAATAATTACAATCTTAGATAACAGATTTTTTCAGTTTCTTGTCAAATGCTGTATACTACTTTTTTGTAAAATGACTGTTCAGTGTTTTGAGGGCAAAAATAAAACAAGAAATGTGGCTTATTTTACAATGCTGGCTATATGTTAACCTGGAGAGGTGACAGGAATGGAAAAGAGAAAAGGAGGAGGGATAGGAAGAGAAGGCAAAAAGGGGGAGGTTATGGGATACAGAAGGGAAAGCGAGTAAGGAAAAGTGAGGGGAAACTTAGCGTCTAAAGGAAACGACAAAATACTGTATATTAACTATCAACCTGAAAACAATGACCACTCACCTTGGTCCGTTTTTGTTGCAGGTTTCCAGTTCTCGGCACTAATGATAGGGAGACACACCTGACCAAAGACAAAAATTTTAATTAAAAATATGCACATACAAATACAATCTACTACATGTCAGTTGTTTTGGGAATTATTACACAAATAAGAATTACTGTATTATGAAATGGGAAAGTAAAGATAAATATATACTGAATTTAAGTAGTTTTTAAGGTTTACATGCCAGTTTACATTTTCATGAGACAAAGAAAAGACCAGCAATCCTGCTAGTGCAAACCAATTAATGGGATTTCATTTCACACTTGTACAACAGGATGGCAATGCCTTCCTGGATATCCCAGTTGCTGCCTACCAACCTACCACCTCCAGCAATACACACATTTACCATCTGTATGCATACAGCTGTAAATAGCACATCTGTGATACTTGTCTGTTTACTTAAGCCATATCACTTAAAGATCAGTCACACAAAACCATAAATCCACTTAGAATAAAACTATTGTTAGTAAAACTTTAAAGGAAAATACAGTGATACCTCGGTTTACGATGGTCACCAAAATCGCCCTTTTATGTAAGTTTATTTTTTTAAATGCTTTTGTAAGTGTATTTTTGGGGGTCTAAAAGGACTAGTCGATTTTACATTATTCCTTATGGGAATAAATTCGTTTGGTAATGGCACTTGAACAGCATTCTGGAATGAAAAAATATCGTAAACCGAGGTACAACTGTACCATAAATATATAACAAAGATGGCTTAATGTTGCTGCATAATAGAAAAGAACAAAATATATGAAGGGAAAACCTATTTGAAGTAGGGGTTTAAAATAGGAAAGCTTGATTTACTGCACATTGTCCTGTATCTTTTCCCTTAAGGAAGGAAAGTATGGCAGAAAGGAATGCAATGAGAAAAAAGAAAAGGGTGGCAAGATAGGTGTAGGTTCCAGAATTATAGGAGTGATGTAAGTAAAGAATATGCAGGGATGTCAAAGAAAATAAGCTTAGGAAGTGAAGATAGAATTTGAGGTGAAGATGAAATATATTAACCCTTCATTATATCTTATGCAGATAAACATTACTGACCCCAACATCGCTTTCGTGGATATGGCATTAATTCTAGCAGCTCAGAATTTGGTGCGAAGGGCTTGGTAAGCCTACATACAAGTCAATGGGTCTGTGCAGTCTGTGTGTGTAATACATATATAACAAAATTTTGGCCACCACAGTGCATTGTGGGAATGCCATTTTTAGTATGCCTTGTTCACCATGCCACACAAACACAAAAGCCTCATTCCCAGGTGAATTCAATGGGTTTTATTACTCTAGTGACAGTTCCAACAAGGATTGCCAAACTAAGGATGAGTTCTATGGTTTCACACGTTTAATAGCGGAAAGTGATGCAAGGGAGACCGGAAATGGTGTTTGAAAACCCCGGAATGTGTTCATGCTGTAAACAAAAGCTCATTCTCCCGTGGCTTGGGTACAGATTGAGTAACAGTGGTGCTAGTGATATAGGCTTTGATTTCCTAACAATCAATGAACAGTCCAGTGATAATGATGACAATTATTACCCTATCAAGCAGCAATATATGGCACCACATGCGGTGGTTTGGTAGTATACCCATCCAGAGACCCAACATCAGTGACAAACAGGGATAGTGGGATGTTGGTACTTTGAATGACATGGGTATGGGCTGTAGGCAATGCAGGCACTGCATGTAGCAGTGGTGGGTGGGACAAAGATACACAGCACCATTGCCAGGCCAGGCCAGATACCATGCCCCACACCACAACAGCCACAGTCACTAACCCTTACACAACCACCACAACCAGCCACAAATATCGAACAATCACCACCAGATTGCATTTGGCACAGGAGGATGCACATTTCATGCCCAATCCCAAATCAATTTGACGACACAAACATTGGAATCCAGCCCAACTGTACCCTGTACAGAACAAATTCTTCAAACAATATTTTGATAATCCTGATGAAAATTAGTGATGGAAGCCAAAAGATACTGCCAGTATACAAAGGCAAACATGTTAGTTACACCACAATTAAGTCTGGGCTTTGAAATTATTTGTCTAAAAAAAAAAAAATTTGCAATATTTAATCATACTATGAACCCTGATGTTCAGTGATCTCATTTCTCAGAGATTTATCCTGCTGCTACATATGCTGCACTTCTCAGACAATGTCCAACAAGAATGACATGTTGTACAAGATTAAGAAAACTTTTATGTGTAATGACTTTTTATCCCATCAGGAATCTTGTCTATGATGAGTCTTTGATCCTGTTCAAAATGAGGCTGTCATTTTTAACCCTTTCACTGCCAGTGCCATAGTACTACAGCTTGCAAGCCAGTGTTGGTGCCATAGTATTATGCCAAAATTCTAGCGGCTTCAAATCTAGCGGGAGAAAGCTGGTAGACCTACATGTGACAGAATGGGTCTGCATGGTCAGTGTGCAAAGTATAAAAAAATCCTGCAGCACGAACTGCATAATGAGAAAAAACAAAACTCCAACCGTGTTTTTGGTTTAAAATGCCGACTTTGAGGTGTATTTCTGTATGGTATTTATGGTTGTATTCTCGTTTTCTTGGTCTCATTTGATAGAAAGGAAGATATATTACAGAAATAGAGATGATTTTGATTGGTTTCATGAAGAAAAGTTCCTTGAAATTGAGCTCAAAGTAGCGGAAATGTTCGATTTTTGCTGATGTTCAAGAGTAAACAAATGACGTTACCGTACAATACACGTCCAACTGGCCAGTCTAATACACAGTCATGAATGGGTTGACATTATTTATATACAATTATTATAATAATGTAGTAGTCTGCATAACAGTAAATCTTTTATTTTTTGTGTGAATAAAAATTAAAAATGGAAAGCAAGAGTAATATAAGAGAGGCCTGGAGATATGACTAATAAACAAAGAAAATGTTATTTTAGTGCCAGGAATGTCTGCATTGTTTATTCTGAACCCTATTTTGAAATTGGCATCTTTTGAAATGTGTGTGAAATTGGCCAAACTGCCAATTTCTCACCACTTTATTGGGTAGTTGAAATCAGTAAATGGGTGTTTCTTGAACTCAATTGATAGAACAAATGGAGTTCTAGCAAAATAGCTACGAGTTTGGTCGACTGGAACAATGAAATTGGCCAAAAATAGGGTTCAAAGTGGGCGAAATCGCCAATGTGTATATATCGCCGAGACCACTAACTTCGCAAGAGCGTAATTCCGTAAGTTTTCCATCAAATTTCGTACTTTTGGTGTCATTACCATCAGAAAAAGATTCTCTATCATTTCACAAGAAAAAATCATTTTTTTTTAAATTCTTCGACACTGCAAGTTTGAGAGCAGAAGTCTCGACAGTGAAAGGGTTAAAATAGAATTTACTGAATTGTGAAAAATTACTGACTTTTGCACTTTATAGGGTAGCTCTGATAGTTGAATGGGTGGTTTCTTGGCTCAACTGATAGAACAGAAGGCATAATATTGAAAAAGCTAAACATTTGGTAAAATTGAACAATATACTGTAATAGGCCTAAAACTGGGTGAAATTGGCAATACGTACATAAATTGCACCCCAAATGATAAATTTGCACCTGCGTAATTCTGCAAGTTTTCCACAGTTTCATATTTTTGGTATCACGACCTTCAGAAAAAAATTTATTACATCAGAAGAATTTTTTAATTTAAAACTGCAAGTCAGCACTTTTAATTTTTGGGATCACAACAGTGAAAGGGTTATACTATTGGAATTTATTGAATTGTGCAAAACTGGCCAAATTATTGACACTTGTGCACTTTATAGGGCAGATCTGATAGTTGAACAGCTACAAACTGGGTCAAATTCAGCAATGGAATTATATTAAAATAGGCCTCAAAGTGAGCAAAATTGCTGATGTGTAAAATGTGTTCAGAATACCAGTTTTCCATCAAATTTTCCAATTTTGATCTCATTAACTTGGGAAAAATTTCTAGCTATTCAGATTTTTTTTTAAATCAAGACCGTTAACAATTTTAAATTTCAGGCATCAAGACAGTGAAAGGGTGAACTTTTTTAAATCAACTTAACTCACCTGCCCCTTTTCATCTACATTAGGATGATAAATCTTTGTCTTAAAATTTATTTTGGGTGGCTTAAATGGGTATTCTGCAGGGAAGTTCACTTCAATCCTAAACGCTCCTTTATTGTAGGGGGGATTTTCCTGAAAATAAGAATAAAAATATTTAGTAGTTACCTACAATTTAAGAAATAAAAATTATATTAAGATCAAATGATAAATTTAACTTAATGCCAAATTCAAGCTTCAAGAAACAGTGGACAATATAAAGTTCTTTATTAAAATGTTTAAGAAAGTTAATGTAAATATATTTAGAGTAATAAAGTAACAATATCATGTGATAAATAACAGTAGTATTCTGCTGTATAAAACAAAAAACATGAAAAAACTTCAAAGCAAGATGCATGTTTTTGCAAAGCCAAAATTATGAATTACATACATTTTAAAGTGTGAAATTTTTATTATAATAAAAGATCAGAATATACAAATATGTTACAGTGGTACCTCGGTTAACGATGGTCCCCAAACTCGCCCTTTTATGCAAGTTTATTTTTTTAAATGCTTTTGTAAGTGTATTTTTGGGGGGTCTAAAAGGACTAGTCTATTTTACATTATTCCTTATGGGGATAAATTCGTTTGGTAATGGCACTTGAACAGCATTCTGGAACGAAAAAATATTGTTAACCAAGGTACCACTGTACTTGTCTTCAAGTTATACAAATAATGAATTGCAAAGCTGTTTCTAAGAAATGATCAGGTACAGCATATATGGCTCAACACAGATACTAAAATACAGGAGGCCCTCCACATTCGCGAGTTCCACTTTCGCGAGCTTCAAACATTCGCAAATGCCCAGCTGCCTATTATCGACAGTGACGCTGGCAGTAAAGAGTTAGAATCCACACACTTGACTCATCATGCCATGCAGTTACACTCCATATACGTAATCACCTCTATTCAACTGTCATCAGTAACTGCATGGCTAACTATCATCACCATCATCATCGTCGTCATCACCACCACAAGTCATCAGAGTTCGTCTGCCTAACCTTATGAGTGGTGAGTGTTTTGTTTGTTCATTATTTGTTAATAAACCATAATATGTATATACAATATTTTACGATGTTTTCATGCATTTTATGATTGTTCATGGTTCAATGGGTTAAGGAAGCAGTATGTATTGTTAGGCTAAGTAAATGCTATTATTATATTTCCCTATAATATATTTGTGCACCAAACATTCGCGAATTTTCAACATTCGCGAGGTTCTTGATCTAACCCTCACAAATGTGGAGGGCCTCCTGTAATGAATGTAGTAACTATATGCTAAAACTATTTTGGTTCACACACAGTATTGACACTTACTGGTACTATAAGTCCTTGCCATGTTAATATATTGCTCTCATCCACCTGGATGTCCCTGAAGGATTTAATTCCTGACTTACGGATATCTGCCAGTTCCTGTGAAAACAAATATTTGGAAAATTATGCAGTGCAGTATATAGATTATAGTTCTCAAAGTTTTCTACATACAGTACTGGTATCTATTACTAACCATTAGCCTAGTTACCATGCCAATGTCTATGACACCTGTCTATGACAGACAAGAGTACGAGATAACCGAGTACCAGTTTGTGAGTTTACCTCCACTAGCTCCCTCTTTTCCCTAAGAGTGTATTGCCCCATTCCTTTACAGTAATATATGTTAAACTTCATTCAGTGCAGTAATTAAGCTGTTGAATAAGAGAACTTATGTAGACTTGGGTGTATGTGAAAACTCCTGCAATAAAGCAGTATACTTGAAGGGGAGTTTCGGGGGTCAACGCCCCTGCTGAATGGTCTGTGACCAGGCCTCCTGGTGGATCAGGGCCTGATCAACAGGCTGTTACTACTGGTCGCACACAAACCGACATACAAACCACAGCACAGCTGGTCAGGTACTGACTTTAGGTGCCTGTCCAGCTCTTCCTCGAAGACAGCCAGGGGTCTATTGGTAATCCCCCTTGTGTACGCTGGGAGGCAGTTAAACGGTCTTGAGCCCCTGACACTTAGTGGTGTCTCTTGGCGTACTTTTAGCGAACCTGTTTTTCATTGGGGGGGATGCTGCCTCTCCTGCAGAGTCTTTTGCTTTCATAGGGATTGATTTTCGTGTGCAGATTTGGGACTAGTCTCTCTACGATTTTCCAAGCGTATATTATCATGCATCTTTCTTGCCTGCGCTCCAGGGAGTACAAATTAAGAGATTTCAACCGTTCCCAGTAATTTAGGTGCTTTATTGTAGTTATACGTGCCATGAAAGTTCTCGGTATATTCTCAAGGTCTTCATTTCACCTGCCTTGAAAGGGGCCGTTAGTGTACAGAAATATTTCAGCCCAGAGAGAACAAGTGATTTGAAGAGAATCATCATGGGTTTGGCATCTCTAGTCTTAAAGGTTTTCATTATCCATCCTATCATTTTCCTATCTTTTTCCTTGAATGTAAGATTCTCTGACATTATTACTCCCAGGTCCTTCATATTAGTTTTTCGCTCTTTTGTGTGGTTGGAATTTGTTTTATATTCCATTCCGATACAGTTTTAATTTCCTCGAGTTTTCTATAGCGAAGTACGTAATTGAAATTTGTCTTCATTGAGCTTCATATTGTTTTCTGTGGCCCATTTCAAGATTTGCAGTGTCCTCGATAGATGACACCATGCAAATTCAGGCATCATCAGCAAAGAAGAACAAGGTGCTGTGGCTTACATCTCTGTTTATGCCAAATATGAGGATGAGGAACAGAATGGAAAAAAAAAAAAAAAGAGTACTGTAGCTGCCTCTGACTTTACTCTGTTTACTATTACTCTGTTTCATATTTGTTAGGAAGTTATAGATCTATCTAGCCACTTTTCCTTTTATTCCTTTATCACATATTTTGTGTGCTATTAAACCATGATCACATTTGTGGATGGCTTTTGCAAAATCTGTGTATACTACATCTGCATTCTGTTTTCCTCCAGAGCATCCAAGATCATATGTGCAGTAAATGGTAATACAGTGTACTACAGTATTTATATAAAAAAAAAAATTCCCAGTTAACTGTGAATGAAGATACTGTCTGGTGAGCTCCTGGAAGCTCTTGAAATTACTATCTTTACTAGAATGGGTGCAAAATGCATGCTGACAAATATATCCCATGAGACTGAAACGTCATCATAAGTTTCATTCTCTTACGTGTGGTTATCTGTGTATTGTTTCAGTCATGGTATTGTACCTTTATTCTTTATGAACTCTTGTCATTTAGGTTGTATATACAACCTATGTACAGCAAAGAATAAATTATTTTATACAAACTGATATTTTGGGAGATGTAAGGAAAATGAATACATTTATTTAGGCTACAAGCACACTAAGGCATGTCTCATGCTTGGCCAGATATAAACAAAGACAGGTGGCATTTTCAGATTTACTTAACCTAACCAGACATTACCTTTCCTCCTCCTTCTTTCTTTCAACACGTCGGCCGTTTCCCACCAAGGCAGGGTGGCCCAAAAGGAAAAACAAAAGTTTCTCCTTTTACATTTAGTAATATATTCAGGAGAAGGGGTTACTGGCCCTTTGCTCTCGGCATTTTAGTCGCCTCTTACAACACGCATGGCTTTACGGAGGAAGAATTCTGTTCCACTTCCCCATGGAGATGAGAGGAAATAAGAACAAGAACTAGTAAGAAAATAGAAGAAAACCCAGAGGGGTGTGTATATACAGTGGTACCCCGACTTACGATATTTTTTCATTCCAGAATGCTGTTCAAGTGCCATTACCAAACGAATTTATCCCCATAAGGAATGATGTAAAATAGACTAGTCCTTTTAGACCCCCAAAATTACAATTACAAAAGCATTTAAAAAAATAAACTTACATAAAAGGGTGAGTTTGGGGACCATCGTAAGTCGGGGTACCACTGTATATGCTTGTACATGAATGTGTAGTGTGACCTAAGTGTAAGTAGCAAGATGTACCTGAAATCTTGCATGTTTAAGAGACAGAAAAAGACACTAGCAATCCTACCATCATGTAAAACAATTACAGGCTTTCATTTTACACTCACTTGGCAGGACGGTAGTACCTCCCTGGGCGGTTGCCGTCTACCAACCTACTACCTAGGTACCTTACCTAACCTTAACTAAACATACCTAAATAAAAATTTGCACAAGGAATACTTACTTATTCCATAATATTCATAGATTGTACAAGTTGATGTCAGTGGCATAACTAGGAGAGCAAGGAGAGCAACTGCTCCTCCTGAGCACATTTTTCAAAAGTGGTGCCTTTTCAACAATTTTTTAACTCTTTAGTTCACTTGTGCCAATGACATGTGTTCCATTTATCCTAACTTGTCCACATTGCACCATTCTTCTGACCTTACCAAAAACTAGCGCAATTGTGGAACGATCCTTTAGTCAGCTCAAAGACAAAGTTCTACCTTTTTTCTACAATAGGTAAGGATAGATTGTCTTGGTTAGCTTTGCTCTCCATTGAAAGAGTTGGCTACTGAGGTGGATTATAATAAAGTACGTAATAAATAACTTTGCTAGAATTAAGTCTAGATGAGTCTGTTGTAGTTGCTTCATACATTTTTCACATTGCTTAATTTTACGTTTAAAATTAAAATAATTAGATAGCACATGCTTTTATTATGTTTTGAGATTAATGAGTTTACTGTAAAATTTTATTTTGATTTTAAATACAAAATAACAATTATGTACTTCATTTAAAACTGCGGCCAGCAGTAACAGCCTGGTTGATCAGACCCTGATCCACCATGAGGCCTGGTCTCGGACCAGGCCGTGGAGGTGTTGACCCCCAAAACCCTCTCCAGGTAAACTCCAGGTACTTTCCTTGTTTTGATTTTAAAAATAAAATAAAAATATACAGTGGACCCCGCCTAACGAGCACCCCGGAAATCGTACAATTATGTAAGTATAATATTGTAAGTGCTTGTGGAAGTGTATTTTTGGGGGTCTGAAATAGACTAACCTACGTGACCTTATTTCTTAAGGAAGTACATTCGTTCGGTAATGGCACTTGAGCAGGCTTCTGGAATGAATTTTGCTCGTTAGGCAGGGGACCACTGTACAATGAATTTAAAATTATTTGGTACGTGTCACGGCGCCTTTTTTTTGTGTGCTTGCTCACCCTAACTTTAGAACCTGGCTACGCCACTGGCTGAAGTGTAAAATAATGATCGAGTTCTACCGAGTAGTTGTTGGTAACTATAGCCAGTCTTAAATACTGTACTAAGATTACTATTATACTATATTAAGAGGAAACAGAAATATGATTAGGTCAGTGATGTGTGGATAGTGAAGAACCAGTTCAGTTATTAAAAAGAATAAGTAAGTAAATAAGTTTATTCAGGTATACATAAATAGTTACATAGATTATCATACATAGCAGCATATGTGTAGAAAACCCATGATAACCCAAAAAAGTCACAGACACAAGTGAAGGTAATCAATATAGTTTATTATACTATCTGTAATTACCAGGTTAAGTTATTAATGGACTAAGGCGATACCTGTGATCAGCTCTGACAGTGTCACCACAGTGCCACATCTACCTAGTGCCATTTACATGGTGTCACTACAGGTACAACTTTCACTTGGTGCCATTATCTATCTGGTGTCAAGAGTGATAACTTCTCCACTTGGTGCCACCAATGCTGACATCTACCTGGTGCCAACATCAATATAGTGTCGCCAGTGCCAACACCTTCATACTTGGGAAATTCAGATTCCTCACACGGGAACCAATAAAAACTTAACAATATGCATATCCACTTTTTTTTTTTTTACTTTTAATGCCCCAAAAATCACAAAATATAACATCCTTAAAAATCGAAAATATTAACAAATTATAAACATATGCATTAAAATCAGGAGAATAAGAGAAGCCAAGCATTTACCAAACGACCTGGTAACAGAGGTCTTGAGGCGATTTTATTCCTTTTTCATGGAAGTTTATAACGTTTTAATGGTTTTCCTGGAGGGAGGAAGACTCCATATTCCTCCGAGTGCAGCTGTCAAGCAAGATAGGAAGAACTAGCAGAGACAGAGGGAAAAATATGAGCAGAACCCACCTTCTGCAGCCGCCGTGTCGCCGCCATACTTGTTTCTGCAGCTCTCAGCAGGTCTCTCTGGCTCATCATCATAACCCGCCACCTTCAAACTTAAATAAGTTTATTTAGGTAAAGGCACATGCAATTCACTTACACAAATTATCATACATAGTAATATATGCAAAACAATCATTGTGAAAAACAATTAAATTCCAGGAGCTTTTGTGATTTCTCATATTACCAATGACCTGTAGTCGTTGTTTTACATATGTCCCACTCTATTCAATATTCTAATTAATGCCTTACTTAATGCTATGCCTAGCCAGCCCCATCATTATATTATCAGTTTTGCTGATGATATAATGATTCACACCACCGGATTCTCCAACACCCAAAACATCCTTAACCATGTACTAGCCTCGTGTCAGGACCTGGGGTTGATAATCTCTACTGATAAAACAAAGATACTCAAAGGCGTCCTCCTCGACAGAGAGGCACAGTTCGCCAGATCCAGTTGCATGATGGGTCTCTTTTAGAATATGTAAACAGATACAGGTATCTAGGCTTTGAGGTCCCACTACTTGGACCTGTTGTAACAAGACTTTGTCGTCAATACAAAGAAAGGCTGAGAGCACTTAGAGTTGTGGCAGGGTTTCACCCCAGGTATGGTGCTAATGTTAAAATTGTGAAAATGATGTATCTTGCTTATATTAGATCATTAGTTGATTATGCTGCCCCACTACTTGCTCTTGTGTCTGACTGGAAGCTTGGAGGGTTGGAAAACTGCAGAACGAAGCAATGAGGATCATTTTAGGATGCCCTCGTACTGCCAAAATTTTAAATATGCAGAAAGAACTTGATATTCCAAGCATCAGAGATCGTGTTACTGAAAGAAATATCCTAATTGGGGTTAATATGCTCAGGCAAGCCCATTCAAACCCATGCACAGAAGCCCTCCAAACTTTCCTCAGCACTGGTGAACATCCCTCCAGATGGATCGAAAAAACTGGAACCGACCTCCGCATGAATCAGATACATGATCTGTGGCAAGTAAGGCAACAGCGGCACTTCTCCGCTCCATGGAATATTACCCCATTCCAAACTACCATCCCTCCATTTCCCCCCAAACTACTTCTTAAATCACAACCAAAGCTTCGCCTTGAAGCCAAACATGATGCTTTAAACTGTATTGATAATTTAGCCAAACAGCACACTCTCTCACAAATTATTTACGTTGATGGTTCTGTTCACCAATCCACTGGTGCAGCTGGTAGTGCTGCTGTTGTCATACAGCACGCATCAATAACTGGGCCTCTACCCTTCAGACAGAACTGTTTGCCATACTCCTTGCACTCAAATGCGTCCATGTATCTAAAGTTAACTCTCTAATTGTAACTGATTCTCTGTCATCCATAAATGCTCTCAACTCATCAAGTATAACTTGTAGCATGCTCGTGTCAGAAGCCAGGCACAAGTATGGTAGGATTCTGGATAGTAGAGTCAGAGTGCACATGCTGTGGATTCCATCTCACATTGGTCTTCAGATGCATGATCGAACTGATAAATTGGCTAAGTTTTATGCTTTCAAAGAGGGGATAGATTACAATCTTGGCTTGTCAGTTAGCAGTTTGAGAACAATAATACGAAAAGAACTTCAACTGAATTTTATTGACTTAAGACTCAGGGAGTTTGACACCAGTCAGTCCATCTATCATCATTCTATCATGCAGGAGGAGCCACATGTCTATGGTGCATCAAACAAAATAAGCAGACTCTTGGATGTCACTACCGCCCGCCTCCGGCTGGGTTACAAGTATCTTTGGCAGGTTAAATCACCACCACCAGATGTAGACCAAACAAGATGTAAACTTTGCCAGTTGGATTATTGTCACACCCTGCGTCATTATGTACTGGAGTGCGATAAAATTAATGAATTCAGAGACTACTCATTCAGAAATGTTCAAGATATGTCAAAGTATTTTATCCACAGTGGTATATTACAGACCATTCTGGAAAAATACCCTGACTTTGCTCCCTGTAAATAAAGCATTGACACGTGTGTGTGTGTGTGTGTGTGTGTGTGTGTACATGTGTGTATGTGTATGTGTGTATGTATATACATGTATGCGTGTGTATGTGTATATATGTATGTGTATATGTATATGTGTGTGTGTGTGACCCAACAATTAAAATTTGCACCAATAACTCATTACAGTTGTGGCTGGGTGTAGACTAATAGATTGCTCATTGCTTTATAATTTGTTCATGAGTGCAACCATGTACAGACGTAAGTAAATTTACTTACATGATTCATTACCTTGTAACTAGTGAATTAATTACCATTGTACCTTGTTCAGCTATCAAAACTTTGGGGCCCAGTCTCTGGACCCTATATATACCTCTGTAATCTGCAAATACCTTTGTAACTTGTCATGATTGTGACCATCTGAGTTCATTACCTTTGTAACTTGCTCAGCTATCAAACTTTGAGGTCCAGTCCCTGGACCCATTATGTACCTCTGTAATCTTTTGACTACCGCCCACAGGATGGGTATGGGGTGCATAATAAAGATATCAAACTAAAACATATATTATCTTATCACCTGTTTACTGTGATTTTATTGCATAGTAACATATGTGTAAATTACCTAGGATAACCCAAAAAAATCAGTGACTTATTTCCATTGGGGTCCTCGTAATATCTTATTATTTAAGCCTTAAAAATTAAAACAGCTAAGTAAGTATATTCAGGTATACACAAATACAGTTACATAATAATAATATAATAATAATAATATCTCTATTTTACTACATACTACTAGTACATAGAAAGCCCCTTGTTATGCTGAGCATTTCGGGCAAATTAGGTCAGTGTCCCAGGATGCGACTCACACCAGTCGACTAACACCCAGATACCCATTTTACTGATGGGGAACATAGATAACAGGTGTAAAGAAACACGTCCAATGTTTCTACCCTGGCTGGGAATCGTGACTTTACCACTGGGGTCCTTGATATTTCCATTGGGGTCCTTATTACACCATTATTACCCAACTTCCGCAGCCCCATTCTTTTATCAGTTATCTTTGCTTGTACGATAAATGATATCTTAAGTTAATTTATAATTATTACAATATAAAATCCTATTTTTAAAAAATGACTATTGACGTACATATAATAGTCACATGAAGAGCTAAACCCACATGGGCCATATAGCGTTGTGGTCAGGTACTTGAGGGCAGAGGGTGCATTGGTTAGGGGTGTATACATGGTGTTCCAGGGGTCAACGCCCCCGCGGCCCGGTCCATGACCAGGCCTCGCGGTGGATCAGGGCCTGATCAACCAGGCTGTTACTGCTGGTCATACGCAAACCGACTTACAAACCAAAGCCTGGCTGGTCAAGTACTGACTTTAGGTGCCTGCCCAGCTCCCTCTTGAAGACAGCCAGGGGTCTATTGGTAATCCCCCTTATGTATGCTGAAAGGCAGTTGAACAGTCTTGGACCCCTGACACTTATTGTGTTGTCTCTTAGTAACTGTAACAGCCTGGCTGATCAGGCCCTGATCCACCACGAGGCCTGGTCACAAACCGAGCCACGGAGGCGTTGACCCCCCCCCCAGCCCTCTCCAGGTATACTCGTGGCACCTCCTGCTTTTCATTGGGGGGATGTTGCACCGCCTGCCGAGTCTTTTGCTTTCATAGGAGTGATTTCCGTATGCAGATTTGGGACTAGTCCCTCTAGGATTTTCCAAGTGTATATTATCATGCATTTTTCTCGCCTGTACTCCAAGGAGTACAGGTCAAAGGACTTCAACCGTTCCCAGTAATTTATGTTGCTTTATTGTACTTATGTGCAGTGAAAGTTCTCTGTATATTCTACAGGTCTGCAATTTCGCCTGCCTTGAAAGGGGCTGTTAGTATACAGTAGCAGTGGCGTTGCTAGGGTTGGTGTCACCCGGGGCGGCATCTTTGGTGTCACCCGGGGCGGCATCTTTGGTGTCACCCCCATGGGTAAGTAAGTTTATTCAGGGGGGAGTAAACTCCAGTTACGTCACTACTGCCTGACCAGTTACGTCACTACTGCATGACCAGTTACGTCACTACTGCATGACCAGTTACGTCACTACTGCATGACCAGTTACGTTACTACTGCATGACCAGTTATGTCACTACTGCATGACCAGTGACTAATGCTTAGCAATGAGAACGTTTGAGGGCCATAAACCGAACAGAATACTTCTCAACTTTATTAATGATAAAATAAATAATCGTAATAATATTGAGGAAAACATTAACTCAAATACCACTTTGAGTACAGGCAACAGATCCTATATTTATACATCTTCAACAATGCAAAAAAAAAGAAAAACTTGAAAAATAAAGAAAAACATTGCAATATCAGAGAAACACTAGTTCCGATTTGACCTTGAGTACAGGTAACATCTCAGTGACCTTGAGTACAGGTAACATCTCAGTGACCTTGAGTACAGGTAACATCTCAATGAATCTGATCTTACATTTCCTTGCTTTCAATCTTGCAAAATCATCTATCACATTATCAAAATCAATGATTTTCCCTATATAGGCCTATTTGTATTCTGTAATCATATAAGAGGATATATAGAAACGAAGGATTTTTCTCTTATGTTGGTGCATCAATGTTTTGTGCATTAGTGTCTCCATTAGAGGCTCTATGGTGTCCCCCGGGGGCGCCCCCGCCTTACGACGCCACTGCAGTAGTACTCTAGCCTAGAGAGAACAAGTGATTTGAAAAGAACACCAATGGCTTGGCATCAATAGTTTTGAATGTTCTCATTACGTATACATCCAATAATTTTCCTATTGGTAGAGACTGTTGGGATCTTTGAAAGTTATTCTCTGACATTATAACTCCCAGGTCCTTCACGTTAGTTGTTCGCTCTATTGTGTGGTTGGAATCTGTTTTATACTCCGATCTAGTTTTCATTTCCTCGAGATTTCCATAGAGGAGTAATTGAAATTTGTCCTCAATGAACTTCATATAGTTTTCTGAGGTCCATTTAAAGACTTGGTTAATGTCTGCTTGATTTGCAGTGTCCTCAATGGATGACAGTCATGTAAATTCTGGTATCATCAACAAAGGAGGACACAGTGCTGTGGCTTACATCTCTGTCTATGTCAGAGATGAGGATGAGGAAAAGGATGAGAGCGAATACTGTACCTTGAGGAACAGCTTTTCACTGTAACCACCTCTGACTTTACTCTGTTTTTTAGTTTAATATCTTTATTATGCACCCTTTTTGTGTTCTATTTGTTAAGAAGTTATAGATCCATCTACCCACTTTTTCTGTTATTCCTTTATCACGCATTTTGTGTGCTATTACACCATGAACGCACTTCCTGAAGGCTTTCGTAAAGTCTGTGAATACTACATCTGCATTTTGTTTTTCCTCCAGTGCATCCAAGCCCATGTCATAGTGGTCCAGTAGTCGCGAGAGTCAGGAGCGACATGCTTTAAACCCATGCTGCCCTGGGTTGTGCAATTGTTGGGGTGTCAAGATGGTTGGCGATCTTGCTACTTAGAACCTTTTCAAAGATTTTTATGATGTGGGACATTAATGCTATCGGTCTGTAAATCTTTGCAATTGCTTTACTGCCACCTTTGTGGAGTGGGGCTATATCCGTTGTTTTTAGTGACTGTGAAATGACTCTTGTCTATTCTCCATCTCCATAGAATATTTAAGGCATGTGAAAGGGGTTTCTTGCAGTTCTTGATGAACACAGTCCAAGAGTCTGGGCCTGGGGCAGGGTGAATAGGCATGTCATTTATTGCTTTTTTTTCAGTCCTATGGTGTTAGGATCAATATATGCTTACTCTCAATATCTATAATCATCTCAAATGTAATGTTAATTATTCCATTGTGTCCACCTTAGGTTAATAATCAAAACTGTAATTCTTCTCTACCAAACTTATTAGTCTTAAATTTGCCCGAAATTCTCTACATATAAAGGGGCTTTTGGCATGTACACGAATTTGTTATACTCCTTTGTACAAACATGTATCATGCTAAAATAAAAATTATTATTATTATTACATATTATTAAGCTGAAGGGGGTAGGCGAGTTTCAGTGGGGAGAAATAAATGGGATTAAGTCAGGAGTATCTGAGAGAGTTAGAGCTAAGGAAGGGGTAGCAATAATGTTGAAGGATCAGTTATGGAAGGAAAAGAGGGAATATAAATGTAAATTCAAGGATTATGTGGATTAAAATAAGGGTCGGATGCAAAAGTGGGTCATAATAAGCGTGTATGCACCTGGAGAAGAGAGGAGGTAGAGGAGAGAGAGAGATTTTGGGAGATGTTAAGCGAATGTATAGGAACTTTTGAACCAAATGAGAGAGTAATTGGGTAGGGACCTAAATGCTAAAGTGGGAGAAACATGCAGAGAGGGTGTAGTAGGTAAGTTTGGGGTGCCAGGTGTAAATGATAATGGGAGCCCTTTGATTGAACTTTGTATAGAAAGGGGTTTAGTTATAGGTAATACATATTTTAAGAAAAAGAGGATAAATAAGTATACAAGATATGATGTAGGGCGTAATGACAGTAGTTTGTTGGACTATGTATTGATAGATAAAAGACTGTTGAGTAGACTTCAGGATGTACATGTTTATAGAGGGCTACAGATATATCAGATCACTTTTTAGTTATAGCTACAGTGGGAGTAAAAGGTAGATGGGATACAAGGAAAATAGAATCAGTAAGTAAAAGAGAGGTGAAGGTTTATAAACTAAAAGAGGAGGCAGTTAGGGTAAGATATAAACAACTATTGGAGGATAGATGGGCTAGTGAGAGTGTAGGCAATGGGGTCGAAAATGTATGGGGTAGATTTAAAAATGTAGTGTTAGAGTGTTCAGCAGAAGTTTGTGGTTACAGGCGAGTGGGTGCGGGAGGGAAGAGGAGCGATTGGTGGAATGATGATGAAAGAGAGTAGTAAGGAGAAAAAGTTAGCATATGAGAGGTTTTTACAAAGTAGAAGTGATGCAAGGAGGGAAGAGTATATGGAGAGAAAAGAGAGGTTAAAAGAGTGGTGAAGCAATGTAAAAAGAGAGCAGATGAGAGAGTGGGTGAGATGTTATCAGCAAATTTTGTTGAAAATAAGAAAAAGTTTTGGAATGAGATTAATAAGTTGAGGAAGCCTAGAGAACAAATGGATTTGACAGTTAAAAATAGGAGAGGAGAGTTATTAAATGGAGAGTTAGAGGTATCGGAAGATGGAGAGAATATTTTGAGGATTTGTTAAATGTTGATGAAGACAGGGAAGCTGTGATTTCGTGTGTAGGGCAAGGAGGAATAACATCTTGTAGGAGTGTGGAAGAGCCAGTTGTGGGTGTAGGGAAGTTCGTGAGGCAGTGGGTAGAATGAAAGGGGGTAAGGCAGCTGGGATTGATGGGATAAAGATAGAAATGTTAAAAGCAGGTGGGGATATAATTTTGGAGTGGTTGGTGCTATTATTTAATAAATGTATGGAAGAGGGTAAGGTACCTAGGGATTGGCAGAGAGCGTGTATTGTTCCTTTGTATAAAGGCAAAGGGGACAAAAGAGAGTGCAAAAATTATAGGGGAATAAGTCTGTTGAGTGTACCTGTAAAGTGTATGGTAGAGTTATTATTGAAAGAATTAAGAGTAAAACAGAAAGCAGGATAGCAGATGAACAAGGGGCTTTAGGAAAGGTAGGGGTGTGTAGACCAAGTGTTTACAGTGAAACATATAGGTGAACAGTATTTGGATAAGGGTAAAGATGTTTTTGTGGCATTTATGGATTTGGAAAAGGCGTATGATAGGGTGGATAGGGGGGCAATGTGGCAGATGTTGCAGGTGTATGGAATAGGAGGAAGGTTACTGAAGGCAGTGAAGAGTTTTTATGAGGATAGTGAGGCTCAGGTTAGAGTGTGTAGGAGGGAAGGGACTATTTCCCAGTAAAAGTGGGCCTTAGACAAGGATGTGTGATGTCACCGTGGTTGTTCAATATATTTATAGATGGGGTTGTAAGAGAAGTGAATGCGAGGGTCTTGGCAAGAGGTGTTGGGCTAAAAGATAAAGAAGCAAATACAAAGTGGGAGTTGTCACAGTTGCTTTTTGCTGATGACACTGTGCTTTTGGGAGATTCTGAAGAGAAGCTGCAGAGGTTGGTGGATGAATTTGGTAGGGTGTAAAAGAAGAAAATTGAAAGTGAATATAGGAAAGAGTAAGGTGATGAGGATAACAAAAAGAATAGGTGACGAAAGATTGGATATCAGATTGGAGGGAGAGAGTATGGAGGAGGTGAATGTATTCAGATATTTGGGAGTGGACATGTCGGCGGATGGGTCTATGAAGGATGAGGTGAATCATAGAATTGATGAGGGGAAAAGGGTGAGTGGAGCACTTCGGAGTCTGTGGAGACAAAGAACCTTGTCCATGGAAGTAAAGAGGGGAATGTATGAAAGTATAGTTATACCAACGCTCTTATATGGGTGTGAAGCATGGGTGATGAATGTTGCAACGAGGAGAAGGCTGGAGGCAGTGGAGATGTCATGTCTGAGGTCAATGTGTGGTGTGAATATAATGCAGAGAATTCGGAGTTTGGAAATTAGGAGGAGGTAGGGATTACCAAAACGATTGTCCAGAGAGCTGAGGAGGGGTTGTTGAGGTGGTTTGGACATGTAGAGAGAATGGAACGAGACAGAGTGACTTCGAGAGTGTATGGATCTGTAGTGGAGGGAAGGCGGGGTAGGGGTCGGCCTAGGAAAGGTTGGAGGGAGGGGTAAAGGAAGTTTTGTGTGCGGGGCTTGGATTTCCAGCAAGCATGTGAGCGTATTTGATAGGAGTGAATGGAGGCATATGGTTTTAATACTTGACGTGCTGTTGGAGTGTGAGCAAAGTAACATTTATGAAGGGATTCAGGAAACGGCAGGCCGGACTTGAGTTCTGGAGATGGGAAGTACAGTGCCGGCACTCTGAAGGAGGGGTGTAAATGTTGCAGTTTTATAACTGTAGTGTAAAGCACCCTTCTGGCAAGACAGTGATAGAGTGAATGATGATGAAAGTTTTTCTTTTTCGGGCCACCCTGCCTTGGTGGGAATCGGCCGATGTGTTAATAAAAAAAAATACATATTATTATTACGTATACCAGAAATTCTTGAATTAACCAAATTTTTAGTCTCAGTCATAAAAATTAAATTAGACTGTCGACCCTTATCTGATTAACGGATCACTAAACGATGAGTCATACTGAGACTTCAGCATCTCATTAATTTCTTTGTTATCTGTGTAAGTCCCATCTCGTTTAAGTAGGGGTCCAATACTGGAGGTTATTTTTGCCCTAGATTTGGCATAAGAAAAGAAATATTTTGGGTTTCTTTCAATTTCATTTATTGCTTAAAGTTGTTCTTATGTTTCATGGCTCCTGTATAATTCCTTAAGCTTAAGATCAATATTTTATATTTCTCTGTGATTCTTCGCCTTCGCCTGTAGAGGGAGAATCTCTCTCTTTCTAGTTTACATCTCTTCTTTTTTCTTAGGGAAATGTGCCTTGAGTATACCTCAAGTGCCACAGAGTTAATTCTTTCTAGGCAAAGGTTCAAATCCGGGTTGTTTAGGATATCTTCCCAGCATGTTTTATTTAGGACATGGTTAATTTGATCTCACTGGATGTTTCTGTTATTGAAGTTGAATTTGGTGAAGACACCCTCATAAATGATCTTTGTTTGCTTGTGTGAGTGTATTGGTTAGAGGTTTTAGGTCATCACTTAGTGCACTAGGAAATAAATCACTTTGACTTTTTTGGAGTTATTCTAGGTAATTTACACATATTAGGTATGATAATTGCACTTATTTGTACCTGTACCTAAATAAACTTACTAGTTTCTGTTAAAAAGTCAAAGAATCTGCATCAAAGATAGAGCATACAGCTAGGAAGTCAATGAAGAGTGTTAGGCAAAGTAGGTGTCGGAAGTGAATCGTATGTATGCATGCTGATAGTGAGGACAATCTGTTTAGATATGGTGGACTAACACTGACAGTGCCACCTAGCAGTCCTTGCAGAGAGGTACCATTTGTTTCTCCATTCGTATCCTCTGAGTCTGGCTCTTCAGTGAGAATACTAAGACTGATGAAACTTTACCTCTGTACAACAGGATTCTGCAATCGAATAAAGGTGAATGTTACAACCGAGAGACTGGTGGTGGTAGTTTGATGTTTCAGTAATAAAGAAACTTAAGTGTTGCACTTGTGTTTTATTCATTAACTTGGTTGTATTGTATTTTTTTTTTCAACAAGTCGGCTGTCTCCCACCGAGGCAGGGTGACCCAAAAAGAAAGAAAATCCCAAAAAAGAAAATACTTTCATCATCATTCAACACTTTCACCTCACTCATACATAATCACTGTCTTTGCAGAGGCGCTCAGATACGAAATGAAACCTTCACCAAAGGAAAAATTTTATGAATTTATTCTAAAAAGAATTAATTATCAATGAACAGTTCCCAACCTTAACCAATACGACTGGACATGCTGCCATAGAAAAACACATCAGAGAATCCTTAATAACTATGTACCAAATGCATGGACAAAATTTACTTCTACAATGTTATTAATGCGGAAAAAAAAAGTTTCTCTACTCACTCCTGGGCACAAATAATATCAGGCAACTTAGATGTAGAAAACAGAGGAGTAAAGACTATTTTCATTTTTCATGAATGAAAAAATGCAGCTGTAATGATTTTTTAAGAATTTTTTTTTTTTTTTATAACCCCTGTGGTTTAGCACTTCTATTTGATTATAATAATAATAATAAGAATTTTTTTAATTCTAAGAAAAATTATATTAATCTTAGTCCTGGCTTTGTCTCTGTAAATGCCTTCTTTTCTCATTATACTTCCATTCCAGCATGACCTCTACCACTACTACTTCCACTACCAGCATTACCTCTACCATTACTTCCACTACCAGCATGACCTCTACCACTACTACTTTCAGGACCAGCATGACCTCTACCATCCACTACCAGCATTACCTCTACCTTTACTTCCACTACCAGCATGACCTCTACCACTACTACTTCCACTACCAGCATGACCTCTACCACTACTACTTTCACTATCAGCATTACCTCTACCACTACTTCTCAACTTCTTTCTTTCTTCCTCTCCTTGTCCCATCCCTGTCACCCTCTCCTATATATACTGGCTCCCTCAACTTTGTGTGTTAGTGTGACTTGTAAATGGTCCAAGTTGGAGCGAAACGTTGCCATAAGCTTCTCTCTCCTATGTGCGGGTATTTGTGTAAAGTGCAGGCAGATAGTCTGCATGAAAGGCTGAACCATCGGAGAGGACTCAATACTACAAGAGCAATGGCAGTGGAGCCAGCATCAGTAATGGTGGCTGCAGCAATGATGTGTGGCAACAGCATCAGTAGGGATTGTCATCACCTATGGCAGTGGCTTCAAGAATAACAAAGTAACAGTAGGGGGACTATTATTATAATCATAACTAAGTGCTAAACCCATAAGGGTCATACAGCGAACAGTAGGGAGTCAGCAGCAGCTGCACTACCCACACTAGGTGAAGTCCACTTACCACAAGTCAATTGAAATCACAGGCTATAAACCAGCTGTTTAGGTGAAAAGATGGAGAGGTGGGAGGTATATATTTTAAGTCAATCTGGAGAAAGAGATAATAATAATAAAATCAATGTAAGTGCTAAGACCAAAAGGGTCATACAGTGCTACAGAGGCATAAGCATCAATTCCTAGCATCCTGAACCTCGTCCCATCCATCCTCCGTTCCTACAGCAAAAAAGCCACTTTGAAGAGTTGTTCATATGCTTTTGTTTCTAATATTTACTCCTCTTTTATTATCTTCCTGGGAAAGTTCCAAACACTGTGGGGGCCATACAGGCCCAGGGGTAAAGGGAGGCAATCAGGTTTGGTCCACAGGAGAGGATAGCTCTAATTCATTGGATAAAGAGCCCATCACCAGCATCAAGGACTCTCCTTGCAGGATCCTCCACGTTTTACAGCGCTGTATGATCCTAATGGGTCCAGCTAATGTAAACAAAAAATCTTCCCAGTAGCTCAATGGCAGGAAAAGCTTGATCCACCTGGATCATATTATTTTTTCAATGAACCAGCTGTCTTCCCACCAAGGTAGGGTGACCCAAAAATGAAGAAACACTTTCACCATCATTCACTTCATCAATGTCTGGCCAGAGGGACACTGATACTACAATTCAAAACTGCAAATATCCACACCACTCCTCCAGAGTGCAGGCACTGCACTATAGACTAGTAGTGGCTTATTTTATCCAACCATTCCAGTTTACAATCATTATTCATAAAAGAGAAACTAAATCTATATGGGTCATTAAGCACAAGATAAAAGAGATGGCAAAAGACAGGAAAGTTCAGGCAAAGAAAAACAGAAAGATGAGTGGGAAAACAGTATTCAATGAAACAATAATGTGGGATTATCATAAATGCAATAAAAAAAAGCAGAAGTGTTTATGCAATTTATTTAATAGTCGAGTCCTTTAAAATGTGGATACAAACAAAATGAGAGACAACTGTATATTGTGAATTGTCCCATTTAAAAGAAAAATATAAAATATGAAAAAATTAAGCTTTTCAAATTTTTTAAGCTTGAACAAAAAAACTATTAGTGTTTTCAGTAATGAAGTAGTTAAACTGCTTAATATTGCAGTTGACAACCTTTGTTAAAGTAAAAAAAAAAAAAATACATTTGTATTAACTCAATAAAATAATTTAAGTATTCAAAATGAACAGCTGTGATAAACAACCAAGGCAACTGCTTAGATATTGTATTTGCTTGTTATTTGCCTGACATACAAAATATGCTTTTCTGCAATAAGTTTTAAAACTGACAATTTGGACATGTAAAAAACTAAGTTATTTTTATAACAAATTTAACTAGTTTTATCTCCAGTGTCTCTATTTCTATAAAAATACTTATACTCTTCTTTCTTCCTTCTACACTAATCTGTGCTCAGTATGGACTTAAAATTTCACTGTTACCTACAAATAAAAATCAATACATAAATTTACAGAATACTATTTTTTTTTTATTTACACTTTGGCTGTCTCTCACCAAGGTAGGGTGGGAGACAGAAAGAAGAGAACACTTTTATTGTCACTCATTCAATCATTGTCTTGTCAGAAGTATGCTAACATCACTGTTCAGATGCCCCACCAAACTGCAACATCACCCATCATACAGGCACTGTACCTCCCACCTCCAGATCTCAGGTCCAGCTAACTGGTTTCCCTGAAACCCCTCAAAAATGTTACCTTATTCATGCTCCAACAGTATGTCAAATCATAGAAACCACTTTCCTCCACTCACTCCTATGTAACATACACAAGATTGTCGTATGTCCAAGCACCTAGCACTCAAAACCTTCTTTCCCTTTTCCCTCCATCCTTTAATAGATCAACCCCTACCACTCCTTTCCTTTCCCCCAGATTTATACACCTTCCTGGTCATCTAAATGTCTAAACCACCCCAACAACCCCTCCTCATCCCTCTGAATAATGCCTCTGGTGACTCCACACCTCCTCCTATCTCAAAGCTCCAAACTCTCTGTATAATATTCAAACCACACATTACCCTAAAACACATCTCTACTGCCTCGTGTCTTCTCCTCACTGCAACATTCAAAACCCATGCTTCACATCTATTCGACAGTGTTGGTATCACTATACTCTGGTACATCACCCTTATTGCCAGAGAATACTATACATATGTACCTAGAAAGATATACATATGTTGGCATTTAACTTTATGTGCTGACAATTATCTCCAGTTTTTTTTAAACTGAATTTGTTTTCGAGGTTTAATCTGTCTATTTACTTTGAGACGTCCAGCGCCTTCACGACTTATATGCTGTAAGTACGGTGCTTCTCCTGTTAAAAAAAAAAGTAAAATAAATAAAAATTGAGTTACAGTACCACCTCATATAGTAATAAAAAAATCATCACAATATGTATATATTTCTTTATAGACATTATATAGTAGTACATACATATTCTTCATAATGTAGAGTGGTAAATATTCTAACAATTACGTATTCTTAAAATATTTGTTCTCACAAAACAATGCTAAACTTGTCCTGATGTCTTTCCAACAACTATTATAAATATGCTGCATGTGTCTGTGCTTCCTCAAACTTTTAGCCTTTCTTGATTTTGGCAGAATCAACACTTCTTTAATATTTGGTTTGCATGACGTGATACTGTATTATTATAATTATGGAAAGCACTAAAATCATGAGGGTCATTCAGAGCTACAGTTAGGGTGCTGGAGGATTATTATTATCATTATGTTCTTGTTAAATGCTAAACCCATGTGGGTCGTTCAGCGTAAAACATGGTGGAGGCTTGATCCTCTGCCTGCTGAGCACAAGATAGACGCACTTCCCATTTGTACTCTCTTAGCTCAGGTACTGGAGGAAAGCTGAAAATTAGGTTGGTGGGCTCTATGAAGTGCAGGGCAATTAATTCTTGCAGAGTGGAGCAGAGTTTCCCTCCACAAAATGACAATGTGAGATTATGGCATGACCAATACATATAGTATATGTAAGAGAACCATTTTCCACAACCCAGTGTGATGACATGCACTTGCCCAGTTAGTACTGGAAAATAATCCAAAAATGTCAACTGCATACACTAGATTGAAAAGAAGAAAACTGTGGAATGCACAAAGGAGTCAGCAAGTTCACTGCCCTGACCTCCAGCAAGGACAAGGACCAGCAAACGACAGTTCTTTTTGTGTCTGTTGAAGATGCAACGTATGAAAATATTGATATGTAGTTGTCTTAAACCCAAGTTACATATTTTCCTTTTGTATGATTGTAGAGATATCTGCATTTTCAATATTGAGAGGAAAAAAAGGCTATACCCAATAATTCATCAAGCAGAAAATTAACATATGTAAATGACTCAGCAAAAGATAAGATTGTTTAGATAATGCCAATGATATGAAAGTTTCAGAGACATAGAGATTAAGAAAAAAAAAGCAGGGAATAATGAAACTTGTTTTGGAAATAGAAATAATGTCACATTGTAAATTCCTGTAAATCATACAAATGCAGTAAAAAAAATTAAGAGAAAGATCAATAGTTGGACAGGCAAAAATAAATCAAAAGTAAGCAAATACAGAATATGTGAAGGTGACCTGATGAGGGAGCTACTTAGACTCAGTCACAATATTCAGTGAAATATAATGAATACTAGAAATCCAACTTACCTGGTGAGAAAAGTTTATAGATAGGGTCTGGGAGATGCATCTCTGGCATAATGACTGCATTTACTTGAGTGGTAATCTGCTGAGGTTGAAGGGAGGTCAAGATAGTCAGCTCTCGGGTTAATGGGTCAATGCTGCTAATGATTCCCCAACCAACTACCTCCCCAAACCATGAGTCTTCTATTAACTGCTTTGGATGATCCAGACTAACAGTTTCTATATTATCAGGACTCACTTGACATAGTGAAACAAGCTGTGCATTCAATGCTTTCAATATACAATGTCTAGGTATCTGACGATTACATACATGCAGGACCACATCTGTCCATGACAGCTTCACTATATTAGATGTATTATTATTGGTTTCTGTCATGTTTCCTGGTAGCTTACCAATAAATTGGCCTACATGAGCCATTATAGCCAAATCTCGTAGCACTTTAGGTTTAAAAGAATGTGGAGTATTGCGCGCTTTTGCTACTGATGGCAAAATGAACAAGCTGTAGTAAAGCTCTGACTGGTTAGCCTGGGTGACAATTCCACCTCTAGCACTAATAACTTCCTTACTGTGCAATTCCATTGGAAAATTGATTCGAGAATGAGAACCCTGTATCTGAATAACATGTGTTGGTTTTAAGATTCTCAGTACATCAAGCATGATGCTCAGACCTGTACCTTGGGTCCATCCCATGGTATTAACTACCAGAGGTAAAGATGGCTGCTCTTGGCTGAGTCGATGCAGATACTGTATTGCAGCTATGTATCTCTGAAGCATAAACTGTGGACTTGTTGCACCAACTAGCACCTGTTTAACATAGGGTACAAAACTTGTTGTGTGATGAACATATGCTGGTCCAAGAAGTGGTTTTGTTAACCGAACCAATGACAAACAAGTGGGTAATGAAAATTCAGATTGCCCAGGATCAAGATCAAGACACATAATACCTGAATCAGGCTTATTAGTAAGCAAACTGTTGATGATATACTTAAAGAAGGTGGACTTTCCAACACCTTTTCCTCCACACAGCACCACACGAGGGACTGTCAAAAAATGAAAATGATTATTAAAAACATTATATTGTAAACAGTGTTTTGAAAATGAGAATTAGCAATGCAAGTAAATAGAGAGTGTATTAACATCTTTTGTCTGCCTCTGCATAAAACCACGGTTCAAGTCAAACTGTACAAGATGGCCTCTTTGCAAACAACTCCTATCTCTCAAAATGAAAATTATGCAGATAGATAATTTGATTATTGTCTGTGAAGGGTTGACTCAAAATGCAAACATTGATTTTGAAGTTTTAGAAACAAAACCTTATGATGGTTACTATCATAGAAGGCTTAGGAATCTTTAGTTCATCAACAATACTATAATTCTTTCCTTTGAATAATTTTCTTTTCAGATTATGAGTCAAATGTGATGTGCAAATCATTTTATCACAATGGCAATTTCCCACCAAATTAATGTGACCCCCCCCCCAAAAAAAAAGAGAACACAGTCACCATTATTCATTCAATAGCTGTCTTGCCAGGAGTGTGGTGACGTCATAATTCAAATGATCCTCTAAACTGTAACATCCCCACTCCTCCTCCTCCAAAGTGCAGGCACTGTGCAATACCTAATCAGTTTTTCTGAATCCCATAAAGAAATAAATATATGAATAAATAAATATAGGTGAGTACACACACACACATACAGTGGACCCTCGGTTTTTGTACAGCTCCCAACTCGAACAATTATGTAAGTGTATTTTTGCAAGTGCTTTTGTAAATGTATTTTTGGGGGTCTGAAACGACTAATCTAATTTACATTCGTCCTTATGGGAACAAATTCGTTCAGTAATGGCACTCGAACAGCATTCTGGAAAGAATTATCGACAAAAACTGAGGGTCCACTGTACATTTATTTTCCCCTCCACCCCTCCTTCAGAGAGCAGATACTGCACTTTCCACCTCCAGAACTCAAGTCCGGTTAACCAGTTTCCCTGAATCCCTTCATAATACAGTGGTACCTCGAGTTACGATATTTTTTCGTTCAAGAATGCTGTTCAAGTGCCATTACCAAACGAATGTATCCCCATAAGGAATAATGTAAAATAGACTAGTCCTTTTACACCCCAAAAATATACCTACAAAAACATTTAAAAAAATAAACTTACATAAAAGGGCGATTTTGGGGACCATCGTAACTCGAGGTACCACTGTATTACCTTACAACCCAACAAGTCATCAAGCCCCAAAAAATATATTTGCCTCCACTCACTCCTATCTAACACTCACACACGCCTGCTGGATGTACAAATCCCTCACACAAACAAAACCTCCTTTACCCCCTCCACCAACCTTTCCTAGGATAACCCCTACCCCCATCTTCCCCTCCACAATAATTTATACACCCTCCAAGTCATTCTATTTTTCTCCATCCTCTCTAAATTTCCAAACAACCTCAACAACCCCTCCCCAGCCCTCTGGATAATACTTTTAGTAACCCCGCACCTCCTCCTAATCTCCAAACTACAAATTTTCTGCATAATATTTACACCACACATTGCTCTCAAACATGAATCTCCACTGCCTCCAGCCTCCTCTTCACTGCAACATTCACAACCCCTGCCTCATGCTCACATAAGAGTGTTGGTACCACTAAACATGTATTCTCATACATTTCCCTTTTTGTCTCCATGGATAACATGCTTGATCCAAGGAATCACAAGTTAGCTCCAATTCTTTAAATCAAGAGCCCTTCACCAGCATTAAAGCACCTCCCTTCAAGGGAATGTGAATGTGAATTTTTCAATTATCTAAGCCATGATTCCATTATCAGTAGATCAAGTTATGATTACAAAATCAATATTTAGCTTTGTGTCAACTAAATGCATTTACTTATGCTACACTAGTTTACACAACATCTTCAACAGAGAGGTTATCTTCACAGACTGTACATGTCAATACACATCCACTTGCACAAGTACTTAGTACTTTCTAATTTCCAGTTTAATCCTACATAAATATACTTTGCAGAAATTTTGCACATCCAAACTTTGTATATATTTTTTTTTCATCCTGATAATTGGAGTTCAGAAGTGACATTTAAACTTAAGACAGTGGAATAAATAAGTGTAGAGATAAGTTTGAGGTGTTCAGTCCCTTAGTGTTGAAGAAGTCATTTTGAGGATGCAGACTGAATACCTCTATCTAGGTTGAGGTCCTGAAAACCTCAAAATGACTTCTTCAAGACTGAGGGACTGAACACCTCAAACCTATTTCACCACTTCATCCACTGTCTCCAGTTTAAATGTCACCTATATACTTAACAAAGAAGCCTACTATGCAGGTGAAACATTTCAGCACTAAAGATATTCAAGTGTTGGACATGTGTTTCATTCTCTAGCTTGTGGGTATTGTATATCACTAGTATAATACTACTATACTGTATATATAAAATCAGGTAAGCTTACCATTGCCACAAGTCCAACAAGAAGTGATTGTGTCTATAATATCATGCCAAAGAGGATCTTCTATTGTAAGACAATAATTATTCTGGTTCATTTGTGTAATAAGAGTTGCTGAAATATCATCCCAAGGCTCTTGCCTTTCTCTGCCGTAAAAGAGCCGTTCCCAGCCAACCAATGACAAAAATCTTGCAACAGGTGGAAAGGATTGCTGTATCTCTAATATCAACAATGGTCCATTCTGTAAAAATAATTTTACTCAATGATAGTTATGGTAACAATGTATAATAATGTAGTATGTACACACAATAACCACTTGGCATATTTTCTTTAATTTTCCTTTCATGTGCTTTACTATGCAACCTTAAAGACAAAAAAAATGAAGAAAATAGTCAGACCTCCAAATTCAAGGTATTTTAAATTCACAGAAAATTATTATTAATTGTTTTTATTGGATGGTATTTTGCAAATAATTCTGATTAGCTATTTGCATTTTTTGGCATTCCCGTTTTGTTTTGGCTTGGCACGAGATCAACCCCAGGATTTTATTTAATATATGCTTACTGAATTTTCCAAGCCCAAACTTAATACTGTATTTTAAAGATATATGATACATGTACAATAATTACCTGATTACTGAAGACATCTTGAAGCCACTTAGTAGGTATTCTCTTGTCTTGAAGGCTGCTATCCATGGAGTTCATGTTGCCAGCACTCACTGCACTGATACCAAGTAAGGCACCAGAAGAAACTGAATAAACTGTCTGCATTTCTCCTTCCTGTAGTGTGTAGCCCAACACTTTAGCAGTACCCAGTAAAGGACAAATACGCACCAGTCCATGAATATATATGGTGGATCCAGGGGTAATAGCTGCCACAAGTGTATCTCTACTAGTGGCTGTTACAGATGCAACCTCTCCTATTAACAAGTGTTTATTACTTTTTGTCTTTATTATTCCTTGTGGATGATCAGCTCTGTCACATATGGTCTTATGTTTTGTACCTATATTTTTTGTTTCTACCTGTGCACTTCGTGTTTGATCAGCTCTTTCACATATGGTCTTATGTTTTGTACCTGTATTTTTTGTTTCTACCTGTGCACTCTGCGTTTGATCTTCCCCATCAGAATCTTGCCACGTGTTCAGAGCTTGGTAAAAACAACCAACCTCTGATTGTCCCAAATTCTGGTTTTCACTTTCCCCAACCTTATAAAATGGTCTTTCTTCCCCATTATCAAGAACATCAAATAACATGTCAGCTTGACATGAGTAATCCAATTCATTTTTCTTCAGGCCAGATAATTTATCTGTCTGTTGATTAAGTTGTTCAGAGTCTTTCTTGGTTTTATTTATCTTTGATGCCTTTACAATACTACTAACTTTTCTTTTTTTTGTTTTTTTGAGTTTGGCAGAACAAACCAATACTATACTGCCATTCTTTTTCTTCTTTACTTGGGAACTGAAAACATTGGACACCTTCTCTTTTGTGGTTTTCTTCTTGTGTGTAGGAGCAGACACCTCTGAAGCCATAAGCATAGGAGAGTCAACATGTTCATTTATATTTGTACCTGTATTTTTGACATCCTCTGCTAATGTACTTATTTTAATTTTCTTAACCAAATTTCTCCTTTCAGAACTGGGATTATCTTCTGTGCCCATAGGTTGCTGGGGCTCAGCAAATGAAACACTTCCCTTCCGTTTCCTGAGGGAAACAAATATATATTAGACAAAGAATAAAATATATCCACAGTATTTACTTATATAGCCCCAATGAATTTAATCTACAATAAAAAATACTGTACCCTATTATATGCCTCTAGAATCTTTTGACCCCTTCCCACAAGATGGATAGGTTTTAGTGACTATGTTTCTGATTATTTCCTCATTATTTGTGAAGATCAAATCCAGTGTACAGTATTTTCATTTCTAGTTGGAGAAGTTATCTGTTGGTTCAATGCAAACTTTTCACAAAGCCTCATTAGAAAACCATATCTACATATTCCCTCAAACAGATGAAACATTAAGGAGTTGATTCATCCACTAACCCTTTATTTTAGCTGTGGTGATGCATATTCTTTTTTACAATGCAACGGTTCATATATTTATCACCATTCATTCATCTTATATTTCAATATCTGAATCAACTTCTAACTTTGATTAAATATTATTTATAATGTTCAGAACCCTTAATATCTCATCTTTAATCTTACAAGCAACTTTCCTGATATCACCTTCCCTATCTATCTATCTATACCTCAAACATTTTAATGTATAATACTTGCTTCTGCAGTCATAATATTCTGTATACATCAAATTTTTAAATTAGAAGTAAATACAATATTCTGAAAAAATTAAGCAGTAGTGTTATGATTTTAACCTAATCATACTTATTTTTACATGTGCTGAAAATTTTTAATGAATGAATGTAAAAATTCAACATTTATAATTAATGTAGACTCATTTGCTGAAAATCTGTAACGAACAAATGTAAAAATTCAACATTTATAATTAATGTAGACTTGTTTGCTAAGTATAGTATGCACGTACAGTGGACCCCCGGTGTTCGTCCTGCTCGAAACTCACCCTTTTATGTACAGTGGACCCCCGAGTTTCGTAAAAACTTCACTCCTGAAGTCTGCTCAAGTGCCATTACCGAACGAATTTACTCCCTTAAGGAAAAATTTCACGTAGGTTAGTCTATTTCAGACCCCCAAAAATACACTTCCACAAGAACTTACAAAATTATACTTACATAATTGCACGATTTCCGGGGTATTCGTTAACCGAGGGTCCACTGTATGTGTATTTTTTAAATGCTTTTGTAAGTGTATTTTTGGGGTTCTAAAAGACTAGTCTACTTTACATTATTCCTTATGGAAATAAATTCGTTTGGTAATGGCACTTGAACAGCATTCTGGAACGAAAAAATAACGAAAACCGGGGGTCCACTGTATATTATTTTCATAGAAAACTTTTCTTGCAGCACATGTGACTTTTAAAGTTCTGCTCTTAGTATAATTACTATATCACATTTAATAATAGAAAAGTAACAAATGATCCAAGACCCAGAGATGCTTAAGATGCAAAATTATATATTTTATGGCAATGTAACTGGAGAAAAAACTAATGATAAACTAGCCACCAGTCTACCTTCTTTGATGGTGTATTCCATTCATTTATAATGAACTAAAATTTAATACTATGCACAGTCAGTGTTGTTTAAAGCTACTAAGAAAGTATCACAGGATATATTCAAATTCAAATTCTTTATTTCTAGTAATATACAGAGTGGGGTGTACTTATAGTAATGTACATTTTATGAAGTAGATATTACAAGATGGCCAATAATATGCCTAGGTATGCCTAGGCTTTTCAGGCAGTCTTATGATAGGTCTTACTCAATAGTGACACAATGATTGTACTGATAGTACTGATAGTAAGGTATAGATAGTAAGGATAGTAAGGTTAAGACTATTACGTGTACTACTAAATAAATTATGCCTTTGAGATAGTTGAATAATATAATAGAAAATGCTCTTTTTTATTTGAAAATCTAAAGAAAACTGCAATGTCCAGCATAAAAATAAATAGTAATTAAAAACAGTCAGATTACTTAAGCTTTTCACTGTCATGACCCCCAAAATTAATACGTATCACTCACAGTGTCCACTTTAAAAAAAAATAACTGAAATAGTATAGGGAATCTTTTTCTGAAGGTAATAACACCAAAAGTACAAAATTTGATGGAAAAGTTATGGAATAACGCAGGTGAAAAATTAGTGGTCTTCGTGCAATTTATGGACTGGTGAGTTCACCCAACTTGAGTCCTATTTTAAGTCAGTTGCAATCACTATTATGCCTTTTGTTCTATCGACTGAGCACAAGAAACAGCCCATTAACTATAAGAATTATCCTATAAAGTGCACAGAAGTTGGTAATTTGGCCAATTTTACATAAAATTCCAATTTAAAAATAAAGTTCCAAAAAGAACACTATAGACATTCTGGGCACTAAAACAACATTTCCTGTTCAATTTTGAATTCATAATCACACAAAATATCATAGAAATACCCTATTTATTCGATAATAAAAATATAACCAGGAATGATTGATCATGGTTTACATCAATAATTGAATCAGATCTATTAAACACCCATAAAACAGACTGGGGGTGTAAGGAGCCTTACTTGTCCTCTGGAAAATCAGAAAAAATCAAATATTTCCACTACTTTGAGCCAAATTTCAAGCTATACATACTTCTGGTCCTGAAACTAACAAAAATAATCTCTATTTCAGTAATACATATTCCAATCTATCAAATGATATCAAGAAACAACCAATAAAACCAAAAAAACTATCCTAGAAGACACTTCAAATTTGCTATTTTAAACCATACACATTGTCAGTTTTACTTTTCCCATCATGCATCGCGTGGGGCAGGATTTTATATACGTATTGTACACAGTCACTGCGCAGACCCATTTTCTCATATCTAGGTCAAAATTTACCACTCACAATTTATCTGGGTGAGCTGAGCTCATGACGTGAGGGACTAGCCTCAATGACGTAATTCTATGTGATGGCCACAGAAATGGTTAAGAATGATTCAAAGAATTCTTACAAATACTGTACCTATTTTTATTTGTAGGTTTTGGCTTCTTAGAAGTGGACTTCTTAGAGAGATTTTCACTGCTCTCTAGTTTTTCCTGAATACGCTTCATGGAAAACATCATTTACGACCACTTAAGCAGCAACTTCTACAGAATCAGCAGAAAAAAGCAATGGAAAAATTATTAATACGTATAGGCAATATTTATTTTTACATTAGCTATTCAGCTAATCATGTTGAGCAAATGTTCACTTTCCTGATATCACTAATGACTCTTCACTGGTAAGTTTCCCTACTTAAAAATAAAATCTCTAAACACAATACTTCAACTTAATAATAACAATAACAACAGCTCTGAACTTTTTTCTACTCTTTCAAGCCACATTTCACCCTTGTCAGTTAAAATAAATCTGTCCACTAACCCTTTTTACTTATAAGCATGGTTAAACTATAATCAGCAATTATAGGATTGTCAGTAGTATAGTACAGTGGACCCCCGAGTAACGTAAAAACTTCATTCAAGAAGCCTGCTCAAGTTCCATTACCGAACAAATTTACTCCCTTAAGGAATAATGTCACGTAGGTTAGTCTTAAGGAATAATGTCACGTAGGTTAGTTTCAGACCCCCAAAAATACACTTCCACAAGCACTTACAATATTATACTTACATAATTGTACGATTTCCGGGGTGTTCGTTACTCGGGGGTCCACTGTATAATAATAATAATAATAATCTTTATGTCTACAACTACATAATACAATTATTACAGACCTATCTGACATCACAGGCATACTATACAGATAGCCCCTGGTTGCAGAGAGCATTTCAGGCAACTCAGGCCACCAGGCCCTGTGGCCTGGTGGCAAAAGCTCTCGCTTCACACAGCGAGGGTTCGGACGTGTTTCCTTACACCGGTTGTCTATGTTCACCCATCAGTAAAATGGGTACCTGGGTGTTAGTCGACTGGTGTGGGTCACATCCTGGGACAAAACTGACCTAATTTGTCCGAAATGCTCTGCATAACAAGGGGCTTTCTATATACATAGTAGTATGTCACTCATGTCAGCTAGGCCTGTATACCTTGTACATGTACTTGTACTAAATACGTAAAGATATTATTATTATTATTATCATTATTATTATTATTACAGTGGACCCCTAGTGTTCGTAATTAATTCATTCCAGAATGCTGTTCAAGTGCCATTACCAAACGAATTTGTTCCCATAAGGAATAATGTAAATTAGCTTAGTCCTTTTAGACCCCCAAAAATACACTTACAAAAGCACTTACAAAAATACACTTACATAACTGTTCGAGTTTGGAGCAGTACGAACACCGGGGGTCCACTGCATTATTATCCAGGAAGTGACCCACAACAGTTATCTAACACCCAGGTACCTACTTCTAGGTGAACAAGGGCAGCAGGTATGAAGAAACATACCTAACATTTCACCTGTGCTGGGATTAATCCCCAGACCCTCAGTGTGAGCTGAGGATGCTATCAACCAAGCCACGAGCACCCGCAATTTGAACATCAGTGTTCAAATAATAGAAAAGACAGAAAATTTTCAAGTAGAGTAGTACTCAATGAAAATAATAATCTATGCAATTAACTCTACACAGTTTAATAAATAATACATTTTACTGAATACATCAAGACCAAAATATCACAAAGTAAAATTTACAGTGATGGTAACCTTGGACTTACAGTAGTGTTGGGCAGTGGGTGGTGATGAGTAGTGATGGGTGGTGGTTCCAAAAGAAGTGAAAAAAGAGGGTAGAGAGTGGAGTGTCTGACAAGAAATAAGATAAGATTTGTTCGTATTTTTAACCCGGGGGGAAGGTTGTTATTATTATTATAATCAAAAGAAGCGCTAAACCACAGGTCATACAGCGCCGCGAGGGGAAGGTTAGCTACCCAGGAAAGTCAGTGCTTCATTGAGGACTGTCTGTCTTATTTTCATTGGGGTCCTTTAATCTTGTCCCCCAGGATGCAACCCACATTAGTCAACTAACACCCAGGTACCTACTTACTGATAGGTGAACAGGGGCAGCAAGTATCTTAAGGAAACAAGCCCAATGCTTTCACCCTAGTCGGGGATCGAACCACTGACATTCAGTGTGTGAGGCGAGTGCATTGCCAACCAAGACACAGGATACTGTAATAAGATTATTGGTGGTAAAAGTGGATAGTCTATAGAACACGAGAACGGAGAAGCACTGTAAGAGAGCTAATGGTCCACAGGGTTTATATTATATTTGATATACATCGCCATTCCAGCACATCTCTGCTGTTAACACTATCTTGTGTGGAATAATTTATAGCCTTGCATGTGGCACTGAGAAAGCATTTATATATCAGGTTGAACCAAATCTCTGTTACAGCAATATATATGCTTCCTGTACATGAAATTAATCTTAGCTCATCTATATTATTTCTATCGTTCCTAATGTAGTATGGTAGACATTCAGAGATATGTCACTTACCTCTCTATTTATTTAAGGAAATCTAGACAACACAATATTACAAATGTATACGAAGGTGCGATAAGGAAGTACGTGTTATAAGCACTCATTAATCGTAAATTATGCAGATTAAACCTAAAATAAGCCCAAAGTTAGCAGAGACAGCGTGGTAAAGTTTACACTGGTAGTAAATATTAGTGAGCAAGGTTACTGGTGAGTGTGAGTGTGTGAGGCTGCTGTGCTGCCATCTAGTGTTAGTAATACTAACACTAGATGGCAGCAGTGTGTAGGTCTATAGTACTGTATTATACAACTATACACTGCTGACCAAGTTTATTTAGGTACAGGTACACATAAGTTCAATTTTCATATACTGTGTAAGTTAAGTGTTGATAAGTTTCAGTTTTACAACTGTAGTGTAGGTACGTCTCTGGCAAGACAGTGGAGTTATTTTTATTATTATTTATTATAATAAAAAAGAAGCGCTAAAACACTGATGGAGTGAATGGTGATGAAAGTGTTTCTTCTTTTTCGGGTCGCCCTGTCTTGGTGGGAAACGGCCGATGTGTTAATAGCTGCAAGACAGTAAAAATCAGTCATGATTATAACTTAAAAAATAAAACGACTAAGTAACTCAACCGTGTGAAAATTTAAATAAAGTGAACCGAGTTATTTACACGAACACTGAATAGAAAGGATCAACTTAAAGTAATACTTACACTAATGTTAATTATACAGGAAATCTCTCTCCCCTTCTGTAAGATAAGATATAAGATAAGATAAGATAAGATAATATATATATATATATATATATATATATATATATATATATATATATATATATATATATATATATATATATATATATATATATATATATATATATTAGTAATAGTGATGATTGTAATATACGTGGTGGTGCCGAGTGTGATGAGGTCAACCACATTGACATTAATGTTAAATATAACACTGCTGATAAATGTAATGAACACAATGTTGGTAGTGGTGTTGGTGATGACAGGTATAGTGATGCGTGTAATGCTAGTGGAGGAGGGAATACCTGGAGTCTACCTGGAGAGAATTCCAGGGGTCAACGCCCCTGCGGCCCGGTCTGTGACCAGGCCTCATGTTGGACCAGAGCCTGATCAACCAGACTGTTACTGCTGGCCGCACGCAGTCCAACGTACGAACCACAGCCTGGCTGGTCAGGTACCGACTTTAGGTGCCTGTCCAGTGCCTGCTTGAAGACAGCCAGGGGCTTGTTGGTAATCCCCCTGATGTATGCTGAGAGGCAGTTGAACAGTCTTAGGCCCCTGACACTTACTGTGTTGTCCCTCAACGTGCTAGTGGCACCCCTGCTCTTCATTGGGGGGATGTTACATCGCCTGCCGAGTCTTTTGCTTTCGTAGGGAGTGATTTTTGTGTGCAAGTTTGGTACTAAGCCCTCGAGGATTTTCCACGTGTATATAATAATGTATCTCTCCCGCCTGCGTTCTAGAGAGTACAGGTTTAGGAACTTCAAGCGTTCCCAGTAGTTGAGGTGGTTTATCGCAGTTATGCGTGCGGTGAAGGTTCTCTGCACATTTTCAAGGTCAGCAATTTCACCTGCCTTGAAAGGTGCAGTTAGTGTGCAGAAATATTCCAGCCAAGATAGAACAAGCGATCTGTAAAGTGTCAACATGGGCTTGGCATCCCTGGTTTTGAAGGTTCTCATTATCCATCCTGTCATTTTTCGAGCAGATGCAATTGCTACATTAATATAAAAATTAAATGTGGCAGATAAGAAATTATATAAAAATGACATCAAACAAATTATATAAAATGTTGAATAGGTACAGACCTAAGAATTTCCCATTTAGATGGACATTTGTAGCTGTGTTCCCAAGCATCACGTAGGTCTTGTAATATTAAGAGTGGGAGTTAGTGATGCAGACTAAATGTGGGAAAAAGACACATGTACAATTCAGCACATTATTTATTAAAGGGAACGTTTCGCCAAGAATGGCGAATGGATTTATTTTTGATGTGTAGGTGACCATTGGTCAATTTGATTCAAGTTGTCAAGACCGAAATACTTTATTTGTTTTTGTGATAATTTTTGATTAGTTTCAAATCTTTAGCGCTGATCTATCTAAATTTGTGGCAGCTTTTGATTAATGGACTGTGTAAATGATAATTTTCAAAATTTTACTTAACTGTTCTGTTGTCCTTGTCTTGATCAGAAAAGTAAGCAAATTCAGCTTTCTTAAAAAATCACATGTATTTCCGAGAACTTTTAACAGATTACTGATGGTGTTATTGATGTTATTATTACAGTCAGAACTAAGCGCTAAACCTGATGGTCTTATTAAAATTCGCAGGTTTAGTTAGCCTCATGAAATTATTTTTTATTATTATTAACACATCGGCCGTTTCCCACCAAGGCAGGGTGGCCCGAAAAAGAAAAACTTTCATCATCATTCACTCCATACTGTCTTGCCAGAGGGGTGCTTTACACTACAGTTATAAAACTGCAACATTAACACCCCTCCTCATGAAATATAACTGAGAAACCCACCCAGGGTGACAAAATATGACAGGAAAACCCGTCCATGATTACTAAATATATCGGGGAAACCCGTCCAGGGCGAGTTACGTACAGCTTTTTTTCATAATATTTACATACAATATACTCTTGTACAATATTATTTTCTTCCTTAAAGAATTTAGTTGATAACTTAAGAATGCATTATTCGATCGACTTCAAATTTTCAACTAGTTGAACTATTGGGAATGGGATGTTATCAGATTTAATCCAAGGAAAAGGTATGTTAATATTATCATTATTAGTACATTTATGGGGAAGCGCTAAATCCGCAGGGGATATACAGCACCTAGGGAAATGGGGAGCATTCAGGTTCAATCCAATTATTATTATAATCATGGGGGAGCGCTAAACCCGTAGGATTATACAGCGCCCGTGGGGAGGATGGAAAGTATTCAGGCTTAATTCAAGGAACTGGAGCACAGATCCAATTCCCTAGATCAAGAGCCCCTCACCAGCATCAATGAACCTCCCTTAAGGGGCAGGTTCAATCCAAGGGGAGCATGAATACAATTCCTTAGATGAAGAGACCCCAATGGAAATAAGTCACTCTGTCTGACTTTTTTGGGTTATCCTGGGTTTTCTACACATATGCTGCTATGTATGATAATCTATGTACGTAACTGTATTTGTGTATACCTGAATAAACTTACTTACTTACTGGCATCAAGGAACTTCTCTTGAGGGGAAAAGGCAAGTCCAGTTCATTGGATCAAGAGCCCCTCACCACTGTCAAGGCACCCCTTTGAAGGGAATTGATGAGCAAATGAGTCAGTTGAGAAATCGTCTGCATTAAAGGTGGGACCATCAGAGGAGAGAATACAAAGCAAGCAAGTCATTCAGGGTGTTAAAGGTGTCTATTATAATCATGAGAGTGCTAAACCCAGAGGTGCCAAACAGCACCTTGGAAATGATTAGTAATCTAGGTTGATTTGAAAAAAAAAAATGTAATTTCTCAGATGAAAAGCCCTTCATCAACATGGTCACCTCCTTCAAGGAAGGAGGAAGGGGTAGCCAGTTTATTTTATCCATGGCAAAAGGGAAAGAAGAGTGCTCAACGCATAGGATTATTATTATTATAATCATGGGGGAGCGCTAAACCCATAGGATTATACAGCGCATGGGGGGGGGATGGAAGGCATTCAGGCTCAATTCAGGGCACCAGAGCACAGATCCAATTCCCTAGATCAAGAGCCCCTCACCAGCGTCAAGGAACCTTCCTTGAGGAGACAACGCATAGGAGCCATACATTATTACATTAATGGGAATGACAAATTTTATACAGCCTGGTTGACTAGGCAAGCACCAGATGAGCATGGCCCAAGGCCGGGTTCTGGGTCATACATCAGCTACATTCATGGAGGAGATGCTAAACTCACATTATTATTATATATATTATAATCAAGGGGGAAGTACTAAACCCGTAGGATTATACAGCGCCTGTGGGAGAATGTGGAAGGCATTCAGGTTTAATTCAGGGAACTGGAGCACATATCCAACTCCCTAGATCAAGAGCCCCTCACGGGCATCCAGGAACCTTCCTTGAGGGGTTCTGCTAAACTCACAGATTATTATTATAATGGGGAAGTGCTAAACCACTAGGATTATAAACTCACAGAATCTGGGGAAATGGGAGACAATCACATTCAATCCAAGGACAGAGGGTCAGGACCAATTCCGTGGACTGAGAGCCCCCTCATGCATCAAGGTACCTGTCATCGGTCCCTCACTCCAGAACCCATCACAGGCATCATCCCTTCCTTAATGGAAAAAGGCATCTGAAAATAAGTGCTCTGATGAACAGGACCATCTAAGATACATATTACAACGACTCAGTTTTCAGGAGCAATCCACCCCAGTATTCTTTCTCATCTATTATTCTTAGTGCTAATCAATGGAAGTGCTAAACTATTATATTAATTTTATGCATCTTTTTTTTTTTTTTCAACAAGTCGGCCGTCTCCCACCGAGGCAGGGTGACCCAAAAACAAAGAAAATCCCCAAAAAGAAAATACTTTCATCATCATTCAACACTTTCACCACACTCATACATAATCACTGTCTTTGCAGAGGAGCTCAGATACGACAGCTGAGAATTGTCCCTCCCAGCTGTCACTATCCCAGACCCCTCCTTTAAAGTGCAGGCATTGTACTTCCCATTTCCAGGACTCAAGTCCAATTAAATCAATTAACTGGTTTCCCTGAATCCCTTCACAAAATGTTACCCTGCTCACACTCCAACAGATCGTCATGTCCCAAAAACCATTCGTCTCCATTCACTCCTATCTAACACGCTCACACATGCTTGCTGGAAGTCCAAGCCCCTCGCCCACAATACCTCCTTTACCCCTTCCCTCCAACCTTTTCTAGGACGACCCCTACCCCGCCTTCCTTCCCCTACAGAACTAAGTGCTAAACCCACCAAGGTCATACAGCTCAGTTTCCCACTACCTTTTTATTTCTACCCTTACTAGGAAAGGTTGGAGGGAGGAGGTAAAGGAAGTTTTGTGTGCGAGGGGCTTGGACTTCCAGCAAGCATGTGTGAGCGTATTTGATAGGAGTGAATGGAGGCACATGGTTTTTAATACTTGACGTGCTGTTGGAGTGTGAGCAAAGTAACATTTATGAAGGGATTCAGGACCGGCAGGCCGGACTTGAGTTCTGGAGATGGGAAGTACAGTGCCGGCACTCTGAAGGTGGGGTGTTAATGTTGCAGTTTTATAACTGTAGTGTAAAGCATCCCTCTGGCAAGACAGTGATGGAGTGAATGATGATGAAAGTTTTTCTTTTTCGGGCCACCCTGCCTTGGTGGGAATCGGCCGATGTGTTAATAATAAAAAAAAAACTAATATAATTTGTTATTTTTGAGTTTACCACAATACAGTGCTTTGAAGTTGTTTTCTGTACTAGTAGTTCACTCTCAATTTTCTTTCTACACCTATAAAATCTTGTCTTTGTTCTTTTGGTAGTATTTTACATAAATCAGCTTTCAGTCTCTAAAAGAAACAATGGATAACAAAAACGGAAACAACTTTGCATTTTTAATATATTCCCTTCAGTATACAGTATTTCTATCCTTTTCTGGTAGGAGCCTTCCCACCCAATGAAAGTGGGGTAAGGGAGCCCAAGATGCTCATGATGATTCAATATATTAGGACAAATATGTACCTCCACCTTATGCATGCCAATATATAACATTCTTACCTCTGCAAATGATAATGAATGTTTTCTTCTCTGGAGCATCATGACTACATACAAAATAGTAAATAAAAAAAAAATACTGTAATAAGAATATGTATTTGTGTGTATATTTAGTTAACTATTTGAGTTCATGGAAAATGAGCTCTTAGTTCTTGGTCCCGTGACATGGCCTGGGATATTAGTGACAAGGGTTTACATTCTAGTTGCAGTGAGGTATAAAATTTGTAAAATCTAACAATGTTATTTGAATCTTTGAGAATTTTTTTTTTTTCAACAAGTCGGCTGTCTCCCACCGAGGCAGGGTGAACCAAAAAGTAAGAAAATCCCCAAAAAGAAAATACTTTCATCATTATTCAACACTTTCACCTCACTCATACATAATCACTGTCTTTGCAGAGGTGCTCAGATACCCACAAGGGTCACTGAGAATTAGATAGAAAACAAAGAGGCAATTTTAGGATGAGGGAGTAACTAATGGAGTTCTACAAGGACTGACATGGAACCCCATATTGTTCCCAGAATACATTAGTAACAGGATTACAGAAATTAACTCCTACATTATGCTTGCCTGCAGATGTTAAAATAATGAGAATATAAACTGAAAAAGGATGAAAAGAGGCTACAGGAAGACATGGACAGACTTCAGGAATAATTAAATGGTTACTGGTAGTATTCAAAGCAAAAACAGATATGCAGCTGAGAGATAAGGAAAATAGAGCAAAGTTAGTGCCATCTGGGAAGGAAGGAAAAAACCTTACGAAGTTAAAGAAGTCCTTGGAATGACCACTAAATAATCATTAAACCTGTCCAGCGAATAACATCAGCATCATAGATTAAACTTGCAAACATACTAGTGGCATTTAGGAGCAAAGACATCCAAAACACTTTACTTCATATGTAAGACTCATTCTTGAGTATACAATGCTGGTGCATAATTTTCACCAAATAAAACAGTGTGAAACTCAAGAAAGCACAGAACAAAAGGGCGCATTAACAGTGATGGAAAGCAAAAGTAAATAAATTACAAAAGAATGCAAAAACTAGTTTTGTTGCTAGAGGATCAAAGAACAAAAGAGGATATAATTTTTATATAAGACTTCCAGTAAGAATGTGTGAGCATGTTAGAAAGGAGTGGAGGCAAGTGATTTTTATGACGACTTGATATGCTGTTGGAGTGTGAGCAAGGTAAAATTTATGAAGAGATTCAGGTAATCGGTAGCTGGATTTGAGTCCTGGAGGTGGGAAGTACAGAGCCTGCACTCTGAATTCAAGAGGGGTGGAAATACAGCAGTTTGGAGGGACACCTGAGCTGTAATGTCAGTGCACCTCTGGCAAAATGGTCATGGAGTGAGTGATGGTGAAAGTATTTCTTCTTTTTCAAGTAATCCTACCTCGGTGGGAGACAGTCATTGTGTTAAAAAAAATAAAAGAACTATCCAAAAGGTCCACTGGGATAGCAGGAAACATTTTTCAAAGAAGGAAATGGAGTAATTAAACAATGTTACAGTGGAGGTAGACTTCATAAAAGATATAAAAAACAATAGATACAACAGGGGTAATTCACATCATTTACAATGCATGAAGATATACATTTGAAAAAATTTATATAATGTACATATTGTATCCTAAGATATTCATAGCATTTTCAATAAAAACTATTATATTATGCTCAACCATCACAATGGCTGGAGAGTTAATAATAATAATATAGTATACATCATTTATGCCGGGAGCAAGGGGCTAGTAACCCCTTCTCCTGTATATATTACTAAATGTAAAAGGAGAAACTTTCGTTTTACCTTTTGGGCCACCCTGCCTCAGTGGGAAACGGCCGACGTGTTGAAAGAAAAGAAATAATTTATCTGGTGGTTAGTTATTTGGCATTTAACAACATTCAGTGATCTTATTTAATGTTGAACCTAAACAGATAAAGTTACAAAGGAATGTTCAGCAAAAAAGAACCATAGAAAATTATGTGATCATCCAATGTAGTTGACAACCTGGTCTACCCTCTAGAGGACACCAGATAAATGATTTGCTGTAATAATAATAAAATAACCTTTGAAAAAACTATCAATCATCAGTCAACCAAGCACTTGCTGCCGAAGTCCTCACAACCCTCATGTAAGCACACCTAAACCCAAATATAGTACAGGTATCAAATTACCACAATAGTTTAAATTTCTAAGTACAGTGGACCCCCGGATTACATACTGCTCCAGACTCGAACAGTTATGTAAGTGCTTTTGTAAGTGTATTTTTGGGGGTCTAAAAGGACTAATCTAATTTACATTATTCTTTATGGGAACAAATTTGTTTGGTATTATTATAATCAAAAGAAGCGCTAAACCACAAAATTTGTTCGGTAACGGCACTTGAACAGCATTCTGGAACGAAATACATGTAATGACGTAATCCGGGGGTCCACTGTACAGTACAATGATCAGTAATAACGGGGTTGTCCACCATATTATTATTATACAAAACAGTAATGTACGTATAGTATATCACTGATTAAGATCTTGATCCTAATTTTTCTTATGAAAGCTTTATTTAAACAAGTCAAAAGTAAAATATTTGGCATATAGTTATACAAGTTAAAGCAAGAAATACTAGTTATACAAAAATATTATTGAAAAAATTATCAAATACAAGAAGTCCCAACTTGCAAGCACCCAAAAGTTATACACATCCACACCTACAAATGAAGAATTTTTGCAACTACTGTAATTAAAGATTTGTAACTGCCGAGTTGCAGCAGAAACAATACTGTATAACCATCCTATTTTTTTTTATATTCTGTACAACTAGTTTATAAGTTGATAACCTCCTGCACCTAAGCATTTTCACTTGTTAACACACATCTTTGATGGACATGTGCAAATGCAGGAAAACCTTGGGTACCTATTATTTTGTCAGTGGTATGTTTCATAGTTAAATAAAGAACACATCACTTAGCTCCCCAGCAACAAACTCTTAAGACACAAAATACACAGCATACCAATTCGTTTGTGCAAGAAAAACTCATAATGCCATAAATATTTGTTTATTTAGCTTCCAAATATATAACACACATTCCTACATAGAATAAATTATTAGGCAGTTGCCTTTGTTGCATTTACACTTCCTTTTACACTAACAGTGGTCTGGGTGTAATCTTTTTGTTTATTACCCATGTCTATGTGCTTTTTCTGTTTATCCACACCTCTCTCCTCTTTTAGCTTCTGTTTGACATCAATCACATCTCTCTCTTCTTTTTTATCTTTATTGATCTCACTCTTGCCTTTGTCTACATCTACATTTTGCTTCTTTTTGCTGTCACTTGAATCCTTACTGTCAGCTTTAGAAATATTTTTCTTATCTTCAAGTAATGAACCTCCTGGACCTGCTTCCACTTCTGGTTTGGGTGATACTGGTACAAGACTGGATGAGTTGCCAGCGCTATTATTAAGAGCAACTTTTGCTGATGGGGCAGTGAAGAAATACAGCTAAAAGAAGAAGAATATTTATATTATTATTATTATTATTAGAAAGAATAAAAAGGCACAATACCATGACTGGAATAATACACAAATAACCCACAAGTTATTTGTGTATTATTATTGTTTTTATTATAGTTTGTATAGAAACAGAGTATACATATAAATGCTATTTTTTTTACTTCAACAGCAGTCTACTGCCAATATAGGGTGACCCAAAGAGGAAACACATTCACCATCATTCAATCAACAATTCAGATTACCCTCTGACTGCAACATCCCCTTCCCTCTTTCAGAATGCAAACACTGCCCATCCCACCTTCAGGACTAAAGGTCCAGCTAACCAGTTTTTCTGAATCCTTTCATGAGTGTTACCTTGCTCACACTCCAACAGCACTTCCATTAAAAACTACTTGTCTTCATTCATTCCTTTCTAATAAGCTCACACAAGCCTCCTGGATGCTAAAGTCCCTAAAACTCAAAGCCTCTTTTTACCCCCTTCCTCTAATGTTCCTGGGATGACCTCTACTCCTCCTACCTTCCTCCCCAGATTTATACACAATCTTTATCATCCTAGCCCTCTCAATCTTCTGCCAAGGCAGGGTGACCCAAAGAAGAAAACATACTCATCATCATTCATTTAATGACTGTCTTGACAGAAGTGTACAGACAATCCTCATTACCCTCCAATATCTTTTATATTTTAAAGTGAAAATTATAATTTTAAATGAAAAAAAGAGATATATTTGCTGTTTCGAGGTACATCTGAACTGTCGTTTCCGTGTGCCTTTGGTAAGACAGTGATAGTGTGAATGATGGAGAAAGTGTTTCTTTTTCGGGTCACCCTGCCTCAGTGGAAATGGCCAGCATATCAAAATAAAAATATGCAAATATTAAACTGCAGGTAAAGACTTTGTGCTTACCATAAAACCAAGTGCAAGTGTAGCATGAAGCACCAGAATGAACACAGCGATACTAATGGCAACTTTTTTGGTATCGTGTGAGAGAGACGGCCACACTGTGCGTACCAAAACACTGCCACTCAGTACTGGAGCTACTATGGCAAGGCACCATTTAAACCAATCTTGTGGTACCATCCATAAAATCTGAAAATTAGACTAAAGTGAATAAACACAATTAGGGTAAATTAAACAACAACAAAAAAGTGGTAGTTTTAACCTATCTTTTTCCTCTTTATAAAGTAGTTCAGCATACTGGCTAAGAGCTGTTATCCTATTTTCAGCTTATTTCAAAGACCAAATCTTAGGTACATATACATACTACCACTTTCCCATGATGAGACTCACAACAGTTTACCAATACCCAGGTAACTGTTCATTGCTTTAGTACTGAGTTTTTTACCATTATTATCATTTATTTAATGGCATTATGTTAAAGGAAGAAGAAATACAGCTACAATGGTACCTTGACTTAAGAGTTTAATTCGTTCTGTAACCGAGCTCGTAACTCAATTTGCTTGTATATCAAATCAATTTTCCTCATTGAAATTAACTGAAATACGTACCATTAATCCGTTCCAGCGGAATTCCTGGCTCTTGGGAGGTAGGAGAAAATACTTCAATATAACGCTAATATGAACTCTACGGCTTATTTATCTCTCACAATTGATCTAATATGACATAATAAACAATATAAATAACATAGAAACATGATATATACTCTAGAATGAATAAAATGTCATTTTGTGACTAGTGGTGGCAGCCCTAGGTAAAAATAATTATCGCTCTGACCATATCTTCCCATTCTTGCCCTTCTGAGGTCTTCTACCTTTGATATACCTTTGAAGAGTTTCAAGAGTTTCTCTACTCTCTGAGCCCGGCCAATGGCCAGGCTTGTCTGGTGCTCGCCTGGTCAACCAGGCTGTTGCTGCTGGAGGCCCGCTGTCCCACAAATCCATCACAGCCTGGTTGATCTGGCATCTGGTGAAGATACTTGTCCAGTTTCCTCTTGAAGGCTTCTACACTTGTCCCAGCCGTGTTTCTGATATCTTCTGGTAAGATGTTGAATAGTCTGGGACCCCGGATGTTGATACAGTGTTCCCTTATTGTCCCCACAGCACTCCTGCTCCCTCTCATTATAAGAGAAAATGGAGTGTTTGTGAGGCTAACTGCACTAGATCACTAGTTTCATAATGAAAACACTGAAACAAAAGCTATTTTCTATGATTTCATGCTTTAATTCAATGGAGATCATCCTCTTCTTCTCAGCACTGTCCTTTGCACTTACTTTCTTAGGACCCATGGTTAGAAAAAAAATTTGGCAAAATAACTGCACAAAAAGCACAAAACGCTGGGAGGATGTTGTGGCGTTTGCTGCTCCAACTAGTGATGTTGTATCTGAAGCTTGCTTGTAACTCGGATTTTGGCTCGCAACTCAAAGCAAAAAATCGGCCAAGCAACGGCTTGAAACTCGGAAAACTCGTAAGTCAAGGTACCACTGTACTATACAGCAAAGAAATAATACAGTACATATTAAACCAATTTAATGCATCTATGAACGAGTGGTTTTTAAGCAAATAATAATACGTACTGTGTCTAGCCAGAGATCGAACCCGATATCCTAGCATGCCTCCAAATCCCGCAAAAATACTGAGATGCCTTAGACCCCCGAGCCATCAATTCACCAATGACCCAGCCTTCTAAGGCATCTCAGAATTTTGGCAGGCTCAGGAGGAGTGCTAAAAATATCGGCAGTTTGAATCCTGGCTAGTCGCAGTATTGTTATATTAAACCAATTCAAATACAATATCTTCAGGCATTTACCGATACTGGTATGAAGATGGCAAGAGAGTAGCCATAGATACAAAGCAGTTCAAGAAGTGATATCTTTGCCCGTGATCCTCGCCACACCAGCAGACCCCATACAGCAATTGGTATCAACCAAGCATACGCAAATATGGCAGAAGCAGCTAATGTAACTGTAGATTAAGAAAAGAAACAAAATTAGTTTACATCTGAATGGTTTTGGGAATTATTGACCTTATGGCAACAAATAAGAAATATTAAGAAGCACAAAGGAAATTAGCAATGAGTGTATACCGAGACTAGTAACCTGGAAAAAAGTGCAAAACATTTATGAGGCTTATATACATCGTTTGTTATTAAATTCAAGAATAACATCAGCACAGTACCTGTACATGTAAACATGAATCAAAGGAAATAAAAGAAAGCTTAAGAAAAGGCCAAAGTACATACACTGATTGAAAAAGCAATATTAACTTTTTCTACAATCATATATAAAAGGAGCACACTAATTAGAGAAACAAGTGGAGTAAGAGAAGAGTCACAAACTGCCAATACTAGATTTAGTATTACTGGGTAATAGAAAAAATAAGAAATTCTAAAACTAAATAGTACAATATAATGCAGGTTGGAAAAAGGAATCATTTTCCATTTTAACCCTTTCAGGGTCCAGAGGCCAAATTTCAGTGTGCACCAGGGTCCAAGAATTTAAAAAAAAAATTATTTTCTTATAAAATGGTAGAGAATCTTTTTCTGAAGGTAATAAAACAAAAAGTACAAAATTTGATGGAAAATTGACGAAATTATGCTCTCACGAATTTTGATGCGTCAGCGATATTCACGCATCGGCGAGTTTGCCGACTTTGACTCCCATTTTAGGCCAATTACATTATTCCAGTCGACCAAATTCTTAGCTATTTCACTAGTATTACTTCTATTCTATCGAATGAGCACAAAAAATCGACCAGTCAACTGTTTCAACTACAATATAAAGTGATCGGAAATTGGTAATTTAGCCAATTTAACACAAAGTTCAAAATATTCCAATTTCAAAATAGGGTCCAGAATAAACAATGCAGGCATTCCTGGCACAAAACTAACATTTTCTCTGTTCATTAGTTATATTTTCAGTCTTTACAAATGAATTCCATTTTGATTTTTTATTCACATAATGAATTTTTATTCAAACCAAAAAATGGAAGATTTACTGTTATGCAATATTGTAATAATTGTATAAATAATATCACCACATTTGTGAGCATATATTAGACCCACCAGCTGGTGCATATTAGACGTGTGAGGTCATTTGTTTACTCTTGAACATCGGCAAAAATTTAACATTTCCGCTAGTTTGAGCTCAGTTTCAAGCCATTTCCAGTTCTAAAACCAATCAAAATCATCTCTATTTCTGTAATATATCTTCCATTCTATCAAATGATACCAAGAAATCGCAAATACAACTATAAAAAGCATACGAAAAAGCACTGCAAATTTTTTATATAAATACCTGTAGCTACAGGAAAATAATAATCATAGTTTCACATCTAATGGATTTAATCTATCAACTTTCTCAAGTGTATGTGCTTGCATTAGGCAATCCATTATTCTCCCACATTCTTGTTCTCATTGCATACAAGTTGCAACATCATTACAGAATTCCTAATCCAGTAAGGGACTCTAAATCTAAAGAATTGAACTTGTGTTCCAATTCCCTGAACTGAGCCAGAATGCCTTCCAATCCCCTAGGCGTGTTTACTTCCTGGATATGACGTAAAGGCAACAAGGCGTTACAGAAACAGAGAGAATGCTCTTACCTTTACGAAACTCATATCTCCAGATATATGTCTCTGCTGGTGAAGCAGCCAAGTAATTTGCAAGGTTACCAGTAATGGCTGTAGTGAAGGCTAGAGTTGTGCAAATCCAGAATGGGCCTGAAATAAAAGGTGGATACCATAAAGAAACTATTGTATTTAGACTTTGTAGTTCCAACAAATTATGCAGCTATAAGCTTTAACAAAAATTACAATTAAACTTTCCAGTCTTGAAACAGCAAACAACATACACCACTTTACAAGGTGATCAGGAATAGCAAATATTAAGTTCATTGTCAAGACATTCAAATCCGGTTAGCTGGACTTGAGTCCTGGAGGTGGGAAGTACAGTGCCCGCACTCTGAAGGAGGGGTGGGGATATCTGCAGTTTGGAGGGACATCTGAACTGCAGTACTGGCATGCCTCTAGCAAGACAGTGATAGTACAAGTGATGGTGAAAGCATTTCTTTGTTTTCAGGTCACCCTGCCTTAGCGGGAGACATCCGGTGTGTTTAAAAAAAAAAAGTACAAGTGATTTGATAGTTCTCATTTTCTTGGACTTTCACACAACTGCTTTATTTTATACTCTAAACAGTAGGTCACTGAATGTGCAAGCTCAGTTGTCACTGTTTATTTGTCCCAGGAGTAGCAAGGATCCACACGTCTCATGAGAGTTGCTACAAAAGGTTACTGAGGGACGAGATCACACTAATCAAAACTTTCCTAATACTGTACATGTATAAACAATACTTAGTTGCTAAGTAAAATCACAACGAGCAAACTTTCGCTATGAGGGAAACAACTACAGTGGACCCCTGCCTAACGAGCAAAATTCATTCCAGAAGCCTGCTCAAGTGCCATTACCGAACGAATTTAGTTCCTAAAGAAATAATGTTAGACTATTTCAGACCCCCAAAAATACACTTCCACAAGCACTTACAATATTATACTTACATAATTGTACGATTTCCAGGGTGCTCGTTAGGCGTGGTTCCACTGTACTTGGAAAAATCATGAAAAAATATGAATATGTAGTTGAGATTGCATATACTGTATTACAAATGTATTGTACAATTGAACATTTTAAATTGTGGGGGTTAAGTGCTGGATGTGATGTAAATCCTGAAAACACACACATGTATAATACAAAATTTTACATGTCCAAATTATTTAAATGTTTTTGGCTCTCTTTCTTTATTTGAATGAAAATCTATGGTTATTTTTTCAGGTTAGAGGTTGCATATCAAGAAACAAAATGACAAAGGGCACAAAGAAACATGAATAATCACAACTATTTGCTAAATGGCCTTCAGTAAAATCACTGTGCAGTAAAAACCACATGGATTGCAAAACACGTGAATTCTGGGGTTAAGCTGCACAGCAAAATGTCTTCTGTTAATATGGTAAAATACCAATGAATATACAGTGGTCCCTCGGTTTTCGCCGAAAATTCGTTCCAGAATGCTGCTCAAGTGCCATTACCGAACGAATTTACTTCCTTAAGAAATGATGTCACGTAGGTTAGTCTATTTCAGACCCCCAAAAATACACTTGCAACAGAACTTACGAAAATACACTTACATAAATGTTCGAGTTTGGAGATGCACGAAAACCGAGGGACCACTGTACTGCATTTTATTCAGACTTACCATAAAGATCAGGATTTGGTCGAATATATGACTGCAAGTAACTGACACCTGGCTTAGGAACCATTGACCATAAAATTCTATCTCCAACTTGTTTACTTTCAACATCAAAAAACTGCTGGTAAAAATCAAATGTCCAGAAAGATGCACCTGACTTCAGCCCTGCCGGTTCTCCACTCTCATTATCACCCATGAGCTGCAAAATGTAAACTTAAATAATACACAGGATATTAGGTTATGCAAATAATTATACATGTATATGTATACAGTACAGCCTCTCCTCACTTAATAAAGTTGTTCCTAAGACCACGTCGGTAAACGAATTCGTCACTAAACGAGGAGAATACTATAATGGCAGTGGGTTTGTGTCAACCATCTTCGATATTGTTTTAATGTCACCTTTGCACCATTTATAACATTTTTAGTATATTTTTAAATGTTTATACATTTATATATTGTATTGTAATAAACAGAATAGAGAAAATCAACTCTAATATACATTATTTAGGTATGCATACTGGTCAGAGAGCCCGTCGTAAGTCCGAGTCATCGGTAAACGTGTGCATCGCTAATTGAGGAGAGGCTGTACTTTAAAAAAAATAAATATAAATTTAAAGAATCCTTGGAAACCATACTACAAATTCAATACATCAATAACAATTATATTAAATAATTACAGATGTGGCCTTTACTCTTAATAGCCAGAACCAAGATATAGACACAAACTATAAACAAAGTTTATAGTTAGAAGCATTACAGTACAACAATGTACTGTTAATACCTCAATATTAGCATTTAAAATAGATAAGGAAACAGATAATACTACAGTGTAAAAACAAAACCCACCAAATTGCATCCAGAATACACTATTAAGTAATTAATACCTTGTTTACCTTAGTAACAACCCTCCAAGGCAGTAACCATGAGAAAAGTTTTTAGATTACTCATGTCAATCATATATGTGAGTACATATTGGCACAATTACAACCAACTATTCTAAGAACAAAATTACAGCATCAAAATTACATCATATACTGTAGCATAAATTAAACAGACATCACCTAATAATTACTAGACTTCAGTATCAACCAGGGTCAACCATATGACTCGAGTCACAAGCTTCCTAAGTACTGTATGTATGCATGGTTTTAATTCCTTCAATTACCAAATACACAGTATATACGTATATAAGAACATAAGAAAGAAGGAACACTGCAGCAGGCCTACTGGCCCATGTGAGGCATGTCCAAATCGCCTACCGGCTTATGCCACTGACCCAACCTAGTTGGGTAATACAGCTGCTTCCTTATTACAACAAATATGGACCAATATAAAAGCCCCATAAAACAATAGGACTATCACATAAAACAACCAACTACTACCCTACCTTTCTAATTAAGATCACTAAATAAAAAATCATAGATTCCACAGTGAATCAATAACTGTCACAGAAATAAGACATAAACTTCCCCAAAGAAATAACCAGCATTCAAAACATTAACTTAAGCTATGAACATCCTAAAAACTTTATATCTACCAGTCTACCATTCATTCAAACCTTACTTAGTTTTTATCACCTAATGATATTCAAATCATCCTTCTTACCACTCTTTAATGTTCAAAGTACCTTAACAATTAGTTTTAAATTTTTCAGCTTACATTCTATAATACATGGTAAAAGTTTGAATAATATTTATTCTGGTTTGATCTAAAGGGAAGGGTAACTCCAATTCTTTGAATCAATAGCCCTTCACCAGTATCAAGGAGCATGAATGTGGTGTCAGAGAAAATTCAAGGAAGAGTTGAGAGGTGTCAAGACATAGCGACTTTGGTGTTCAGAAGGCAGGTAAATAACAATGATGGAATGGAATGAAAGCATGGTCTATGATAGTTATGCTATTGGAGCTAGGAGGATTTGAGTTCTGTAATTGGGAATGTAGTGTCTGTGCTATATGTGAGGAGGCTGCTATTCCATGGATCTACGCTGGACCATGATTTTTGTGCTCTTCTGGAAAAGCAGCTATAATGGGAGTGATGTTTAATATTCTATTATTTTTATCACTCTGCCTAGCTGGGAAACTAAAGCAATGAAAAAATGTACATAGTAGTCTAAAGCAGCCATTTACTCATTGCCATTGTCCTAGAATTCCCACTAAAATTCATTTAAACATGTTCATTTTTCTATTGTTTTTATGCAAACAAAAATAGGACAACCAAAACAATCCACTATATGTGATTTTAAGGTAACAATGAAATTATATTAAATAAAAAAAATTATTTGTGTAACTTTTTTTTTACTAGATATTTAACATAATATTGTCATTCATGTACCCTTCCAAGACTCCTTACTTTTGTTTTCCTATATACAATACCACATATGATTCAGTGAGAGCTCTCAATCTAATTAGAGAAAACCTGTACATCTTTAATTTTTGAAGTCAGAAAGCTGTACTTCACTAGATAATAAACATACTAAACAATCCTTGCAGTACAACTGTACCCTTTTCTTCAGCAAGTTTGACGACATGATCTAAGTACAACAGGGCTAATTATTAACTTGTTCACTATTATCCTTGGCTGTACAATGCAGACTGCTTTTCATTATACATAAAACAATCAAAAAGATTACCAAGCCATCTTAATGAAACCAGTGTGGAACTGGACCATGGGGTGGTAACCCCCAAAATCAACTTGTGTAAGGTAAACTAATTTACACATAGGTGTTTAATACATGTATACAAAAGTCAACAGGTACCCACAGTACACACACAACCCGCACATATAAAAAGAGAGGAGCTTACGACGACGTTTCGGTCCGACTTGGACTATTTACAAAGTCACACTAACGTTAGTGTGACTTTGTAAATGGTCCAAGTCGGACCGAAACGTCATCGTAAGCTCCTCTCTTTTTATATGTGCGGGTTGTGTGTATATTGTTCCAGTCACGGTATTGTGCCTTTTTTGTTATTTATGTACCCACAGTATATATGCAAAAGCACCAAAAAAAAAATGTAAAACATATCCCATAAGCATTCAAAAGAGTGATAAGATTTAAATATTGTATGGTAGATGAATCAAGATGAATAAAAAAAAATATTATACTACTTACTTATCCTTAATAAATTTTTGATCAAATTAAATTAAAATAATTTTGTCTTTTTTCTTGCTTCATATTTTAGTGCTAGTTTCCAATAACCTGAGTAGTCTGCCTAATCAACCCTATGTAAATATCAAGTCCTATCAAATAAATAAATCCCTCTAGCAGCTATGGGTATATGCTCACTTTATTCAATCTCATCACTGGAGTTTCAACCTTAGTCTCAATCACCAATTTCACGGTAACTGTTAGCGAAGTTAACATGTAGAAAGCAACACCTTCCTTAAAGGCAAAATTAAGTTAAAATTCAGAAGAGTAAATTCTTAAAAAAAATCCAAGAAAATACTGCCTAGGCATCTCTCTCAAAACCCTTCAATCACGTTGCATATTTTTGTTATTTATATATTTTTGATCTAATTGTGCATACAGTATATGTATAAATATGCCTGAATGTTAGTTTAACCCTTTCAGGGTCCAGAGGCCAAATTTCAAATTGTGCACCAGGGTCCAAGAATTTAAAAAAAAAAAAAAATTCTTATTTTTTCTTATGAAATGGTAGAGAATCTTTTTCTGAAGATAATAAACCAAAAAGTACGAAATTTGATGGAAAATTGACAAAATTATGCTCTAGCGAATTTTGATGCGTAGGCAATATTTACGCATTGGCAATTTTGCCAACTTTGACTCCCATTTTAGGCTAATTAAATTATTCCAGTCGACCAAATTCTTAGCTATTTCACTAGTATTACTTTTATTTTATCGATTGAACACAAGAAATCGCCCAGTTAACTGCTTCAACTACAAAATAAAGTGATTGGAAATTAGTAATTTAGCCAATTTAACTCAAAGTTCAAAATATTCCAATTTCAAAATAGGGTCCAGAATAAACAATGCAGGCATTCCTGGCACTAAACTAACATTTCCTCTATTCATTAGTTACATTTTCAGACTTTACAAATGAATTCCATTTTTATTTTTTATTCACATAATGAATTTTTATTCAAACCAAAAAATGGAAGATTTACTGTTATGCAATATTGTAATAATTGTATAAATAATATCACCACATTTGTGAACGTATATTAGACCCACCAGCTGGCGTTTATTGTCTAATAAACGTGTGAGGTCATTTGTTTACTCTTGAACATCAGCAAAAATTTAACATTTCCACTACTTTGAGCTCAGTTTCAAGCCATTTGCAGTACTAAAACCAATCAAAATCATCTCTATTTCTGTAATATATCTTCCATTCTATCAAATGAGACCAAGAAATCGCAAATACAACTATAAAAAGCATACGAAAAAACACTGCAAAGTCGCTGTTTTAATTGAAAATTAGAGTCTCAGTTTTTTTTCTCTCATTATGCACTGTGTGCTGCAGGATTAGTTTTATGTGGTGCACACTTACTACATAGATGTATTTTCTCATATCTAGGCCCAAATTTACCGCTCACAGCTTATCTGAGTGAGCTGAGCTCATGGCATAGAACTACGGTTTGGACCCTCAACTCAAAGCCATAGAACTACGGCACGTACCCTGAAAGGATTAAGTGAAAAAAATCTCAAATTTATGTAGTGTTAAAATTGGCGGAGTAAGTCAAGTTAATATTATGGAGAGAGAAACCAACATACCTGAGATACTGAAACAACAGTGGCTGCACTCCTGAGGTTGCTGGTTTTTAAGCTTCCTGTATCAATATCACAGATGCATTCTCAGTGCAATATTATAAGTTGAATCTTCTACAAATACAGTGGACCCTCGGTTTTCGTTGAAATTTCTTTCCAGAATGCTGTTTGAGTGCCGTTACTGAACGAATTTGTTCCCATAAGGACAAATGTAAATCAGATTAGTCATTTCAGACCCCCAAAAATACACTTAAAAAAGCACTTACGAAAATACGAGTTTGGAGGTGAACGAAAACCGAGGGTCCACTGTATTATGAATGTTATTTGTCATGAAAATCTGCATGCATACTTTTAGTCTAACATACAGATTTCATACTGTATAAAATAATTTCTCACCATTACTTTTTAAAATTTTATATTTTCTTGCTTCCTTTTGCAGACCAACATACATCTCATTAAATTTTCAATTCAATATTTCACTAAAATGTATTAGCCTTCCATCTAGCATATAAAAAAGTAGGCTATTTAGACATCTTCATTCTCAATTTTCAATTGAAGGGGTATGTACTGTACAACATATTTTTTCATTTTTTATTTGTACAATCTCATTTTTTACAGTATTTTTGTGATAAGTTTTCCATATGTTTTTCCTTTTAAATTAACAGCTATATTCATGTTTTTTTCTGTTATATTGTACGTATTGTAAAAAAAAGAATTTTATCGTATGTCAAACTACTTGGTTGGAGTCACCATAAACACTTCATACCTGTGATTAATACCAGGCAAAGTGTGGAGCTTAGTTATTGACCCTAAAGCACCCAACTGAAGATCAGGACAGCAATAAAATATACGATGTACACGTGAATGTAACAGAGCCATTGCACACATCATGCATGGTTCATGAGTTATATAGACATCAATTCCAGTACATATATATGTTGTCCTGGAGTTCATGTCAATTTCTTCAATGTTCCGAGTCTTTAAGTCTTCCAAACTATTACTTCTGAATTCTTCAATATATCCTATATTTTCAACTACTTGTCCCAATTCAATATTTGAGGCACTTGAATAAGAATCATTTATTCCACATGGTCCATACAGAGACTCTTCAATAAGTGGCAAATTATTATGAACCCAGACTCCACCACCTTGTCTATAAGCTATGTAATCTATAGCCACCATGACAGCATGCTGCAAAGGGTGTATCAGTCTAGAATCCTTTGCAGCACTTACAACTTGTCCACTTTGGTGATCTACCATCACAACACCTACAGCTGGATTTCCCTCTTCATTTGCTTTGTAACCCAATTCTATTGCTTTATTCATGTGTTTGACAATTATATTCACTTTTTCTTGACTGAAGAAATCATCAGAGGAGAGCCGAGTCAGATACGAATCTTCATGAAATGAACAAGGCCAAAGCGGTGCTACTTTGTCATACATCTCACGCACTTTTGGAGCATATCTGGCCACCCTCGAAACAAACACTTTGTTCAAGAATAATGACAAGTCAACTTTCTTTTCATTAAGTATGGCTATAACACGAGCTGCATCCTCTGAGCTGACAAGCATAATATTATCATCACCAAATTCTTTAAAACAAAGAATACCAAACTCCTCAACAAAACTTAAGTACACAAACATTTTGTCATGCTTTACAGTCACTAGGTCTTCTGACTTTTGACACTCGCTCTCATTTCTCACTGCTGGTATCCTTCTAACTCTCTTCAGATGACTTAAAGATGAAACTGGTAATTTCTGAGAAAGATCCTTAACAGCACGTGAAGTGTACTGTTTCTCTTTCACTTGCAGAACAACTACTTGAGCAAGATTTACTAGTCCATGCACACCTTCTGGAAGGATTGCAGCTACATGAACTTCTGCAGGGTGCAATGGCAACAAAGGGGTTGAGTGTCCATCTTTTTTTTGCCTCTTTATCATGGGTCCAATCTGCAAATAACAAACCCCCTCATGGACTGAGCTTATGAAATCTTCATCTGTAACTATAGAGAGGGGTAAGCATGACCCTAACAGATGGCTCCACATTTGTGGAGCCTGTAACCAAATAGATGAAACCAGTGATTGTTGACAGTTATGTCATGTCTCCTAATGCAGGATGAAATCAAGTTTGAAATTGGCTGCTATTTTTTCTTATAAGACAAGAAAGGTATTAAGAAGTAGAAATTTAAAAAATATTCCTCCTACTGCAATCTAAATATATCAAGTCTCCCAACTGATAGCATCATAAAGCTAGTAAAATATTAAATAAATAAGAGCCTAAACCATGCTTATGTCTTACTTAATCACAAGCATAAATGACACAACTCAATTCTGTCTTTCCATCTAGCAAAAGACTGCAAATGTACCTCTTCAGACTCAAATCAGTATTTAAAATAAATAGTAGAAAAACACTTTTGAATGTGTAGATTCAGCATCTTTGTATATGTAGATGGGGGTTGTAAATGGTAAGTTGCTGGTTAGACAAGGATATTTTCTGTGACGTCCACATGATATTACAAGAAAAATTTTAGGATCAAGAAAATTCCTGCTAGAATAAAGATATGTATTAGAAAAAGTGTCAACAAATGAGTTTATGTATGAGACTGCTCCTATTACACTCCTGTATGCTCTACAACAATTTTGTGTACTGTATTCAATTTAAAATTCTTTAGGACTCAATAACAAGAAACTACTGATAATTCAGTGCTACAAGTTATTAATATAATCTTCTCAAGATTATATTAATAAAAAAAATTAATCATAGAAAAGGAATTTGCTCAATATATATTTTATTTGTAAGCACTAATGACTAACCTTCTCCTGCTCATTTTCATCTGCAGCTGAATCAGGGAATTCTGAAAAGTGTATGGTTTGTTCATGCTGGCTGCTGCTACTGCTGCTCACAATAGCTGGTTGTGTCCGAGCTTCACCAAAATCTGTCCGGCATATTAAAAGTTTAACAAAAACACATACAGTATTTCATGAATTTATTCAAAGTCAAATATGAAGCCTGGCATTAGTACAGGCTTAGGGGGTAGAAGAGCCCTTAAAACAGTTCACAGGTAAAGCACAAGTATTCATTAGAAACTTGTTCAGTATTATCATTCACTTATAGAACGAAATCAGCAAAGTTCTATGTTCAAATAACATGTGACAGTATTGTGAGTAGTGATAAAGAGCAACTATTATAATGAATACAACAATTGTCAAATAATACATATTAATAAAACTTGCAAGAATCCATAAACATCTAATGCACTGGGGGCCACACTAAAAAGTTAACATTACTGCTGTATTACAATAACACATTCATACAAATTGCTAAAGTTGAGGGGAGTCGTTCACCACTGCGAAACATACAAGTGATAAAAAATACCGTACTCTTGTGAAATACCAGCTCGTGTAATGCAATTATATTCAATAACTGTACAGCACACTGTACAATACAGTTACCAAATAATATTCTGGCCAATATAGAATACAATAGTGTACGTACATACGTCATATGGGAAGTAAAATGGCTGCAACATTACCAAGATATTAAATGGCATTACAGAAAACTTAAGTTGCTTTGTAATCTCCAATTCTTTGTATATACGTATACCCTTGTATAGGTGTTTATTTTGTAGTGAATAGTTACACAAGTCCAGAACTACTTATGAAAAAAACATGCCAATATTAATACAGTGGAATCTCGGTACTCAAACAGCTCCATACTCGAACAATTCAGTATTCAAACACTTTGTTCGGCAAACAAATCACTTCATAGTCGACCATTTGCTCGGCAATTGATCAAACAAAAACACGACCTGTCAGAACTTCACTGTAAACTATTCCTGTGTTTCTTCGCATTTTTTTTTATATTACACATTTGTATAAATAAGTCACCATGGGGCCTAAGAGGGTTAGTGATAACAGCCAACCAACAAGATTATTGGTTGGAAAAAATTTGTTCTGTACTCGAACAGCCTTCTGGAACCAATCAAGTTAGAGTGCCGAGGCTTCATTGTATTTTATCAATCTTAGAGGAAGAATTTTTATTAACACTGTACACAAATAAAAAAAAATGGTCACTGCATGATCTGAGAAAGTTATCCCAGTATCCCATAAGTCTCTATATCAAGGCACTAACAGGAATAGCAAATAGCGAGACATAAGTTTTCAATGCAGATAAATATCAGCGTTGAAGATTTGAAGCTACCATAACCAGGAGAGGCTTTCACAGGTTCTTGCATGGGAACTAATATCCAATTTCTTTATTAATAAAAATGACAAGACTGGCACCAACACAGCTCAAAACCAATTCAAACCTTTGATTAAGGAAGAAATACTTGATTTGAAAGTTTAAAGAATGAGAAGAGGCACTGAGACCAACATCCTACAATACACTAGAATTTTAAGTTTAAAACCACTTATAAGCTGCATTCATGAGTTACTGCTATTGAAGATTTTCAGTCATCATACAAGACATTCACAAATTACTGCATGAAAACCAGAATTAATTAAGATAGACAACTATACGTACAGTAGTTTTTATGTTTCAGCATAACTATTAAAAAAATTATAAGAAAATTACCAAACAGAAAAGTAACATGGGCCTTCCTGAGATTGTTAATAGAAACCCTGACAGGAAATTCATAATGTTGGAATGACAGGCAAAATACCAACAATTGGGAGAAACGAAAAGAGTAAGGAACACCCTTTAAAGTTGCACTTACTTCAATTTTTGAAATCTTTCATAAATCACACACTAACACAACACTGTTCAATAAAACACTCACTAAGACACTTAGGGTTCTTGTGCTTAAGAATTAAGTTACAGAATAATATGCAGTGGTGCCTCAATATTTTGTAACAAATACAGTACAATTAAAAACTTATTTACCTTGAAACTGTAGGTCCACCCCAAGGTCATCTGAGTTATTCTGAAAAAATATGTATATAGTATTATATACTGGTATATAGTATATTGTAAGTTTATTTAGGCACAGGTTCACATAAGTACAATAAATCATACATACATGTAGTAACATATGTGTAAATTACTTAGGATAACCCAAAAAACACAGCGACTTCTTTCCATTGGGGTCCTTATAATATCTCATTATATATCTACTGTACTGTACTTTGTCAGTATGGCCTATTTCCACTTTGCTCCTTGGTCCTTTTCACCAGGATGCGACCCAGGACAGTTGGCTAACGCCCGGGTACATACTTGCTGATAGGTGACCAAGGGCAGCAGGTGCAAGGTAACATGCCGAAAGTTTGCACCCAATGGAAATAAGACACACTGACTTTTTTTTGGGTTATCCTAAGTAATCTACACAAATACTGCAATGTATGATAAGTTATGTAACTGAATTTATGTGTACCTGTACCTAAATAAACTTACTTACTTGCCCCAGGTTTATAGTAATTAAGTTTAAGTACAGGTACACATAAATACAATTACAAAAATTATTATACATAGTAACATATGTGTAAATTACCTAGGATAACCCAAAAAAAAGTCAAAGTGACTTACGTATTTACATTGGGGTCCTTGAAATATCTTATTATTTAAGCCCGGGTCCTTCCGTTTTAAGTTGAAATTATTATTATTATAATCAAATAGAAGCGCTAAACCACAGGGGTTATACAGTTTAAGTCGAAAGCGCTACCATTTGAGGCACATGTATTATTTTGCAATGTAGTCTTTTGGTGTTGATGTAATTATAATACACATTTGAAAGCATTGTATATACAAAAACTAAAATTTGTCAATAATAAGTGAAAGGAAACTTATATTGCCTCATCAACTTCGTGAAAAATTATGTCTATTAAGATTCATATTACTGTGCTGTAAAAACAGCCATAACACACATGACAAGGAAATGTCTCAGGATATTGAAATAAAAACTAAATAACTACAATAAAGTTCAGGAAAAACTGATGACGTTGATAAGGACGAACACTCTTATCATCCTCTTCGAATTTTTAAGTGTCATTTAAACAAAACGAAAACGGGTACATAAAAAAAAAGAGTTCCTCTTTAGCATCTATAATAGTGTTTTAAATCTATGACATAGTTAAAAGAGGTTTATGGTAGAGAGTGCCACCTGTAAGTCGAGGACAGCGAAGTCCCTGGAGCCCGCCATGATGCTACTGCTGACGCTGTCAACAAATGTTCACTACCAACCATTACTTACGGCATCACTATTATGATAATAATAATAATAATAATAATAATGGAAATAAGTCAATCTGACTTTTTTGGGGTTATCCTAGGTAATCTACACATATACTGCTATGTATAATTTATGTAACTGTGTTTATGTGTACCTGTACCTTAATAAACTTACTAATGCCATCCTATACAGAAAGTCCCTGGTTACGCAGAGCATTTCCCGCAGTTAGTTTGATGTCTTTATTATGCACTCCATACCCATCCTGTGGGTGGTAGTCAAAAGATTACAAAGGTACATAATGGGTCCAGGGACTGGACACCAAAGTTTTGATAGCTGAGCAAGTTACAAAGGTAATAAACTCACAAGTTACAAAGGTAATGAACTCACAAGTTACAAAGGTAATGAACTCACAAGTCCCGCAACTTGGGTTAATTTTGTTCCCCAGGATGCGACCCCACACCTGTCAGTCAGCTAACACCCAGGTACCTATTTTACTGCTAGGTGAACAGGGACAGCAGGTGTCTTAAGGAAACAGGTTCCTAATGTTTCCACTTGTACCTGGGATAGACACACGCCCTAATGTTTCCACTTGTACCTGGGATAGACACACGCCCTAATGTTTCCACTTGTACCTGGGATAGACACACGCCCTAATGTTTCCACATGTACCTGGGATAGACACACGCCCTAATGTTTCCACATGTACCTGGGATAGACACACGCCCTAATGTTTCCACTTGTACCTGGGATAGACACACGCCCTAATGTTTCCACTTGTACCTGGGATAGACACACGCCCTAATGTTTCCACTTGTACCTGGGATAGACACACGCCCTAATGTTTCCACTTGTACCTGGGATAGACACACGCCCTAATGTTTCCACTTGTACCTGGGATAGACACACGCCCTAATGTTTCCACTTGTACCTGGGATAGACATCATTTTTCACGAAGTTGATGAGGCAATATAAGTTTTCTTTCACTTATTTTTGACTAATTTTAGTTTTTATTATCTCACAACTCATTATTATTGCTCACCATTCATAATGTTTAAGAAATGTCAAAGTATTTTATCCACAGTGGTATATTACTAAACATTCTGGAAAAATACCCTCACTGCAGAAAACAATATGAGGTTCAATGATGAGAAATTTCAATTACTCCGATATGGAAAACTTGAGGAAATTAAAATTTCATCGGAGTAAAAAAAACAATTCCAACCACACAATAGAGCGAAAAACTAATGTCAAAGACCTGGGAGTGATCATGTCAGAGGATCTCACCTTCAAGGACCATAACACTGTAGCAATCGCATGCTAGAAAAATGACAGGATGGATAATGATAACCTTTAAGACCAGGGATGCCAAGCCCATGTTGACACTTTTCAGGTGGCTTGTTCTATCTAGGCTGGAATATTGCTGCACTAACTGCATTAAGGCAGTGAAATTGCTGAACTAGAAATGTGCAGAGAACCTTCACAGCACGCATAATTGCGATAAACCACCTCAATTACTGGGAAAGCTTGAAGTTCCTAGACCTGTACTCCCTAGAACGCAGGCAGGAGAGATACATTATTATATATACTTGGAAAATCCTAGAGGGTTTAGTACCAAACTTGCACACGAGACTCACTCCCTACGAAAGCAAAAGACTCGGCAGACGATGCAACATCCCCCCAAAGAAAAGCAGGGGTGCCACTAGCACGTTGAGAGACCGCACAATAAGTGTCAGGGGCCCAAGACTGTTCAACTCCCTCCCAGGTACTTAAGGGGGATTACCAATAGACCCCTGGCTGTCTTCAAGCAGACACTGGACAGGCACCTAAAATCAGTGCCTGACCAGCCGGGCTGTGGTTCGTAGGTCAGTCTGCGTGCGGCCAGCAGTAACAGCCTGGTTGATCAGGCTCTGATTCACCATGAGGCCTGGTCACAGACCGGGCCGCGGGGCGTTGACCCCCGGAACTCTCTCCAGGTAAACTCCAGGTTACCCACTGTAAATAAAGCATTACCACTTAAACTTTTTTCTGCGTGTGTATACTCACCTAATTGTGGTTGCAAGGGTCGATTCATAGCTCCTGGCCCCGCCTCTTCACTGGTCGACACTAGGTCCACTCCCTGCTCCGCGAGTTATCGTACCTCTTTTTAAAGCTATGTATTGTACCTGCCTTCACTACCTTACAACTCTATGACTGAAGAAATACTTCCTAACATCCCTGTGGCTCGTCTGAGTCTTCAATTTGCAACTGTGACCCCTTGTTGCTGTGTCTCATCTCTGGAACATCCTGTCTCTGTCCCCCTTGTCGATACCTCTCAGTATTTTATATGTCGTTATCATGTCATCTCTGTCCTTCCTGTCCTCCAGTGTCGTTAGGTCGAGTTCCCTTAACCTCTCCTCGTAGGACATACTCCTTATCTCCGGGGCTAGTCTCGTTGCGAACCTTTGCACTTTCTTTAGTTTCCTGACGTGCTTGGTTTGGTGTGTATACCTGGTCTGTGACCAGGCCTCATGGTGGATCAAGGCTTGATCAACCAGGCTGTTACTGTTGGCCGTACGCAACCCGACGTACGAACCACAGCTTGATTCGAATTTGTTCTTTCTTATTTAGTTAATGGCACGGCAGCCGTGAACGGTATTTTGGAATAACAGATTTAATACGTAGTATTGTGCGACTGTTATTATGTATAGAGAGTAAAAAATAACCCTAATTTTTAAAGGGGTGGACCAGAAAGCCAGTAGAAGGCGTCAGTCAGATGATTAAAAGCTCCAGCGGCGGGTCATCATATGACTAAGACCAGTGTCAGGAAACACTTGCCCTGTTTCCTGACAAACCTTACCTAACTTAACCTATGATATGTGTGTGTGTGTGTGTGTGTGTGTGTGTGTGTGTGTGTGTGTTGTGTGTGTGTTAGTGTGTGTATGTATGTGTGTGTGTGTGTGTGTGTACTCACCTAATTGTGGTTGCAGGGGTCGAGACTCAGCTCCTGGTGTATGTGTGTGTGTGTGTGTGTGTGTGTGTCACGTGATAATGTTAGAACAGTGGTGGATGAGTAAGCTGACACGTGGAAGGAAAGACATAAAACAACAGAAGACTTTATTACAATGACGTTTCTCTCAATGAGAACTTCGTCAAGTTGTCAGATTATGAATGATACACAATACTGCCATGTTGATGAGTAAGACACATGGGCAACATTTAGGTATGTTACTGTAAATGATGAACCATATCGCCTTGGCTACAGTCGAATGCAGACATGAATTACATTGCTGGAGACAGTAGACGAATTGGAAAGATAGTTTGAGGTAATCAGTCTCTCAGCCTTGCTGGAAGTGTTGCACACGGATATTACTAATCAGTTTGTCATGTTATACAGAAAAGATGTTAATTACTGGCTCATGGGGTCGATCCCAGGTACGGGGATCGACCGAAATGCCCTTTATTTGTATTCCCTGGAACGCAGGCGAGAAAGGTACATGATAATATACACTTGAAAAATCCTAGAGGGACTAATCCCAAAGCTGCACACGAATATCACTCCCTACGAAAAGACTTGGCAGGCGATGCAACATCCCCCAATGAAAAGCAGGGGTGCCACGAGTACACTAAGATAAAACACAGTAAGTGTCAGGGGCCCAAGACTGTTCAACTGCCTCCCAGCATACATAAGACGGATTAAAAATAGACTCCTGGGTGTCTTCAAGACGGCGCTAGACAGGCAGGTAAAGCCAGTACCTGACCAGCGGGGCTGTGGTTCGTACGTCGGCTTGTGTGCGGCCAGTAGTAACAGCCTGGTTGATCAGGCCTTGATCCACCAAGAGGCCTGGTCACAGGCCGGGCCGCGGGGGCGCTAACCCCCGAAACCCTCTCCATGTATAACAAGGAGCTCTATAGTAGTATGTCATTGATGTCAGCTATGCCTGTGTGCCTTGTACATGTACCTGTAAAATCAAAGCTATATTATTATTATTATTATTATTATTATTATTATTATTATTATTATTATTATTATTATTATTATTATTATTATTATTAGTATTATTGTTATTATGACCTTGGTCACGTGACATGAGTTGCTGCACAGGTGACCGATGAATTTGGTGAAGAGGTTTAGCGAGAGTGAACGTACTTTGGTTTTTCTTGTAATGTTGTATGTGTGGACGAAGGCAGCTTCCATATACTTTCACCTACTCTATGATGTTTATGTACTGTAGTATGAGTTGGGCTCTGTCCCAGGCCATAAAGTTCTTGTCCCACCTATCACACACGCATTACTGGAGTGTACCTGGAGAGGGTTTCGGGGGTCTACCCCCCCCCGGTTCGGTCTGAGACCAGGCCTCGTGGTGCATCAGGGTTTGATCAACAAGGCTGTTGCTTCTGGCCGCACGTAAACCGACGTAAGAACCACAGACCGACTGATCGGGTACTGACTTTAGGTGCCTTCATGAAGACAGCCAGGGGTCTATTACTGGCGTTGTATTCCATGCACATGTTTATGTTCTAAGACTCATGTCATGAGATAATGGACTGTTTTTCCTTCGTATAATTTTCTGCATCTGGTACAAGGAATGGTACAGAGTGCAGACGTTGTTACTAGATGTTGAAGAGTTTTTGATGCAACACTCTCAGACGAGTCCAAAAAATTTAAACTAGTGGTCGCTGCTGCCGGGGTGCCATTCTGTCACCATGGCTGTTAATCCCTATTTGAAATGGAATTTATAAAATGATGCAAAAGCCGGTAATCTGTGCAACGATTATGTAATTTTTAATAGTTCCCATAAGATGTCTTGTATCCATTTTTACACTAGGAACTCTGCAGTGTCTATATGGTTGGTAGAACAATGACGTAACCCAACAAGTGGTGACTCAAAGACATTTCCCGCAGAGAAAAATCTTTATTTTCCACCATAACAAGCCACTCACAGTCAACTAAACAACTAACTCAACACACGAGGTTTTGTGTGTTGCAAGTGGCAACCAACACTCAAAATCAGACGGAATCAATTATATTTTACGACTCTTAGGTTACACCACATGCGGCAACAGAGTGACACAATTGTGGCCTTCAGTCTGTAATGTACAGGCTGCTGCAGTGGGACCTGTTGTTGCTTGAACTGACCCATCAGTATAAGTAAGTTTGTTCAGGTATACACAAATACATTTACATAGATTATCATACACGTGCTGACAAGTGTCTTAATTGTTTACTGCTCTTAGCAAGACTGGTGACTCCTGTAACCGGTCTTTGGTGGCTTTTTATATGATATTTGTACATGAGGACTGAGATGGTGGGGTGGGGCATGTTGCAAGGCGTGTTGCACTTTACCGGGATATTTAATGTAATGAGGTTGCCTATGTCTTTCTTAATGGGCACGCAAGTACCCCTGTCTTCTAATAACACGTTCATTTTTTCCATTATAATCCACCTTGTCCATAATTACTATCGCATTTGCTTTGGCTGTTTCGTAAGGTGACGTCCAGGATCTTTCCTTAATTCATGGTATAAATTAACATCTTTGAGAAGTTTAGCGTTGACGCTGAAGTTTGTCAGCAGGATAAGAATGGTGTGAAGAATGAGGCACTTGTGTAATATTTGGGAATCTTGAACTTGGAGTGAAGTGGCGAATCGTTTCCTCAAAGATTCCCAAATGTCGGTTGTCTAAACTATTTATCACATCACAGTATCAAGTGTACATGAATGGTAAACAGTGCTGATAATATGAAGAATTAGACACATGCAACATCTGGGTGTCTTTATTTGTAGACGTTTCGCCCTCCAGTGGCTTTATCAATACAAATTCAAGGACATGATGGGAAGACTGTATATAGTTCTACAGTCTTCACATTATGTTCTTGAATTTGTATTGATAAAACCACTGGAGGGCGAAACGTCTACAAATAAAGATACCCAGATGTTGCACATGTGTCTGATTCTTCAGTATTAAGTGTAGCTGCAGGTCTGATTACCTCCCATTCATGTGACCCCCATAAGACTTTAGCACTTACCCATTAATATAATAACAACTTGACTATAATACAAGCAGTTTCCAGATGGACGTACTTGGGCAAATTTAGTACAGAATTATTAAGCAAATTATTGGGAATAGCGTGTTAATCGATATTCTCCTAGCTGGGAATATAGTATTATATTCAGTGTAAGATCTAAACCTGTAGAGATATTCTCCTGGAGATGCTGCGTTGCCATTTTTCACTGCAGTTCCGAGTTCCACATGACGGCCCTAAAGAGTCTGATGACGGGCTCTTGACAGCGGCGGACCAACATTTTTGGGTCCCTTAAGTTTGAACCGTCAGAAACACTGCTCTTCAAGAGCAAACTGGACAAGTATCTTCACCAGGTGCCACCTCAACCAGGCTGTGATGGATATGTTGGGCAGCGGGCCTCCAACAGCAACAGACTAGTTGACTAGGCTAGTACCATGGAAATAAATGGTATAAAATACCGACACAATGGAAAAATAAACACATAAGCAGTATAATGTGATCCTTTATTGACAACGTTTCGCCCACTGCGTGGGCGAAACGTTGTCAATAAAGGATCACATTATACTGCTTATGTGTTTATTAGGCTAGTACCAGACGAGCCTGGCCCATGTCCGAGCCCCGAGAGTAGTAAGACTCTCGAAATTCATTAAAGGTATATCAAAGGTAAAGATTTTATGAAGGTCCCTTCGCAACTAGCTAGGAGGTCTGGGTAACCACTTGTTATCTTCTTCAATGGACATTTATTTTTAAATGAAATATCCTTAATTTGAAGTTTTTTCATTTACGGCTAGGCCTACAACAGCTAGGCCTACATGATACTTTAATAACCTTTTCATTTTTATTTTAACTATTATTTTGTATTGAATTACACAATAATATTAATATTATTATTTTCTTAAAAATCCTTCTCATACAGTAGACCCAAAATTTTTAAGCAATGTGGACTGAAGTCGCTTTAGGGCCCCTCAGGGATTAGGGGCCCTGAAGGTTAAACTTCATTAGTTTCATAGTAGATCCGTCCCTGGCTCTTGATGCAAGGAATTGAACCTTTCCCTTCTTTAGAGTGAACCCGATTATCTGTTAATCCCCCCAGGCACTGTATGGCACTAACTGGTCTAGCCTCACCCCATCTACACTCTAATGACTGTAACAATCCGCATGACGTCAGTTTATTTCGGTACAGGTACACATAAGTACAATTATTATACATAGTAACATGTAATAAGATCACAGTAAACAGGTGCTATCACAGTAGGCAAAACAACCACTGTGAAAGAATAGTGCCTTCGAAATTTCTCACATTATCAAGGACATTCATGGGAGAAATCACGAAAGCGCTTGGAATTTCACTATTCTTTAACAGTGGTTGTTTTGCGCATAGTAATGTGTGTAAATTACCTAGGATAACCCAAAAAAGTCATCATTGTTACAGTTATAATACGCAGCTTCGTGTCACCAAAAGTTTATAGTCACAAATGTAAACGTGATACACATGTGCAAAGTCTAATTTACACTGAGTTTTGTTGGGACAAGACACAAAATTACAAACACTAGGATAATCTATTAGAAACGACGTCTCGGGACGTCTCTGGTCACTCCAATAAAATGCTCGAGTACTTGGATTTTGTCTTGTTCCAACCACTTGTCGTCAGGGGCGGCTCCACAATTACTATATTCAAGGGTCTTAGGGGTGTGAATGAATGGTTCAGAGAACCGACGAGTTGGTAAATTAGACACATATGCAACACTTGGGTATCTTATTGAGGAAAGTTTCGCCACACAGTGGCTTCATCAGTCCATACAAGGAGAATCGTGAAGAACAGGAGGAGGTGAGTTGTCAGGCCCTCAATTTTGAGACGATGTTGTCAGTCCATCAATCTTGAATAGAATAACAGCATATGAGCAGAGGGAGCTTATATACTGTAGACAGGGAGAGTGCAGCAGTTGTAGGAGGTGTCACATTTGTTCAATGTGGAGTAGGTCGTGCCAAGGAATAGGCAAGCGAAGAAATCCCTGTATTAAGATACCATCCTGTCTGACACTGCAACATCTTGGTATCTTAATACAGGGATTTCTTCGCTTGCCTATTCCTTGGGCACGACCTACTTCCACATTGAACAAATGTGACACCTCCTACAACTGCTGCACCTCTCCTGTCTACAGTATATAGCTCCCTCTGCTCATATGCTGTTATTCTATTCAAGATTGATGGACTGACAACATCGTCTCAAGATTGAGGGCCTGACAACCTCACACTCCTGTTCTTCACGATTCTCCTTTGTATGGACTGATGAAGCCACTGTGTGGCGAAACGTTTCCTCAATAAAGATACCCAAGTGTTGCATATGTGTCTAATTTACGGTCTTAGGGGTGGCAAGCTAGTTAGAAGGGCTAGGGGACGAGTCTTGAAGCTTTATTATTATTATTATTATTATTATTATTATTATTATTATTATTATTATTATTATTATTATTATTATTATTATTATTATTATTATTATTATTATTATTATTATTATTTTCACGAGGAAGTGGAAAAGAATCCTTCCTCCGTATGCCATGCGTGTCGTAAGAGACGATTAAAATGCCGGGAGCAATGAGCTAGTAACCCCTTCTCTTGTATAAATTACTAAATGTACAAAGAAGAAAAACTTTTTTCTTCATTTTTTCGGGTCACCTTCCCTCGGTGGGAGACTGCCGGTATATTAAAAGGTATATTATTATTATTATTATTATTATTATTTGTAGGAGTGATGAAGCTTATGGGGCTTCAGTTTCCTTGACCTCCTTGGTGTCACTAGTGCTTATCGATATGATAAAGGTTTATTAAGAGTGAGGTTGATGGTGAGGCTGGTGTCGGTTAGGTGGTCGTTGATGTAGTGGGGCTGAGAGGGACGCACTGCCTGCTGCACTCATTACTATATTATTGAAGTAAATGGTGAGTGGTAATTCGAAGACACATTAAGCAGAGGAGACCTTTTAATTTACGACGTTTTACCCTCAGTGGGGCTTTATACAGTGGGTAAAACGTCGTAAAATAAACATTCTCTCTGCTTAAAGTGTTTTCGAATTACCCCTTCTGGGTTTACGGTAATATTTGCCCTCAATGGTGTGTGGTCAGCAAGCTGGGAAATGGTGTATCAGAGAAAAATATTCGTTTAATTTCCAAATTTGAAGTGTTGATATTGCAGAGGTTGCTCTGCAGCTGCTCTTTTCAATTCCTTAACCTGACGACTTGCTTCATGGAACATGTTTAGAGAGTCAGTGGTTTTGTGAGTTTTGTATTGATTTAATGTAGGATATGATCAAGTCTAGTCTTGAGACGAACTTCAGAGGTCCACATCTGCCTCTTATCTTACTGGCTTGTGGTTACTTTTCTAACCTTTATTGTAATTAATCACCTCAGTAACAAAATGCTAATATGTGTTAACGGTCATTGTAACGTCAGTTCCTAGAAGGGTGGAGGGGTAAGCCAGCGGAAGGAATCGGAAAGATGACCAAAAGCTCCAGTGGCGAGTCATAATATGACTAAGATACGTGTCAGGAAACACTTGTCCTGTTTCCTGACAAACTTTACCTAACGTAACCTAATTGTAACGCAGTTGTGCTGGTATTTTATTTGTTACAAGAAATATAAAAATTTCTCCTGACCCACTCAATAGAGAGTTTGGTCATGTGACTGAGACCTTCCGCTGGTTCACCAGTCCACCAAGTAAACAACTGAAGATTCCATCATAACTTAAGAAGCAGGATTTTCACTATATTAAAGACAAGGCGCGTCACCGAATGGTGTTCTAGGAGCACCTAGGAATATAGGCTTAGTATCAGGCATCTCATGAGAGAAGGATAACAGAGTTAGCTAGTTCGATAGTTATACACTCCAGTCCTACTGGCAGCAGTCACCCCATAAACATCCTGTGGGTGGTAATCATCCTATGTCCTATAATCAAATGATTACAGAGGCATACAATGAATCAAGGGACTGGGTCTCAAAATTTTCAGAAATGAATGATGAAAGTAATTACCTGCATTAGGAATCTTTCTTACGTAGGTAGACTGAGAACCTTGTATCTACACTCTCTTAAAAGACGTAGAATAAGGAAATATATAACACAGTTATACAAATGAAATATATGTTTAAATGAGTGAGATATACACTATATATATATAAATTAAGAGAGACAAATGTAAATAAAAGACACATATGCAGTATGGGTGAAGAATAGACATATTGAAGACAGAACTCTCACTGGCACATTTCCATTTCCAGTTTTTACAATGATTTCCATTTGTTATGATCTTCATCAAGTAGTCCAAATTAAAGTTCTTTCCGAAAAGGTGTCTTTTCATAGTTGTTGTCGGCAATACGACACATGGTTCCATAGAAGCCAGTCTATATCAAATCTTATATACAAAGCATGGTGATACTGATGATACTTGATGTCTAAGAGAGACACCATTTGCTAATAAAAGTTTCCATACTGATTTTATTTCTTTTTAGTTTGTGTTTTTATTATAAATCACCTGTACCCAGGACAGACAAGTATGAGTTGGCATGGTGGGGTATGAGTAAGACGTGCCTAGCCCGGGCCAGCAGACATACTACAACGTTTCTTTAGGTTAATGAATGTGAAATTTGTGCAACACTTGCTTGTCTTTATAGTGCAAACGTTTCGCCAGCCAAGGGATTAATCAGTCTAATACAAAGAAAAAAACCCGGTGGAAGACGTGATAGAGTTTGAAGTAATCAGTCCCTCAGGTTAGAGATGATGTGTTCAGTCCATCAGTCTTCATAAAAGTACTTTTTTCAAGACTGATAGACTGAACACATCATCTTCAGGCTGATAGACTGATTACCTCAACTTCCTTCACATCCTCCACCGTTTTTTTCTCTCTACTGGACTGATGAATCCACTGGCTGACGAAATCAAGTGATACAACAAGTCGACTTTCTGAACCCTTTATTTATGTTCTTAAATTCTCATGTAAGTCTTCAGTTATGTAGATTATTTTGGTAACATATTGTTGAGGCTTCACGTCGATGACTGGATGTGAACTACGACGGGCACACTGGTCGCTAATTACTTCCTAACACAACTCGCTCATAGGAGAAAGAAACTTATATTTCTTTCATAAGTTTCTTTCTCTTATGTGATGGTATTGTGTATTGTTGCAGTCACGGTATTGTGCCTGTTTTTGTTCTTGAGTTCCTTCATTATTTGACTTAAGAAATCGTACTTAGTTTCAAGACGACTCTTTAGTGTTTTGCTTCTAATTTATTTCAGTGAGTCTGTTGCAACATCTGGGTATTTTTGTTGTAGACGTTTCGCCATCCAGTGGCTTTATCAATACATGGACATAGCTGGAAGACAGTAGAACTATATACAAAAGGTGAGCACCGTAGTCGTGAAGACTCTCCGATGAGGGACTAATTACCTCATCTTTCCTATATTCTACTGTCTTCCAATTATGTCCTTGAATTTGTATCGATGAAGCCACTGGATGCCGAAACGTCTTCAGTAAAGATACTCAGATGTTGTACATGTGTCTGATTCATCATCTTATCCGTATTGTATACAATACATGTACAACAAGACAGAGAAATGTTGTGTATCTGGAGCATTTAACATTGAAGTTTTTTTATCATTCATTTGGCAGAGTTCTCACTTCATTCACAGGGCTCTACCTATATAAGGACCAGGGAGGTTAACAAGTCTGAAGAAGATATGAGAGGCTAACAGGTCTTGGGAGGAGGTTAACAGATCTGGGAGGAGGACAGCAGGTCTGAGAAGGAGGTTAACAGGCCTGGGGAGGAGGTTAACAGGCCTGGGGAGGAGGGTAACAGGTCTGGGGAGGAGGTTAACAGGCCTGGGGAGGAGGTTAACAGGCCTGGGGAGGAGAGTAACAGGCCTGGGGAGGAGGGTAACAGGCCTGGGGAGGAGGGTAACAGGCCTGGGGAGGAGGGTAACAGGCCTGGGGAGGAGGTTAACAGGCCTGGAGAAGAGGTTAACAGGCCTGGGGAGGAGGGTAACAGGTCTGGGGAGGAGGTTAACAGTCCTGGGGAGGAGGTTAACAGGCCTGGGGAGGAGGGTAACAGGCCTGGGGAGGAGGGTAACAGGCCTGGGGAGGAGGGTAACAGGCCTGGGGAGGAGGTTAAGAGGCCTGGAGAAGAGGTTAACAGGCCTGGGGAGGAGGTTAACAGGCCTGGGGAGGAGGTTAACAGGCCTGGAGTGGAAATTAACAGACCTAGAGAGAAGGTTAACAGGCCCGGAGAGGAAGAGGTCTAGAGAGAGCGAGGGACGACATCAACAGTAAGGGCTCCGGTGGCCTGGTGGCTACAGCTCTCGCTTCACACACGGAGGACCCGGGTTCGATTCCCGGCGGGGTGGAAACATTTCGATGTATGTTGTCATGTTCACGAGCAAATAGGTACCTGGGTGTTAGTCGACTGGTGTGGGGGACAAGATTGAGGACCCCAATGGAAATAAGACAGACAGTCCAGTCCTCGATGACGCACTGACTTCTTGGGTTATCCTGAGTGGCTAACCCTCCAGGGTTAAAAATCCAAAGAAAATCTTATCTTATCTTAACAGGTCTGGGAAGGACGATGGAGGATTTTAACAGGTCTGGGAAGAACTAGTAAGGATTTTAACAGGTCTGGGGAGAATAAGGGAGTATGTTAACAGGTCTGGGGAGAACTATGGAGGATGTTAACAGGTCTGGGGAGAACGAGTAAGGATGTTAACAGGTCTGGGGAGAACGAGGGGGGATGTTAACAGGTCTGGGGAGAACGAGGGGGGATGTTAACAGGTCTGGGGAGAACGAGGGGGGATGTTAACAGGTCTGAGAAGAACGAGGTAGTAATTGTGTGAAATACCTTTCCCCAGGTGAGGTTAGGTAAGGTTTGTCAGGAAACAGGACAAGTGTTTCCTGACGCGGGTCTTAGTCACATGATGACCCGCAGCTGAGGATGTTAATGTGAGAGGGAGAGTGAAGGGAGACCTTAGTGTGAGCTGTGTTCTGCCCATGCCTCGACCCCCCTCCACACCTGTGGTCCAAAGGACACATACACAGAGAGGAGTATATATCTCTCCCAGTATATATATATATACACACACCGAGAGTATGCTTTAATCCCTGCTTTAGCCATTAAAGTATTCTTAACGCTTACTTTGCCTCTGACTTTGACACTGACTTTCACTCTGGTTTTTACTCTCACTTTAACTCTGACTTTTATTCGCTTCTACCTTTGTAGCAAAACAGCTCTGTCCCTCAAAATAATGTATATATAAAAGTTGCAATAAATGTTTGCAGTGACTTATGTTTCAAAGCAACACCCATGTTAAATATCCATATATATACCTTATGTGCTTTACCTATGCATGTATATTATTGTGACCACGAACGAGTGGTATTGAATCAATAACAACACTGCGACTAGCCGTGGATTCGAACCCATGTAGTTTTGGCCCTGCCTCGTGGTGAGCGAAAATCACATGGCACCTTAACCCACTGAGCCATACAATCCTACTGTGGCTCAGTGGGTTAAGCGTCATGTGATTTTCGCTCACCACGAGGCAGGGCCAAAACTACATGGGTTCGAATCCTTGGCTAGTCGCAGTGTTGTTATTGACATATATATAAATAAATAATACCTATTAAAGATAAATTAACAAAAGAATGTACAAAGTTTTCTATGTATTAATAGTATGTTTCTTGAAACATAATGGTGTCTCAGTTAATGAAACTGACGAGTTTCTAATAATTATAATGATATTGGATATTGTATATGGCATATGATAATATAATAAATTTAAGCGCTAAACTCGTATGGGTTATACAGCGCTGGTATGTAGCTCAATAAACTAAATTATTTCGTGTATTATATATTGTTTTATGTTCTAATATATTTATGGACTATTATAATAGATAATTCTGAGGGTAATAAAAGTTAATGAGTTACTTTCAGAGTTTTATAGATTGAAGGTTGAATTACGCTGCTATAAGATAAAGCAGCAGTAAAGTAACTATAGAAAGACCGGGTAACTCGGATTTGTTTTAGTTTAATGTCTTTATTATGGGCTGGAGCAAGGGACTAGTAACCCCTTCTCCTGTATACATCACTAAATTTAAAACGAGAAACTTTCTTTTTTCTTGTTTAGGTGACCCAGCCTCGGTGGGATGCTGCCTCGGTGGGATGCTGCCTCGGTGGGATGCTGCCTCGGTGGGATGCTGCCTCGGTGGGATGCTGCCTCGGTGGGATGCTGCCTCGGTGGGATGCTGCCTCGGTGGGATGCTGCCTCGGTGGGATGCTGCCTCGGTGGGATGCTGCCTCGGTGGGATGCTGCCTCGGTGGGATGCTGCCTCGGTGGGATGCTGCCTCGGTGGGATGCTGCCTCGGTGGGATGCTGCCTCGGTGGGATGCTGCCTCGGTGGGATGCTGCCTCGGTGGGATGCTGTCTCGGTGGGATGCTGCCTCGGTGGGATGCTGTCTCGGTGGGATGCTGCCTCGGTGGGATGCTGCCTCGGTGGGATGCTGCCTCGGTGGGATGCTGCCTCGGTGGGATGCTGCCTCGGTGGGATGCTGTCTCGGTGGGATGCTGCCTCGGTGGGATGCTGTCTCGGTGGGATGCTGCCTCGGTGGGATGCTGTCTCGGTGGGATGCTGCCTCGGTGGGATGCTGCCTCGGTGGGATGCTGCCTCGGTGGGATGCTGCCTAGGTGGGATGCTGCCTAGGTGGGATGCTGCCGGGGCGTTGAAAAAACCTTTATTATGCAGCCCCATAACCATGGTGTTGGTGGTAGTCAAAAGATCACAGAGGTACATGATAGCTCCAGGGCCTGGACAGCAGATGTATTATGAAGAGTACAAAAGGTACAGAATGTAGAGTATAACAGGTACAGCAAGCGGAGTACAGCAGATACAATATTAGGGTATTTTAGGCACTCTAGGTACGACCCAGCAAGTAAGGTACACTATGGACGGTACAGCATTTAGGATATAGCAGTTACAGTATATGTGGTACAGTATATATAGAATAAAGAGTGTAGGATACAACAGATACATGCATGTATGATACAACGTGTAAGATACAGTAGATACATGTATAATACAGTGTACGATACAGCAGATACATGTATGATACAGCATGTAGGGTAGATACATTATGTATATTACAGCGTATAGCGTACAGGGTACAGCATATAGGGTACACCATGTAGGGTACAGCATATAGGGTACACCATGTAGGGTACAGCATATAGGGTACACCATGTAGGGTACAGCATATAGGGTACACCATGTAGGGTACAGCATATAGGTTACACCATATAGGGTACAGCATGTAGGGTACAGCATATAGGATACAACATATAGGGTACAGCGTGTATGGTACATCATATAAGGTACAGCATGTAGGGTACAACATATAGGGTACAGCATGTAGGGTACAGCATATAACTTACATCATGTAGGGTACAGCGTATAGGGTACAGTTGTAGGGTACAGCATGTAGAGTACAACATATAGGGTACAACATATAGGGTACAGCAAGTAGAGTAAAGCGTATAGGGTACAGCATGTAGGGTACAGCATATAGGATACAACATATAGGGTACAGCGTGTATGGTACATCATATAAGGTACAGCATGTAGGGTACAACATATAGGGTACAGCATGTAGGGCACAGCATGTAGGTACAACATATAGGGTTCAGCGTATAGGGTCCAGTACATAGGGTACAGCGTATAGGATACAGAGGTGCGGCGGGCAGTACCGGGTATTGATTGCGGTGGTGCAGGGGAGTGCGTGCAGTGCGTGACTCCCTCCCCCTCCCCCACCACCTCCCCCTCCTGCGTTGCTACCACACAGCTCAGCAGTGTGGGTACATCTAACTTCTATAGGCCTACATGGCTCACCTACACGGCCTACCCTAGAGCCTGGATCTAACCTATTACTGAGTTCATGCATTTGCTGAGGCAGTTTTTTCTAGTAATTATAGGTAGGCCTAGCAGGTTTGTGGTTAGGCCAAGCATATTTTATTTAGGTACACGTAAATACAGTTACACAAATTATCATACACAGTAATATATGTGTAAATTACCCGGGATAAACTAAAAAAAATAAAAAAAGTCAGACGAAATGACTTATCTCCACTGGGGTCCTTGTAATATCTTTGGCCTTAGGCCTAGGGCGTAATGGTGCGTTGTATGATGTTTAGGGATGGAAATAGGTTGGTGTGTGCGTGGTGGTGGTGTGTGAGGTGCGTGGTGGTGGTGTGTGAGATGCGTGGTGGTGGTGTGTGAGGTGCGTGATGGTGGTGTGTGAGGTGCGTGGTGGTGGTGTGTGAGGTGCGTGGTGGTGGTGTGTGAGGTGCGTGGTGGTGGTGTGTGAGGTGCGTGGTGGTGGTGTGTGAGGTGCGTGCTGGTGGTGTGTGAGGTGCGTGTTGGTGGTGTGAGGTGCGTGGTGGTGGTGTGTGAGGTGCGTGATGGTGGTGTGTGAGGTGCGTGGTGGTGGTGTGTGAGGTGCGTGGTGGTGGTGTGTGAGGTGCGTGATGGTGGTGTGTGAGGTGCGTGGTGGTGGTGTGTGAGGTGCGTGGTGGTGGTGTGTGAGGTGCGTGGTGGTGGTGTGTGAGGTGCGTGGTGGTGGTGTGTGAGGTGCGTGGTGGTGGTGTGTGAGGTGCGTGCTGGTGGTGTGTGAGGTGCGTGTTGGTGGTGTGAGGTGCGTGGTGGTGGTGTGTGAGGTGCGTGATGGTGGTGTGTGAGGTGCGTGGTGGTGGTGTGTGAGGTGCGTGGTGGTGGTGTGGAGGTGCGTGATGGTGGTGTGTGAGGTGCGTGGTGGTGGTGTGTGAGGTGCGTGTTGGTGGTGTGTGAGGTGCGTGGTGGTGGTGTGTGAGGTGCGTGGTGGGGGTGTGTGAGGTGCGTGTTGGTGGTGTGTGAGGTGCGTGGTGGTGGTGTGTGAGGTGCGTGGTGGTGGTGTGTGAGGTGCGTGGTGGTGGTGTGTGAGGTGCGTGGTGGTGGTGTGTGAGGTGCGTGGTGGTGGTGTGTGAGGTGCGTGCGCTGGTTTAACTTACGCTACGGCCAACCAGCTTGGCTTAAACCATCGGTCAGTGCCGCTCTTAACGTCGGCCTTCTCTGCTATTTCCCCTTTTCCCAGCCTATTGCAATCCCTTGTACAGCCTACGACACCCACAACGGACCATAAACCTTTCTCCGCTTCTTCATTCCTACATAAACTGCCTACTAAACTCCACTTTCTATCAAAATTTTAACATTTGCAACATTTTTCAAAGTGGAATATTGTAGTGGAAATAGTGGTGGTGGTGTCACGCCATGTCCTCAGTGGCACAAGGCTGCCAAGCACCTCTACTGTATGCAATTGCAAGCACACAAGCACTACTAGCTGGTGTGTCACTTGCAACTCTCCTCAACAAGCTACTAGAACTAGTACGAGGCTTAGTTAACCGCTCATCGTCAATGTCTTGTTAAAGCCAGAGAGAAAACTTATTAAAAAGAATTTTCCTTCTTGCTCGCCGGCTTCTCTTCCAAGCTCGCTCTCTTCTCTCTCTCTCTCTCTCTCTCTCTCTCTCTCTCTCTCTCTCTCTCTCTCTCTCTCTCTCTCTCTCTCTCTCTCTCTCTCTCTCTCTTCTTTTCTCTCTCAACCTCTCTCTCTCTCTCTCTCTCTCTCTCTCTCTCTCTCTCTCTCTCTCTCTCTCTCTCTCTTTCTTTCTCCCTCCTCTTCTCTCTCTCCCCCAACCTCCTTCTCTCTCTCTCTCTCCCAACCTCTCTCTCTCTCTTCTCTCTCTCCCTCCTCCCTCCTCTGTCTGTCTGTGTCTGTCTGTCTGTCTGTCTGTCTGTCTGTCTGTCTGTCTGTCTCTCTCTCTCTCTCTCTCTCTCTCTCTCTCTCTCTCTCTCTCTCTCTCTCTCTCTCCTTCTTCTTCTTCTTCTCTCTCTCCCTCCTCCCTCCCTCTCTCTGTCTCTGTCTGTCTGTCTGTCTATCTCTCTCTTTCTTTCTCCTTTCCTTTCAGAATGTAGGATACAGCGAGTACAGTATGCAGAGTACATCAGGCACATTACACACACACACACACACTATATATATATATATATATATATATATATATATATATATATATATATAATATAGGGTCCACCTCTGGTGCAAATTGTGGGTGGGACCCATAGCCTCGGAAAAGTGGATAAAAAGGTTTCAAGGAAGAATATTTGGATTTCTTCCTGAAGCCATTTGAATATTCCACTTCTCCTACCACCCCATCTTTTCATTCTTTTTTTTTTTACCAATATGTATATTTTATTACATAATATGGTACAACAAAAGATTTAAGAGATACATTGTTGATATAAAGATGGCATATACAGTACATGAGGTGTGAAAGATACATGTCTAGTACATATTGTTACGTGTTTGTCACTGATTATAATGCGAAAATCTCATCCAGCTCCTCAGAGCTGGGGCGTGTGCCCAGAATATAGCATGCATTACCCCTCTGAACAGCAGCGCTGAGTCGCTGGAACAGAAAACTAGCTGCCCTGGGATCTCTAGTTACCCTGTTGAGTCTTTTGCCCAGCTCCTTGAGGAACTTTGATGCACTCTTTTCCCATGAGCCAAGGGTCTCCGAGCCTATGGGAACAAACATAATGATGGGGAAGTTCTCCATATTTTATCGACTTTTGGGACTCCCTGAAGGTGGCAGATGCCCCTCCTTCCTCCCTGGTGTATTGGAGATAGGTATCAGCCAAGGTAGATGCACATGTGTAGTCCCACACCACCTGCTTGCCGTCTGTCCAGGCTTGAAGGGTGATACCATCTGGACGCTTTTGGCTGCCATCAGATCTGCATAGTTGGGGTGGCTCCCTTACTGCTGGGCATACGGCTGTTGTGAGGCTCCTCTTGATAATGTTATTAACCTCTTCATGTCTTGCAATCTTTCCCTCAGATTTACGACACACAAGACCATGGTACCCGAATCGGTCTGCTGCTTCACTGCCACAAATACACCTGTGTTCGGCGAGAATAGGGGCGGCAAGTCGAAGGGCAACACCAATGCGGATGATCTGTGGGTCGAGGCGTGTGCCAAGGCTGGAGTTGGGAACAGCCAACAGAAAGTCCCCTGCATGAGGAGCTCTCACTGCCAGGAGGCGGGCTCTATCCTTCCCTGACACACTCTGAAGCATTGCTGAGGCTATATTCTCTACTATTGGGCCATCCCAGTGCGACTGTTTGTAGTTGTTAGGGGGAGCATATATATATATATATATATATATATATATATATATATATATATATATATATATATATATATATATATATATATATATTTTTTTTTTTTTTTCAACAAGTCGGCCGTCTCCCACCGAGGCAGGGTGACACAAAAAGAAAGAAAATCCCCAAAAGAAAATACTTTCATCATTATTCAACACTTTCACCTCACTCATACATAATCACTGTCTTTGCAGAGGAGCTCAGATACTACAGCTGAGAAAAGTCCCTCCCAGCTGTCACTATCTCAGACCCCTCCTTTAAAGTGCAGGCATTGTACTTCCCATTTCCAGGACTCAAGTCCAACTAAATCAATTAACTGGTTTCCCTGAATCCCTTCACACAATGTTACCCTGCTCACACTCCAACAGATCGTCATGTCCCAAAACCATTCGTCTCCATTCACTCCTATCTAACACGCTCACACATGCTTGCTGGAAGTCCAAGCCCTCGCCCACAAAACCTCCTTTACCCCTTCCCTCCAACCTTTTCTAGGACGACCCCTACCCCGCCTTCCTTCCCCTACAGATTTATACGCTCTCCAAGTCATTCTACTTTGATCCATTCTCTCTAAATGACCAAACCACCTCAACAACCCCTCTTCAGCCCTCTGACAAATACTTTTAGTAACTCCACACCTTCTCCTAATTTCCACATTCCGAATTTTCTGCATAATATTTACACCACACATTGCCCTTAGACAGGACATCTCCACTGCCTCCAGCCTCCTCCTCGCTGCAGCATTTGCAACCCATGCTTCACACCCATATAAGAGTGTTGATACCACTCTACTTTCGTACATTCCCTTCTTTGCCTCCATGGATAACGTTTTTGTCTCCACAGATACCTCAATGCACCACTCACCTTTTTCCTTCATCAATTCTATGGTTAACCTCATCCTTCATAAACCCATCTGCTGACACATCAACTCCCAAATATCTGAAAACATTTATATATATATATATATATATATATATATATATATATATATATATATATATATATATATATATATATATATATATATATATATCCCTGTATGTAGGGTAATGTGGATACAGCATGTAGACTACAGCATACAGAGCATAATATACAGAATGTATTAAGCATACTAGGGTAGCGCGTATACCGTATGCACTGTACAGCAGATACAGAATGCAAATTGCAGCACATACAATATGTAGGGTACAGTGGATTCAGGTATGAAAGATGCAGGTTAGGTGCCTAGGGTACAGCAGATGCACTATGTATGGTACAGCATATATATAGTATGTAAGGTATAGCAGGCACCGTATTTATTGTACAGTAGGAACATCACATAAGGTACAGCAAGTACAGTATGCAGTGTACAACTGATGCACTGTTTAGGGTACAGTGGATACAGCACATAGGGTACAACTGTTTCAATATGTAGGGTACAGTCGGCGTAATGTGTAGATTACATAGTATCAAATGTGTCTGCTACAGCAGATACAGTATGTGGGGCACAGTGGATACAGCGGCAATCACAATATATAAGGTACAGTGGGTAAAGTGTGTAGGGTACAGAGGTACGTTATGAAGGGTACAGCTGGTACTTTATGTAGGGTATAGAGGGAACAGTTTGTGGAGAAAAACGGGAACAGTATGTAGAGCTGATGCAGTACGCAGGGTACAGCAGGTACAGTATGTAGGGTACAGTAGGTACAGTATGTAGGGTACAGTAGGTACAGTATGTAGGGTACAGCAGGTACAGTATGTAGGGTAGTGTGTGCAACACGCAGGGTACAGCAGGTACATTGTATAGGGTGCTGCAGGTACATTGTATAGGGTGCTGCAGGTACATTGTATAGGGTGCTGCAGGTACAGTATGTAGGGTACATCAGGTACAGTATGTAGGGTACATCAGGTACAGTATGTAGGGTACAGCCGGTACAGTATGTAGGGTACAGCAGGTACAGTATGTAGGGTACAGCAGGTACAGTATATAGGGTACAGCAGGTATAGCATGTAGGGTACAGCGTGTGTGCAGCACACAGGGTACAGCTAGTACCCTTCTCTCTCTCTCTTGCTTGATTTCTCTCCTGCTTGCTGTCTCTCTCTCTCTCTCTCTCTCTGACTCTCAGGCCGCCCCCTCTCTCTCTCTCTCTCTCTCTCTCTCTCTCTCTCTCAGCCCCCAGCAACCACACCAGTGTCTCACTCCCTTCCTCTGGACCCGACTTCAGACAATCTATGGCCGGCATTTAAAGAATTATTCGCTTGGTGGTGCTGAATGAGGGAACGAGGGGCAGGTGAACCCGAGGGTGTCGTGCACAGGGGAGGCAGTGTACGTGTAGGTGAGCCTGCCACCTGCATCACTACCTACCTTAACCTATACATTACTTGACAGTGAGACTGACCTCAGGTGATAAGGTACATGTGGCCAGACATGCTGCCACCTCCCCACGGAAACTTATGCAATACTGTTAACCCCCTCACTCCCACACACCTTATCACCTACGTATTATATATATAGTATATAGCATGTATATATATATATATATATATATATATATATATATATATATATATATATATATATATATATATATATATATATATATTTGTGTGTGTGTAAAAAGGAATCACATTAAAACACGTAATTGCAAATATGTAAAAATTCCAGCGAAAATAGGAAATAAAACCTGACAGTCTGATTTATATGCGAGTTCAGGGAGACTGTAAATCATTTACAGTTTCGTCCTCAATAATTCCGGTGGTCTGAATGATCGGAGATCCTCACTGAAAAATGTGTATGTCGAAGTTCCTGAAATAGTTGGGCGATGAACTCGTTAAGAATACAGAAAATTATAGAACAACCGGATTTCTTGTTCCAGCACCTCAGTGTTGCCTTCCAGAGAGGTATTGCTCTGCCCAACCTAGACATACGCCATGCGTTTGAAGAGCTGATTGAACTTTCCATAATTTACTCCATTCGCAATTACATCCTGATAAATGTAATATAAACTTCCTTTTAATTAAAGTCAGATAGACACATTGAATATTTCGATCTCGATGTGAGGACATCTTCAGTAAAACGTTAGGAAGATGCTGACTGGTAAGTGGGTGACGTCACCTTGCGGATGGAGGAAGTTCAAGTGACTGTCACAGGAAAAGCTTGGAGTATTAGTCTCCGCATAGCATAATCACTCACTGCATCCGGTATCCACTCTAGGAGAAAATTGGTAAAGTTTGAAATATTATGTTTTGAACTGTATTTTACAAGTGCCGTATTTGGGTTAAGTAAAAGGACACAAGTGCAACTAATGTGACATTTTATTGTGGCAACGTTTCGCTCTCCAGGAGCTTTGTTGAGCTGTTACGGCTTGACAAAGCTCCTGGAGAGCGAAACGTTGCCACAATAAAATGTCACATTAATTGCACTTGTGTCCTTTTACTTAACATATTGTGGGTAATTGTACCAACATTAGTACAAGTGACTGCAGTGTTCTACCAGTCAATGACACGTTTCACTCACACGTTTAAATACACCAAGAGAAACACTACATGTATAAATTTCACACTCTTGCCGCTCAGAATGATTGAAACGTTTACGTGGAACATAACTCTTTATTCAACAATAATACCTAGTACAAGTAATAAAGTATTATAATGAGATAAAGAGGCTAGTAGACAGCAGCCCTCCATGGAGGTACTAGGCTGAGTGAAGGGAGGGTGGTAGACAGCAGCCCTCCATGGAGGTACTAGGCTGAGTGAAGGGAGGGTGGTAGACAGCAGCCCTCCATGGAGGTACTAGGCTGAGTGAAGGGAGGGTGGTAGACAGCAGCCCTCCATGGAGGTACTAGGCTGAGTGAAGGGAGGGTGGTAGACAGCAGCCCTCCATGGAGGTACTAGGCTGAGTGAAGGGAGGGTGGTAGACAGCAGCCCTCCATGGAGGTACTAGGCTGAGTGAAGGGAGGGTGGTAGACAACAGCCCTCCATGGAGGTACTAGGCTGAGTGAAGGGAGGGTGGTAGACAACAGCCCTCCATTAAGGTACTAGGCTGAGTGAAGGGAGGGTGGTAGACAGCAGCCCTCCATGGAGGTACTAGGCTGAGTGAAGGGAGGGTGGTAGACAGCAGCCCTCCATGGAGGTACTAGGCTGAGTGAAGGGAGGGTGGTAGACAACAGCCCTCCATGGAGGTACTAGGCTGAGTGAAGGGAGGCTGGTAGACAGCAGCCCTCCATGGAGGTACTAGGCTGAGTGAAGGGAGAGTGGTAGACAGCAGCCCTCCATGGAGGTACTAGGCTGAGTGAAGGAATGAATGAGTTAGTGACTGAAATATACTGCATGTTAGTGGCTTTCTTTTGTCCCTAACATTATTTTATACTGTCTGTATACTGCAGAAAAGAAATAAATTTATTATTATTATTATTATTATTATTATTATTATTATTATAATTATTACAGTTTTATAACAGTAGTGTAGGCACGCCTCTTGCAAGACAGTGATGGAGTGAATGATGATGAAAGTGTTTCTTTTTTCTGGTCACCCTGCCTTGGTGGGAAACATCCGATGTGTCAATAAAAAATAATAAAATATTCTAAATAATAATTTAAAGGATTGTGAGTTATAAGGTAAAACTAAATATATTTTTATTGAAAATAAGTTTTGTGGTCAAGCCGCCCTCACAACACTGGCAATAAACGTATTATTTGAATGTTCCCAAGGTTTGTCTAGATCGAGCTGCCAGACGTGTCGGGGCTGACGATGACAATATATTCGCTAGCGACGAACTGATTTTTTTTTTCAAAATGGTAACCCGTCACTGGCTACCCCAAGAGTGTCGGAGTTAGTATAAGTAGAGTACCGTATACAGGGCTATAGCGAGGGCAGCCATATGACGAGGGTCCGGCGTGTCTTTTTCGGTTTAAGTGGGACATCCTCTACGACCCTATGACAAAGGTCCAGTGTGACTTCTTAAGATAAAATTTGTTCGGATTTTTACCCCGGAAAATTAGCCATCCAGGATAACCCAAGAAAGTCTGTGCCTCATCGAGGACTGTCTGTCTTATTTCTATTGGGGGTCCTTTAATCTTGTTCCCCAGAATGCCACGAACACCAGTCGACTAACACCCAGGTACCTACTTACTGCTAGGTGAACAGGGCCAGTAGGTGTAAGGAAACATGCCCAACGTTTCCACCCATGCCGAGTATTGAACCACGGACACTCGGTGTGTGAGGCGGGTTCGTTACCCACCGAGCCAAGGGACACCCAAATGGTGTAGCAGTTGGCTACAGTTGTCGAAGACGCCCTGTGGTCGGGTACAACATGTCTTCTTCGGTTCACGTGGTGTCGTCAGTCCGGTGTGAACGACGGTGGAAGTATCTCAAACTCAATAAACTCGTGGGCAGGTCGTAGGGAGTACCAGAGGTATTGGTGCAGCAGGAGTCAGAAATTGTATCTCTGGTACTCACTTATATGCGGCTGGAGGGGTCGATTCACAGCTCCTCAAGGCATGTGTTCTCACTGGTATGATGCTCTTGAGCTCTCAAAAACTCAGCTCCTTTGGAACCATCCGAGCGCTTGGCCGCAGCCCAGGCGCCTGGATGACTCATTTTAATTTTCTTACTTGTGGTTAAATATGCCAGCCACATGTATGGTACAGTTGGAGATAGAAGAGTCAGAGTACATATTCTGTGGATTCCATCTCACTTTAGTTTTCAGATGCACGATAGCACTAATGAATTGGGAACAGTATATATATATATATATATATATATATATATATATATATATATATATATATATATATATATATATATATATATATTATAATATATATGTTTATATAATATATATGTTATATATATATATATATATATATATATATATATATATATATATATATAATATATATGTTATATATTTATATAATATATATTATATATATATTTAAAAATATATATATATATATAATATATATATATATATATATAATCGAAGTATTTTACTCACAGTGAAGTATTGCCAGCCATTCTGCGAAAATACCCTGACTGCCTATTGCAAATAACTTTTAACCACTTAAGCTTGTCTAAATTCAATCATATTGTACTAAGATTATATAAATTGTTCAAAAGCGCATTGTAATGTTTTTGTGACCGATTTCATTTCTGAATTAACACCTCGTTATGATTATAACTAAGTCATAAACTTGTAAATAGTTCATTACAACTTTAACTTGCTTAGTTCCCATTACACTGAGGAATAGTCTCTGGGCCCATTATGTAACTCTAATATTTTGTCTACCGTTCACAGGATGGGTATGGGTATGGTGTTATGCTTTCTCATGACTCTCATGATCTCAGTCATGACCTCCATGTTTGTTTATCTTACTGTCATCATCTAATTCTAAGTCATGACCGCCATGTTTGATTCTCTTATTAAGTGTCCTCATCTTAGTCATTATACGTATTAATGTTAAACTACATTGACACGTTGATAAATAAGATATATGTGTAAAAGGTATATTTATTGCCGCAACGTTTCGCCTGTGCACAGGGCTTCTTCTGTCTAATACAGTAGTGACATTTGTACTGATAAACGGTGTTTGATCACATAGTCTTGGAAGAAGGTGTTCAATCCCATAACCAAAATTAGAGACACTAGGTTGGAGAGTTATGTACTGAAGCCAAACCTGATGCACAGCACTTTGAGGACGGAACCCACTAGTGGAAGTCGGCCATGTCAATAAGTAGCTGAGCAATATGACTGAAGATATCCTCTGTACCAAGATACCATGGTGTTTCTGTACCAGATGAGTATCATATTATTAATGGTATACAATACCGAAAAGTTGATTCATCAACCTGGCAGTGGAGTGCAGTGTCCGTTTTGACGAATGCAGAATTAAGGCATCTTCTCTGGGTGTCGTCCTTCTGGGTTATTAACAGTGTGCCTTTCCGATTTATTAAGTGATTGTGGGAATCACAGCGTAATATATTGCGTAGGTTGTCCCTTCTGCTGGCATATTTGTGTTCTGAAATTCGTTGCGAAGGCCTCTGGATGACTCACCTCAGTAGATTTTGTCACATTTGTTGTACGGGATAGTGCATACCCCTTCAACAGTGTATTTATGGTAGTGGTGTTGATATCCTTGATGGTAGTACAGACAGTGGGAACTAAGTCGAGTTCGCTGTTGAAGATGGTGGAGATGTGTTTAGCAGATGAGTCGTTGGAGCGGACTACGTACGTCTTCGGTGGCGTTAGGTCTCACCGAATGACGTTAATGATGCTTCGTCTGCAATCCCTGATAACCAAGCTGTGTGTGTGTGTACTCACCTAGTTGTGGTTGCAGTGGTCGAGTCATAGCTTCTGGCCCCGCCTCTTCACTGGCCGCTACTGGGTCACTCTCCCTGCGCCACAAGTTTTATTATACCTCTTCTTGAAGCTATGTATGGAGCCTGCCTCCACTACATCGCTTCCCAAACTATTCCACTTCCCGACCACTCTGTGACTGAAGAAATACTTTCTAACATCCCTGTGATTCATCTGAGTCTTCAACTTCCAACTGTGTCCCCTTGTTGCTGTGTCCCATCTCTGGAACATTCTGTCTCTGTCCACCTAGTCAATTCCTCTCAGTATTTTATATGTCGTTATCATGTCCCCCCTATCTTTCCTGTCCTCCAGTGTCGTCAGGTCGATTTCCCATAGCCTCTCCTCGTAGGACATACCCCTTAGCTCCGGGACTAGTCTTGTTGCAAACCTTTGCACTTTCTCTAGTTTCTTTACGTGCTTGGCTATGTGTGTGTTCCAAACTGGTGTTGCATACTCCAATATGGGCCTAACGTACACAGTGTATAGGGTCCTGAACGATTCCTTATTAAGATGTCGGAATGCTGTTCTTAGGTTTGCTAGGCACCTTTATGCTGCAGCAGTTATTTGGTTGATGTGTGCCTCAGGAGATGTGTCTGATGTTATACTCACCCCCAGATCTTTTTCCTTGAGTGAGGTTTGTAGTCTCTGGTCCCCTAGACTGTACTCCGTCTGTGGTCTTCTTTGCCCTTCCCCAATCTTCATGACTTTGCACTTGGTGAGGTTGAACTCCAGGAGCCAATTGCTGGACCAGGCTTGCAGCCTGTCCAGATCCCTTTGTAGTTCTGCCTGGTCCTCGTCCGGTTGAATTCTCCTCATCAACTTCACATCATCTGCAAACAGGGACACTTCGGAGTCTATTCCTTCCGTCATGTCGTTCACAAATACCAGAAACAGCACCGGTCCTAGGACTGACCCCTGTGGAACCCCGCTCGTCACAGGCGCCCACTTTGACACATCGCCACGTACCATGACTCACTGCTGTCTTCCTGACAGGTATTCCCTGATCCATTGGAGGGCCTTCCCTGTTATCCCTGCCTGGCCCTCCAGCTTTTGCACTAATCTCTTGTGTGGAACTGTGTCAAACGCCTTCTTACAGTCCAAGAAAATGCAATCTACCCACCCCTCTCTCTCTTGTCTTACTCCTGTCACCCTGTCATAGAACTCCAGTAGGTTTGTGACACAGCATTTCCCGTCCCTGAAACCGTGTTGGCCGTCGTTGATAAGCTCATTCCTTTCTAGGTGTTCCACCACTCTTCTCCTGATAATCTTCTCCATGACTTTGCATACTATACAATACATGTTAGTGACACTGGTCTGTAGTTTAGTGCTTCATGTCTGTCTCCTTTTTTTAAAAATTGGGACTACATTTGCTGTCTTCCACACCTCAGGTAGTCTCCCTGTTTCGATAGATGTGTTGAATATTGTTGTTAGGGGTACACATAGCGCCTCTGCTCCCTCTCTCAGGACCCATGTACTCACCTAATTGTGGTTGCAGGGGTCGAGACTCAGCTCCTGTGTGTGTGAGTGTTTTGTATATATTCCTTATTGCTAAAAGTACTGAGTGACCTGCATGGTCAAAGTAATTTGTAAATATCACAACTCATAGTTCTGATGGTTATATTAGAAAATGTGGATATAAAAGCTCTGGAAAGCATAAAAATGATCAAGTGTCAAAATTAATACTAAGTATAAATTTTTTTATACCTGTTGCCCCCTGGTCATCTAACAGTCAATAGTTTTTTGTCGACTATTATGGGTGGCATCCGGGAAAAGAGGACCAAAGGACCCCAATGGATGTGAGTCACACTGCTTAGCTTGGAATATTCTGGTTTATTGACTCACCCTGGGTTAATCCATAGACAGTCTTCTATGCTACTAATAATATTATATAGCGAATATATGTCTCATATATGAGAAGCGTAATTCAAAGTATACTACAGTGTATATAATTTATGTTATTTAGGATTATTAGGTATCCCCGAAGTGGGACATCGTAGTGGTTGTCTGAGTTTTGTTTCCTCAAGATTTTCGATCATAAAGATAACGCCCTTTACATTCATCCAATCAGCTTCAAATTTTCAACGCTAGTGTTGTGTAACTAGGGAAAGGTTCATGCAACGACTGGCATGTGCAGGCGCCCTCTGGTTAATGTTACGTAGACCATTCCCTGTTTTGTTTTGCGTGCGATAACTTGAGAAAGCCTTTTCTGATCGGCTTCAAATGTTTAAAACCGATGTGTCTTAGAAGAAGGTTGGGATTAGTACTGGACTGTGCAGGTGACAATTTTAATTGTTAAAACTGTGTGTTTAATCAGGTTCAGGTATGCTGCTGCTGCTGCTGCTGCTGCTGCAGCAGCAGCAGCAGCAGCAGCAGCAGCAGCAGCAGCAGCAGCAGCGCAGCAGCGCTAGCGCAGCGCAGCAGCGCTGCGCGTCAGGCAGCAGCGCGCGCAGCGCGCGCGCAGCGGCAGCGCGCAGCGGCGCAGCGCGCGCGCGCAGCAGCAGCGGCAGCAGCGCGCGCAGCAGCGCAGCAGCGCAGCGCGCGCGCGCGCGCAGCGCGCGCAGCGCGCGGCGCGCGGCGCGCGCAGCGCGCAGCAGCAGCGCGCAGCAGCGCAGCAGCAGCAGCGCACAGCAGCGGCGAGCGCAGCAGCAGCAGCAGCAGCAGCGCAGCGCGCAGCGGCGGCAGCAGCAGCGCGCGGCAGCGCAGCAGCGCGGCGCGCGCGCGCGCGGCGCGCGCGGCGCGCGCGCGCAGCAGCGCAGCGGCGGCAGCGCGTGCGCAGCGCGGCAGCAGCAGCAGCGCGCGCAGCGCAGCGGCAGCAGCGCGCGGCAGCAGCGGCAGCGGCCAGCGCGCAGCAGCGCCAGGCAGCAGCAGCAGCGCGCGCGCGCGGCGCGCGGCGCGCGCAGCGGCGCGCAGCGCGCGCGCGCAGCGCGGCAGCGGCAGCAGCGCGCAGCGGCAGCGCGCGCGGCAGCGGCAGCGCGCAGCAGCGCAGCGCGGCAGCGCAGCAGCAGCAGCGCAGCGCAGCGGCGCGGCAGCAGCAGCAGCAGCAGCAGCAGCAGCGCAGCAGCGCGCGCAGCGCGCGCGCAGCAGCAGCAGCGCGCAGCGCAGCAGCAGCAGCGCGCAGCGCGCGCAGCAGCAGCAGCAGCAGCAGCAGCAGCAGCAGCAGCAGCAGCAGCAGCAGCAGCAGCAGCAGCAGCAGCAGCAGCAGCAGCAGCAGCAGCAGCACTGGGGAGGTAGAAGCCGGGGCCACTGTAGGGACACCAGCTTCGCCCGGCCACCGTCAGAGGGCTCGCGCACCTCTCGTTCCGCGTCCTGTCACTACAGATGAGGTAAGCCTGGCGTATATTTATCGTTATCTCACTCCTGTACTTCCCCACACTCACCTAATTAACACCCACTTCGAAATCTATGTTCCATACGCATCTAGTAAGCCCAAATGCGTAATTAGTGTGTGGGTTTGGGCCCAGTAATGGCGTGAAGTTTGGGTGCCATTGGGTGTGTGGTGTGGCTGACGCGGCGATGGTGGCTGCCTGCTCACTGTGGATGCTGCAGCCCTGATGGTGTCCTCCTCAGCATTAATAACGCATTTATACGCCATAACTTACATTGCCATGGAGTTTAAAGGCACTCAAGAGGCTATTCCATAGGTAAAATCCTAGTTCAGTGGTACGTGATGTTTGCCACTAGTGGTATGGTGGTGTCCATCAGGTGGTATGTAATCAACACCATCAATAAAATTCTTGTAAAATGTGATTTGGTTAATAAAAACGCATTTGACATAACTGCAGCAAGAATGAATTAATTGGAATGATTAAGTTTGTGAACTGCATAAAACGTTGTCATGGCCTTAGGCGTGAGGCCTGTGGAAGGAGTTATAGGTGTGTTGAAATTCCTTGTGGTTAATGATTCTAAAAGTTGGCTAGTGATGTGTGCAAAAAAAAAAAAAATGTGCATTGCAAATATTTTCTGCAAAATATCGTCTCACTCGACAAATTCCTGCGGGACGTGTGATCGAAGATGACGTTCGTTTATAAATGTTACATTTGATAACACCCTGTTAAAAAAATTACGTTTATCAGGACGATGTTAAAAAAAATAAGGAAAGAGTGCATTTTCAAGAGTAGCCAATTCACCATTTGACATTAAAAAAATGTCAATTTCAAATTCATCGAGCTGTATTGAAGCTTCCGCTACTGAAAATTATAAAATGGAATTATCTGAAGCGTTTTGGAGGTCAAGAGGAATATTGAAGGTGAAGTGGGGAGAAGGATTTATATATTTTCGGGGCAGTGGAAGTGGTAGTGGGTTCCACCGGCACCTGTCTGGAGCCGTGGGGGTTGCTAGTACTGCACCCTCACTCACCATTATTACCCTTTCCCCCACATATACATTTATCTACAACCATTCCTGCCGTCTACCACCTGCTGGCGCACTTAATTCGACATCTGGCATCATAAATCGTACTTTGGATAGTCGTGTTGGGGTGAATTTGGAAAAGTATGTTGAGTTTAAGCCCCCCGGTGATTGTGCAATGCGTGCAGTTTATGCCCGTGTGTGGCCATACAGGTTATCCACCCTGGGCGTACATACCAATAGACACCTACATGAGTAGATATAATGACTGATATACTTACTTGGCAAAGGAAACCAGAAACTCGAATTCCTACGAGTAATATAAAAAAAAGAGAGTTCTGATAGTGACCATATTGACTAGGTGCAAATGCAGTGTTATTGGAAAAAAAAAAATCTAAAACCTTCTTCGGACCAGATATTACGGGGACGCAGACGATTGCTTAGTTAGGTTTAATTATATCGACAGCACGAATCTTTTAATTTACGTGTACCCTAAAAACTGAAAAATTCCCAAAGTTAGGGATTCGAAAGATTGTATATGACTAGTGATGTAAATATGAGTACTGGTGACTGAACAAATTATGTGACTATACGTAGACAAATGATTAGTTATTTAGCAGAATAACTCTTAGGAAACTGGTGGTTAGTGATTTTTGTTAAGTTGAAGTGGTAGGTCACCAAGACAGTGTTAGGTATTGATTAATGTTCACCAAGCAGTGAGAGTTAACAAGCAAGCTGCCCTGTTCACTACAGCGACCACTTGGTTACAGTGACCTGATAGTGACATTGTGACTTGTGGTTACAGTTAAACACCCTCCAGGTATACAATGGCTGTGGCTAGTGACCTGATAGTGACACATGTGCTCGTAGGGTGGTTACAGTGACTTGATAGTGACACTTGTAGTGCTTGTGATTACAGTGACTAGATAGTAATACGTGTAGTGCTTGTGATTAAGTGCCTGTGGTTACCATGACCTGATAGTGGCACTTGTGCTGGTTACAGTGACTTGATAGCGTCATATTGTGCGTGTGAAGTGGTTACAGTGATCCCTGATACAGTGACTTGTATTCATGGGGTGATTACAGTTACTCTTGATGCAGTGTTTACTTGTGGGTTGATTACAGTGACTCCTGATACAGTGTCACTTGTATTTGAGAGGTGTTTACCGTGACTAATGATAGTCACTTGTGCTTGTGGATTGATTACAGTGACTCTTGATATAGTTACTTGTGCTTGTGGTAAGGTTACAGTGACCCTGGATACAGTGCTGCTTGTGGGATGGTTACATTGACCTCTTGATACAATGTAACGTAGTGTTTGTGGGTGGTTACAGTGACCCTTGATATAATGACATTTATAGTGCCTGTGGAATGGCTACAGCCACACCTGATAGTATTACTTGTGGGATAGTGACCTCTGATAGTCACTTGTATTGCTTGTGGGTGGCTATAGTGACCCCCTGATACAGCATAACTTGTTTGTGGGGTGGTTATAGTTAACTCCTGTGGGATAGTTTCAGTGACTCCTGTTATAGTGTCACGTTAGTGTTTGTGAAATGCTTACAGCGGTCCTTATTACATTGGCACACTTATTGCTTATGGGGGCTTACAGTGAACTCTGATAGTGATACTTGTAGTGAAAGGGTGGTTACAGTGACTTCTAATAGTGTCAAGTATAGTGCTTGTGGTGTGGTTACAATGAGACCTTATAGTAAAACTTGTGCTTTTGTAATAGTTACAGTGACTTGATGTTACATGCAGTGCTTGTGGGATGATTGCAATGCCTCCTGATGGTGAAACTTGTGCTTGTAGAATGGTTACAGTGACATTGGGGTTGTTGCAGTGCTTGTAGGACCTATGACCAGTTTCGAGGGCTTTTTACCCTACCGGCTCGGCTTTTGACCAAACTTCATCGTTGAGTATTTTCTCTCTCAACAAGGCTGTTGGTGTTAGTGGCCGTTTGGCTCACTTTGCCATCACAGCTTGGTTGATCTGGCACATGGCGGAGGTAGTGATCCAGTTTGCCCCTGAAGACTTCATTTGTTCCGGCAATATTTCTAATATCTACTTGTTACAGGTTGAATTAATCTTGGATCACATGCATATGGCTTCCCTACTTTTCACTGGATTTATTTTACACTTAAATGCAGTTACTCCAGATACAGTGTTGCTTGTAGGGTTTTCGAGATGGTTACAGTGAGCCCCAGATACAGTGTTGCGTAGTGATAGTGGTGGGATTCGTGGTGATAAAAATCTGTTAGATAGTGCTGTGGTGATACCGACAAACGGGGTTTGTTTGGTAAAGGAAATATGGTTAATTAATGCTTAAAGCTGTAGTATGAGATGGCATGTAGAATGACCTACATTAAGGGGATGTGGGGAGCAGTATCGATCAGGATACCTCGGCATTTCTAATTGGATATTCTTGGTCACGATTGCACCATCAGCTGTGTGGAAAAAGACACTTATGTACAATTGAGGATTATTTATTAAGAATACTAATGGACTGAAGAAGCCACTAGTGGCTAATAAATGTCCTGAACTGTACATAAGTGTCTTTCTCCAACATATTGTCGGTATCACCATTCCATTTTTCACCATCTGTGCATAATAGTACATAGTACTCTCATTTGTGATTCATTGTAACTTATTCATTGAGCTGCTAAACCTTAAAATATTTATACTTAGGGAAGAAGAGAACAGTAGTTTATATACTGAATGCAGGTCATAAAATAGTCTACCCTTTAGTTCGGTTCATTGATGCCGAAGGGCTTTTGATCCAAAGAATTGGAGCTATGCCTCTCGGGTGATCAACCCAGATTATATCTCGTGCCCCATTTGCTGTATGACCCATACGGATTCAGTGCTTCCCCATGAGCATAATCATAACTTAACCTCACACACAACCCGCATATATAAAAGGAGAGGAGCTTACGACGACGTTTCGGTCCGACTTGGACCATTTACAAAGTCACACTAACACGAAGGACAGGTAGAAGGGGTATTTATAGGCAGGCAGACAGGGGAGGGCACAAGAAAGTGGTGGAGGGGTAATGGAGGTAGTAGTGATAGTAGTAGTGATAGTAGTAGTGGTAGTAGTAGTGGAGTCAGTCATAAGCTAGGAAAGGAGCACTGCAAAGACGCTGGCAGCCCGCAAGGGTAAGAACAAGAACACAGTGGGGAAAAATAAAATAAAATAAATAAAATGGAGGACAAATACAAGGCAAAAGAAAAGAAAAGAAAGAGAACCCAGAGGAGAAAGGAGAAAGAAGAGAAGGGGGAAGAGAAATACCCTATAAATACCCCTTCCACCTGTCCTTCGTGTTAGTGTGACTTTGTAAATGGTCCAAGTCGGACCGAAACGTCGTCGTAAGCTCCTCTCCTTTTATATATGCGGGTTGTGTGTGTGTATTGTTCCAGTCACGGTATTGTGCCTTTTTTGTTATTCATAACTTAACCTGACTGACGAATTGTACGATAGTATCCGCATCAAATCACATAGAAATAATCTTTATTTCTACAAGTACATGATACAACTTACACAGACCATAGCTGATATCAGTGACTTACTGTATAGAAAGTCCCTTGTTATGCAGAGCATTTTGGGCAAATTAGGTTAATTTTGTCCCCAGGATGCGACCCACACCAAGGACCTATTTACTGCTGGGTGAATAGGAACAGCAGGTGTCTTAAGGACACGCCCAAATGTTTCCACCCCTACCGGGGATCGAACCACGGACCTAAGTACTCACCTAGTTGTGGTTGCAGGGGTCGAGTCACAGCTCCTGGATCCGCCTCTTCACTGGCCGCTACTCGGTCTCAATACCCGCTCCATGAGCTTATCATACCTCTCCTTAAAGCTATGTATGGATCCTGCCTCCACTACATCACTGCCCAGACTATTCCACTTCCTGACAACTCTGTGACTGAAGAAATATTTCCTAACATCCCTGTGGTTCATCTGAGTCTTCAACTTCCAACTGTGACCCCTTGTTGCTGTGTCCCACCGCTATAACATTCTGTCTGTCCACCTTGTCGATTCCTCTCAGTATTTTGTATGTCGTTATCATATCCCCTCTATCCCTCCTGTCTTCCAATGTCGTCAGGTTGATTTCCCGTAACCTCTCCTCGTAGGACATAGTGTGTGTGTGTGTGTGTGTGTGTTTGTGTGTGTGTGTGTGTGTGTGTGTGTGTGTGTTGTGTGTGTGTGAACTGAGTGCGCTACCAACCGAGCTACGGGACACCTAATGCTATATGAAACCAAGCTTCATTATTTTGACCTTGTTGGTTTATCCTGGGTTAATGAACCTGCGAGGTCAAGTAACCCTAAGAATGTCTTCATGGAATGATTTTAATGAGAGTCTAAACGGTAATGACATGACCTTGGTGTTAAATGAGCGTAGCGAGAGAAGGATGAATGGGGGAGGAGACGCTTTAGGAAAGTGAACTCTATGGCAGGTGCAGTAGAGGCGATGGTAATAGTAGGTTACCTGGTAGCCATTTTGCTTTGAGTCAATCAGTGTAATATTGGGTTTCAATCAGGGTCAAGTTTATCATATTTTTATTATCGCAGTCTACCGTAGTATTGTTTGTATTATAAGTGGTTTTTATTATAGTATTTATTTTCACAGATCTTGTAATGTGCTCTTCGTCGCGGGTACATCGCACTATTATTGTTATCCTATGGCTATCGTAGTGTTAGGGTTGGGATGATACTAATTTTTCGGCGATAACGATACTCAGTTTTAGACTGATATCGATTTCATAAAAAAAATTGCCGATACCCACCGGTACCGATACCGGTAATTTGGCATACCCCTGCGTAGTGGTATTTAAATTATAAGTAAGTAAGTTTATTCAGGTATACACAAATACAGTTACATAGATTATCATACATAGCAGCATATGTGTAGAAAACCCAGGATAACCCAAAAAAGTCAGACAAACTGACTTATTTCCATTGGGGTCCTTTTAACAGTAGTGGTATTTTTTCTAGTATAGTAATGGTATATCAAATGGCCACACAATAGTTTGTTGATAGTGACAGCTGAGGCTGATATTAGTGTCAGTAGCGTAGATGAAGTGGCAGTGTTTCATGACAGTTTAAGAAGACTGATATATCAAGTATTAGTGAAATGCCTATGACTTACCTTTGACAAGTTTCGAGGGTCCTACCCTGGCAGCCCAGCATGAGGCTAAGCATCCATAATAACTGATCAAACAGACTGTTGCTGATAGCGGCCCTCAGGCTTAAATAGCTATCAGCCTGAATCATCTTGACACTTGGACGAAGTGGTAGTCTTAATTCCCTCTTGTCATAGACATGACATGCATGGGATTTGTCATAGACATGACATGCATGGGATTTGTCATAGACATGACATGCATGGGATTTGTCATAGACATGACATGCATGGGATTTGTCATAGACATGACATGCATGGGATTTGTCATAGACATGACATGCATGGGATTTGTCATAGACATGACATGCATGGGATTTGTCATAGACATGACATGCATGGGATTTGTCATAGACATGACATGCATGGGATTTGTCATAGACATGACATGCATGGGATTTGTCATAGACATGACATGCATGGGATTTGTCATAGACATGACATGCATGGGATTTGTCATAGACATGACATGCATGGGATTTGTCATAGACATGACATGCATGGGATTTGTCATAGACATGACATGCATGGGATTTGTCATAGACATGACATGCATGGGATTTGTCATAGACATGACATGCATGGGATTTGTCATAGACATGACATGCATGGGATTTGACAACTTTGTTGGATATGGGATATAAACGTCACAAAAATATTTAACCAATACAGGATTGCAGCAATAGATTAAAGTTGGACAAATTTAGATATAGAAGGATATAGGGAAATATTGAAAGGATAGAGGATATATAGAAAGGATATAGAGGATATATAGAAAGGATATAGGGAAATATGGAAAGGACTTAGGGAAATATAGAAACAATAGAGACATATAGAAATGATATAGGGAAATATAGAAAGGATGTAGGGAAATATAGAAAGAATATAGGGAAATATAGAAAGGATTTAGGGAAATATAGGAAGGATATAGGGATATATAAGAAGGATATAGGAAAATATATAAAAAGGATATAGGGATATAGTGGTTTAAATTTGAAGTATACAAGTAGCCTAGCGTGGGCCAGTAGGTATACTGTAGTGTTCCGCTTGGTATGTTCTTGATTGACGTATAATCCCTACGGGTTTAGCGCTTCCCCACGATAATAATAAAATAATGTGATGTGGTGACGTGAAGTGATGAGAGGTCAAGTGGTATTGATGTACATCATGAGTATTGATGGCAGGAAATATAAGTTAGGCTAATTTATAAACCGTGTTCCTTCAAAAGGGAGGAGGGAGGTGCCTTGAAGCTGGCAACGTGCTCTTAATCAAAGGAATTGAAGCTACCTTTCCCTTCCTCTCGGATCAAACCTGGTTGCCTCCATCCATATTATTTTCCCAGTCGCCGTATCGCCCTCACGGGTTTAGTATTTTCCAATTACTACTACTACCACTACCACTACTACTGCTATTACTACTACTACTGCTATTACTACTGCTGCTAGTACTACTACTACTACTACTACCACCACTACTACTACTACTGCTGCTGCTACCACCACAACTGTTACCACTACTGCTACTACTATTACCACTACTACCACAACCACTACCACCACTACTACTACTACTACTACCACCACCACCATCACCACCACCACTACTACCACCATCACCACCACCACTACTACCACCATCACCACCACCACTACTACCACCATCACCACCACCACTACTACCACCATCACCACCACCACCACCACCACCACCACTACTACCACCATCACCACCACCACTACTACCACCATCACCACCACCACCACTACTACCACCATCACCACCACCACTACCACCATCACCACCACCACCACTACTACCACCATCACCACCACCACTACTACCACCACCACTACCAATACTTCTACTACTACTACCACCACCACTACCAATACTTCTACTACTATTACCACCACTACCAATACCACTACTATTACTACTAATACTACTACTAATAATAATGTACATTGTATTAATTACATGCATCAGTGACATGAAATTGCTAATCGAGTATTAGTGTGAAGGCATCAGCTGGAACTGACCTGAAAGGATAACTGACAATTTCATAAATCGTGAATTGACATTGATGATAGGTCAGATAATGACACTGATGTTGCATCAGATGACAATAGGTTAGGTAATGACATTGATAGGTAATGACATTATTAACTTAGATAATGACACTGGTGCTAAAGTGAGTGGAATAGCCTATCAATTGGAAAAGACATTAAATGATATGCTAGCAGTGATATATGTGTATTGATGACACATCAAGTGGTATTGACGAGTGTGATATTGTCAGCTTGATGATGGACCAAGTGATACTGATAATTTTGACGGTAGAGCAAGATATATTGATAAGTTGATGACAGGACAAGTGATAGATAAGTTGATAACATCCAGTGATATTTGACAAGTTGATGACAAGCTGAGTGATGTTCATGAAGTGATGACAGATCAAGTGATATTGATGTACCTGTGACAGGTTTCGAAGAGTTGATGACATGAAATGGTATTGCCAAATTAACAAGTGCTGTTGACATATTGATGGCAGATAAAGTGGCATTGTTAAATTGACAGATCAACTCATGACATGTCAAGTAGCATTAATAATTTAATAATAATCTGTCAAGTGAATATAAAAGTGGTTACAGATATTAACAAACTATTGACAAATTGATGACAATCAAATGATTTTGATCAACTGTTGACAGGTTGATGGCATTAAGTTATACTGATAAACTTTACAGGTTGACAATGAGTGATAATTGATAATATGGAATGACAATGACATGAGGGATTATGATAAATTGATGACATCAATATTGATTGAGGTATTATTGACAGATTGTGTTTGTGACAATGTGATAAAATATTGATCTATTGGAGTCAGTTGACACCTCATGAAGCTGTGATTCTTTCAAGGGATGATGGGTACCTTGTAAATAACTTGATCCAAGGAACTGGAGCTACATTTTTCCTTGGATCGAACCTGATTGCCTCTCATTATCAAGGTACTGTATGACACCCCCTCTACCCCTACGGGCTAAGCGTTTCCCCATGATTGTGCTAACGTACGTACTTGTGTGTGTGTGTGTGTGTGTGTGTGTGTGTGTGTGTGTGTGTGTGTGTGTGTGTGTGTGTGTGTGTGTGTGTGTGTGTGTGTGTGTGTGTGTGTGTGTGTGGTTGTAGGGGTCGATTCTCAGATCCTGGTCCCCGCCTCTTTAAGCTGCCATGCTTCAGATTCGCTCCCTCTTAGCCTCGTGGATCCTATCATACCTTTTCTTCAAACAGTGTATGGAATCTGCTTCGACCACTTTCTCACCAAAATCATTCCACTTATCAACCATTATGAGACTGAAGAAATACTTCCTAACATCCCTGTGGCTCATTTAGCTCTTTAACTTTCAACGGTGTTCCCGAGTTCCTTATCCTTGTCTACCTTATGTATCAGTTCCCTTTAGTATTTTCTATTATCATGTCTCCTTTGGTTCTCTGTCCTCCAATGTCTTTAAATTCGGTTCCTCATAGCTCATACCCCTTTACTTAGAAACAAGCCTTGTTGCATACTTCTGAACTTTCTCCAGTTTCTTAACATGCTTTTTCAGGTGCGGGTTCCATACTGGTGCTGCATACTCCAAGATGGGCTTGAAGTGTGTTATATAAAGGGCCTGAAATAACTTGAGATTCCTGAATGCTACTCTTAGATTTGTCAGACGAGCACTGGCTTTGGAAGTTATTCGGTTGATGTGAGCCTCTGGTGATATATTGGGCACTGTGCTCACCCCGAGTCTGTATCCTGTTTTCGGTCTGCTTGTTTCTTCCTCAGTCTTCATGACCTTGCATTTACTTGGTTGAATTCAAGAAGGCACTTATCTGACCACTCTTCTAATTTGTGCAGATCCCTTTGGAACTTTTCCTAGTCCTTATCAGTTTTTATTTTTACCAGTTGTACATCAGCAAATAGGAATATATATGAATCAATACCATCTGTAATGTTACATAAACCAAAAACAGTACTGGTCCTAATACCAACCCTTGCGGAACCCCGCTAGGTACTCTCCCCCATTCTGACGTCTCTTTCCTGACAGTCACTCTTTGCTTCGTTCTCCTAAAATACTTTGATCCACCTGAGTATGTTCCCTGTTATTCCCGCTGGAATCTCTAGTGTTTGTCCCACCCTCTCGTTGGGTACGATATCAAACGCCTTTTTGCAGTCTAAAAAATGCAATCCACTCGACCCTCTCTTGTCGCACATCTGTTACTTTGTCATAGAACTCCAGCAAGTTCACAAGACAAGATTTGCCATCACTAAACCCATGCTGGTTGTTGTTTAGGAAAGTGCTTCTCTCCAAGCGTTCTACCATTCTCCCCCTGGTAAGTTTCTCCATTGTCTTGCAGGGTGTACATGTCAGAGAAAATGATCTGTAGTTTAACGACTGTTTATCTTCTTTCTTAAGTATAGGGACTACATTTTCTGTCTTACCGATCTCTGGGAACTGTCCTGTATTCATTGATTTATTGAAGATCATAGCTTGTGGTTCAGACAATGCTTCTGCACCCTCTCGCAGAAGCCATGGTGACATGTCAGGTCGTCCTGCCTTTAATGTATCCTCGTTCATTATAAGTTTCTTTACCACTTCTTTTTTTTTGTGTGTGGATGACATCCAGTACTTGTCGGTGCCTCCCTGTTCCTTAGTCTCTGGTACTGCCCCAGTGTCCACTGAGAAGACCTCTTCAAATCGTTTTATCAACACTTCGCATATTCGTGCCTCGATCTCCTATTATTAGGTGGCGGGTTGTATATCACTGCAACTACTGTTCTGAGGTCTCCAGTCTTAACTGAGCACTCTATGAAAGTGTTTTTTCTCTAGTTTCTTGATTCCTCTCACCACTTAAAAATTGTATTAATGGCACTCCTTCCTTGTTTCTACTGACTTTCCTTGGCCCTTGGTATCCTGCTGAAAATACGGCATCTGATATAATTTCTGTCAACTTTGTCTCTGTGATATCTATTATATCTGACATGACCTGTATGTGTGTGTGTGTTATCATTTTGTCAAAGGCACTTGTCAAGAAGACACTTGGCTTGTTTGTTGTGAAGAGATGTGGTCCTCTTGTAACTGACTCCAGCGATTAGTGGTGTGAGGTGTGCCTTGTTAGATTCCTTGTTAGGTAACTTGTAACGTAACCTGTAACTTGTTGGATACTCTGTTAGCTCTAATGCATAGCGGACTACTAGAGGGTCATTAAGACTAGAATTCAGGTGTACACCAAATTCAAGATTTTAATTCATGATGGAGGGATTAAAGTAAACACGGAGTATATACGCTGAGATATATACACATGTACACCTCTTGGTGTATATTCATAGATACGCACTTGCTGGTGTATACACACCTCAGTGTATATATAGTGTTGCGAAACTGCTCTCTCTCTCTCTCTCTCTCTCTCTCTCTCTCTCTCTCTCTCTCTCTCTCTCTCTCTCTCTCTCTCTCTGTCTCTCTCTCTCTTTCTCTCGGGTTTCCTTAGAATTACGTCGGGTTAGAATCAGGTTGCATTCCCCAGTTGCTGTATAATAATGAAGCACTGCCCGCAGTAACAGCCTGGTTGATGACGCTCTGATCCACCGCGAGGCCTGGTCACGGACCGGGCCGCGGGGGTGTTGACCCCAGAACCCCCCTCCAGGTATACTCCCGGTATGGTACTGAGGATGTCTTGGTGGATGACATTTACCTGTGACCTGTTTCGGGAGTTTTCCTGTTTCTGTGGCCCAGCCTGGGTCAGGCCTCCCTGTTGATTGCCTGGTCCACCAGGCTGCTGCTTTTGGCAGCCCGTCCTAAACCAACTTAACCTAACTCTAAACCTTCCTAAACAGTTGGAAGAATTTTCCTAGTCTTGCTGCCCGGGTTCATGGTGGTGGTGCTGCACACTCCAGCTTGTAATATGTGTACAGCGTTACGGATGTCTCCTTGGTCACCTGTCTGAAGTACATTTTGCCAGCTTTGCAGATTTTGTGGGCCACTGGAAGCAATATCCTAGTGGATCGGTCAGCAAGAAAGTCTGTAAATTAGAAACATGTGCAACGCTTAGGTATCTTTATTGTAGAAACTTTTTGCCCCACAGTGGCTTCATCAGTCCAATACAAACAAGAATAATGAAGATCAGCAGGAGATTGAGATAATCAGTCCCTCATCCAGTCTCCTGATCTTGACTGTTCTTATTTTTCTTGGACCGATGAAACCACTATGTGGCGAAACGTTTTCGCAGTGAAGATACCCAAGTGTTGCATACGTGTCTAATTGATCAACTTGTCGGTTCTCTGAACCATTTATCTACAAGGAAGTCTGTCCATAGGCCGAGCTGCGAGGGTACAAGACTGTCGAAACCGTCCGCAGGTATGTCACAGGTTGTAGGTGATCACAGCGAGGAGCTTTCATCGTACAAGTGGCCACCCTTTCAGGTTTTGGTTTTAATTCTGGTTATAGTGGATTAGCCGTGATTCAAGTCCAGTCGCTAAAATATTGATCATGCTTGTGCCAGTTGCTTGAGATTGTTCTTTTGCTTCAGATTTCCCTGTTGCATATTCAGATTTTCCTCCTTGTTCAGATTCTCCTGTTGCTTGTTCGGATTTTCTTGGTGCTTCAGATTTGCTTGGGGCTTGTTCACTCTCATATTGCTTGGTCAGATGTTCAGGCTGCTTGTTTAGATTTTCTTGTTTTTTCCGATTCTCTTGTTGCTTGTTGAGATTATCTTGTTGCTTGTTGGGATTCTCCTGTTGCTTGTTGAGATTCTCCTGTTGCTTGTTGAGATCTTCTGTTGCTTGTTGAGATTCTCCTGTTGCTTGTTGAGATTCTCCTGTTCAGAGTTTCCTTGCAGTCTTTAAATGTCCTTACCTCAGTTTTGCCTCATCTCCAAACATCGAAGTGTGTTTCCTCAGAGAAGCCACACTGCCATATGTCAGTTACAGGCTGGAAGCCAGCGGTGACCCTCGTGGGGCGGCGGCTGCTGTCTTCTGCCTCTCTTATTAACCTCCTCCCACACTTGAGAAACTGATCTGCGTCTCTTGGGTATTAGTTTATGCACTGGAGAACCCAGCAGTCACTCCAACCCATGTGTTTCTTCTAGTCCAATTTGCAAATTAGTTTTTCCTGGAGAATCATGTGAAAGACTTGGCAGTCTAGCAGTATGGGTAAAGAACAGAACGTTACAATACCGTGACTGGAACACTACACAAAAAAACCCGCACATAGGAAAGAGAATGTAATAATGTTGGTAGAATTACCGACAATATGTTAAGTAAAAGGACATAAGTGCAACTAATGCGACAGAGCTCCTGGAGAGCGAAACGTTGCCGCAATAAAATGTCGCATTAGTTGCACTTGTGTCTTTTTACCTAACAGAGAGAAAAGCTTACGACGTTTCGGTCGACTTGGACCATTTACAAGGTCACGAAACGTTGTCGTAAGCTGCTCTCTCCTGTGTGCTATTTTTGTGTGTAATATGGGTTAGAAATGGTGTAAAACACCGAGGAAATGAAGCCAATCATGGAGAAACATTTCCTCAATAAAATATTTAACACTGAACGTGTCTTATTTCACAGTAGCAATATACAATCCGGCCATACCTTCCTGCATAGTCCTAGTCACCGTGCTATGGATCTCAGTCGGGTTTCTGGGGGTTTCACTTCTCCATTTGCAATTTTCAAGAAGTGTAGCAGTTGCCTCTAGCTGTTTACTGTAGATAAATTAGACACGTGTGCAACACTTGGACATGTGTCAGATTTATTAACTTGTGGTTTCTCTGCACCATTTATCTACATTACAGTTTACTGTAGTCTCTTTAGTGGTTTCTGCAGTTCAAGTAGTTGAGAGTTTGGTTCACAACTGAAGGAATAGGTTCGAATCCAGTTTGATGGTGATAGTCCATTTTGAAGAAGTGATAGTCCAATTTGATAAGTGATAGTCCAATTTGATAAGTGATAGTCCAATTTGATAAGTGACAGTCCAAGTGTGGCAAGTCATGTCAGTGTAAAACCAATGACTAGCTGGAGGTAATAACACCGTCACCTGTCCCTCGTGTAATGATGACTTTGTAACATCAGTAACTGGAGGTATAACCACAGTCATCCATCCCTCGTGTAATGATGACTTTGTAACATCAGTAACTGGAGGTATAACCACAGTCATCCATCCCTCGTGTAATGATGACTTTGTAACTGTGACATCAGTGAGTTACTGTAGGTGTAACTGACATCAGTGAGTTACTGTAGGTGTAACTAACATTAGTGAGTTACTGTAGGTGTAACTAACATTAGTGAGTTACTGTAGGTGTAACTAACATTAGTGAGTTACTGTAGGTGTAACTAACATCAGTGAGTTACTGTAGGTGTAACTAACATTAGTGAGTTACTGTAGGTGTAAATAACATCAGTGAGTTACTGTAGGTGTAACTAACATTAGTGAGTTACTGTAGGTGTAACTAACATCAGTGAGTTACTGTAGGTGTAACTAACATTAGTGAGTTACTGGAGGTGTAACTAACATTAGTGAGTTACTGGAGGTGTAACTAACATTAGTGAGTTACTGGAGGTGTAACTAACATTAGTGAGTTACTGGAGGTGTAACTAATATTAGTGAGTTACTGGAGATGTAACTAATATTAGTGAGTTACTGAGGTGTAACTAAATTAGTGAGTTACTGGAGTGTAACTAACATTAGTGAGTTACTGTAGGTGTAACTAACATTAGTGAGTTACTGGAGGTGTAACTAACATTAGTGAGTTACTGGAGGTGTAACTAATATTAGTGAGTTACTGTAGGTGTAACTAACATTAGTGAGTTACTGGAGGTGTAACTAATATTAGTGAGTTACTGTAGGTGTAACTAACATTAGTGAGTTACTGGAGGTGTAACTAACATTAGTGAGTTACTGGAGGTGTAACTAACATTAGTGAGTTACTGGAGGTGTAACTAACATTAGTGAGTTACTGGAGGTAGTGATAACTCCATCATCATCATGAGTTATGATGAACTAACATTGAGTTACAGGAGGAGTGATAAATAGGAATCGGTATGGCTGTCACATAGACAAGTGAGAGGTGAGTATGAGAAGTATTGGCTGTCAACAGTTTCGCTTTGCATAAAGTTGTACATGAATGAACCCCTGTGGTTTAGCGCTTCTATTTGATTATAATAATAATAATAATGTACATGAATGATATATAATACAGACAGAATGAAAATTAAACACGTGTGCAACATTTGGGCATAAAGCTCCACACAGAGAAATGTTGGGCTCTTCCATAGAGCTTAATAAAATTATTGACATGTGAAGCTCTGCTCAGGAGTCCAACGTTTCGCTCTGTGTAGAACTTGATACAGAGCAAAACCTCTCGGTCAAAGCTAATTGTGCTGCCTGTGTGTGTCTTTAGCTCAACCTTCCAGCCGGATATCTTGATGGTGGCAAAGATATCTTGATGGTGGCAAAGATATCTTGATGAAAACTGATTGTCTCCCATTCCCCGGAAGCCGTATGGCTCTTACGGGTTTAGCGTTTCTCCCACAAATGTGATAATTGAGTCATCGTACTGTAACCTTCATGTTACCATGTACGATAACGGATGGAGGATTGAGCCTCCATGACCCACGAGAGTTTACCGCTTCCCGTAATGATTATTTCACTTCAAGGATTATTTTAATTCCAAAGATAGAAGAAACTGAACTTGACGACCTTAGAGGAGAGTAGAACAAGGAAGAACTTAAGAGTGTGTGTATATAATCAAGCAATTAGTTATTGCCTTATTATAAGAATCTTAAGATAGTCTTTAGTTTTCCCGAAATTCTGTGCATATTAAGGGGCTTTCTGCGTGCACAACTAAATGTTATTAACTCTTGTACAAACATTGTTTAATTCTGAAATAATCTTTATTATATATATAAAATTAGGAAGAAGTGAATATGATAATGGTATACAATATTATGCATCAGTTAGGAACCTTTATTGCGAAACGTTTCGCCTACACAGTAGGCTTCTTCAGTCGAGTACAGAGGCAGCAGAAGCTAATTCTGTCTTATAAGAAGAATTAGTAGGGACATTTTGTTTGAATTAATAGGACCAGGGAACCAGGATCCAGGGAACACTGGTGGAGACGCACTGTGTGTATGCAGTTATGTGAGTGTATATGCAGTGTATGTGAGTGTATATTACAGTGAAATGGCAGAAGAGACTGCCAGTGAGAGTAAACAGTTTTACTGGGGATGTCAGCACTTGTTTGGCGGTCAAATTATGCGTGATAAACGAGGATTTGGCAGTGAAATGGGTTATATAAGACAGTATGACAGTGAAATAAAGATAAATTACTTGGTGAATTGACTACGACGTGGATTATTAAGCAGTGAATCGATTGAAATGGCAGGCCATTTAGCAGTTAATTGACCGAGATGGCATAGCATTTAGCAGTGAACTATGAAAAGAATTGAACAATGCATTGACTGTGAAACAGATAATTTAGCAGTGAAAAGACTGTAGTAGACCATATGGCAGTGAATTTACTGAATTAGCTGACGATGTAGCAGTGAACTAAATGTGACGAAGACCATTTGACTGAAATCAGCAACATGAGACCAATTGTCAAGTGAATGCCGTAAGTGGTAGTTGGTGAGGCCATTAAATCTTAATTACCCTTTGAGAATTACCTTAATAACAGGCAGTGTCACTTAATTACCTTAATTATCGGTGACTGATGATAATGATACCGGTATTATAATACAACACAAAATATATATATATATATATATATATATATATATATATATATATATATATATATATATATATATATATATATTATATATATTCAAAAGATGGGTGGTAGGGAAGTGGAATATTCAAATGGCTTCAGAAAGAAATCTAAATATTCTTCCTTGAAGCCTTTTATCCACTTCTCCGAGGCTATGGGACCACAAATATATATATATATATATATATATATATATATATATATATATATATATATATATATATATATATATATATATACATATATATATATATGTCGTGCCGATTAGGTAAAACTTCGATTTGGCTTAAATAGCAACGCTCACCTTGCCATATAAGACAAGTGAAAATTTGTGTATGCAATAATTTCGCCAAAATCATTCTGAACATAACGAAAAATATATTTCATTGTGTTTGTTTATTATTAAATTAATGTTAACGTATCTAAAATATATTTAGTTGGGTTAGGCTAAATTAAATTGCACTTGTTGTAATAAAGGTTAGGTAGGTTTCAAGTTTCTCTTGGTACAAAATTATAAATTCTTACATTAACATAAATTAAAAAAATATATCTTTAAACGTATAAGAGAAAATTTTAGAAAGAACTTAATCTTAGATGAGTTCTTGCTAATTGACCAGTTTTACCTAATCGGCACGACATATATATGTCGTGCCGATTAGGTAAAACTTGTCAATTAGCAAGAACTCATCTAAAATTAAGTCCTTTCTAAAATTTTCTCTTATACGTTTAAAGATATATTTTTTCATTGATGTTAATGTAAGAATTTATAATTTTGTACCAAGAGAAACTTTGAAAACCTACCTAACCTTATTACAACAAACGCAATTTAATTTAGCCTAACCCAACTAAATATATTTTAGATACGTTAACATTAATTTAATAATAACAAACAAAATGAAATATATTTTTTCGTTATGTTCAGAATGATTTTGGCGAAATTATTGCATACACAAATTTTCACTTGTCTTATATGGCAAGGTGAGCTGTATTTAAGCCAAAATAGCTAATATATATATATATATATATATATATATATATATATATATATATATATATATATATATATATATATATATATATATATATATTGCTGCTGTTGCTGCCGTCTGTTATTGCTGTTGCAATCGCTGGTGCTAGTACAACTACTGTTGATGGTGTTCGTCTCCTGCTGCTGCTACTGCTTACTGTTTCTGTTTCTATTACATACTATTACTACTGGAACTACAGCAACTATTACTACTACCACTACTACTACTACTACTACTACTGCTCCTGCTGCTGCTACTGTTACTACTGTTACTTCGGCTACTACTATCACTACTGCGACTACTATTGCTACCACTACTGTGACCGCTATTGCTACTATTAATACTATCACTAGCGCGGCTAGTACTACTATTACTGCTGGTGCTAGGGAGGTTAAAGAACTCTCAGCGAATGTGTTCTTGTTGACAGGGTGGAAGAAGAGCAAGAGAGAGCCATAGGGCCGGGGTCAAAGTAGCCAGAGAGAGCGAGAGAGAGAGAGAGGAGAGGCCGGAAAGAGAGAGGGAAGAAAGAGAGGGGGAGAGAGAGCAATAGTGATCGAGCCAGGGAGAGTGTGCGCACTCATGCTCTCCTTCCCTGGGTCCCAAGGGCTCTCTCCCCTCCCTCTCTCACTGTTTCTCTATTTATCTCTTATCTCCTCTCACTTTCCCTCTCTCATTCCCTCTCTCATCCCCTCTCATCCCCCCTCTCATTCCCTCTCTCATTCCTTCATCCCCTCCCTCTTTCTTTCTGCCCCCTCCGTATCTCTATCCTTCCTCTTCCCGCTGTTTCTCTCGTTTATTGTAGTTATTCTATGCCAGTGTATTTACTAATCCATATATAGGGATATATATATGTTGTGCCGAATAGGTAAAACTTGCTATTTTCGCTTAAATAGGAACGCTCTTCTTGCCGAATAAGGCAAGCGAACATTTGTGTATGCAATAATTTCGCAAAAATTATTCTGAATCTAACGAAAAAAAATTATTCCATTGTGTTTGTTTGTTATTAAGTTATTGTAAACTTATATAAAATATTTTTAGTTGGATTAGGCTAAATTAAATTGCTCTTGTTATAATAAGGTTAGGTAAGTTTCTTAAGGTTCTTCAGGTGCAAAAGCATTAATTTTATATTGACATGCATGAAAAATATATATAGTTAAACATAAAAAAGCAAATTTAAGTGAGTTCTTGCTAATTGACCATTTTTACCTATTCGGCACGACATATACATATATAGCTGCTGATATATATATATATATATATATATATATATATATATATATATATATATATATATATATATATAGTATATATGTATGTATGTTGAACACAGCTGTGGGTTGGATCTTTTGTTTACTAACTCGATTTGATTCGATTTTTTTTACCCTAGTATAAGAAGAAGAACATAAGAAAGAAGGAACACTGCAGCAGGCCTACTGGCCCATGCGAGGCAGGTCCAAATCTCCCACCGGCTTAAGCCAATGCCCCGACCCATCCAGGTCAGGTTACATTCACTTAAGGAAGGAGCACGGCATCTGACCAAGTAGCACAAACTAGTCAGGTCCAACTCACACCCACCCGCACCCACTCATATATTTATCTAGCCTATTTTTAAAACTACACAACGTTTTAGCCTCTATAACTGTACTCGGGAGTTTGTTCCACTCATCGACAACTCTATTACCAAACCAATGCTTTCCTATATCCTTCCTGAATCTGAATTTATCCAACTTAAAGCCATTGCTGCGAGTCCTGTCAATACTAGATAATTTTAGCACGCTATTTACATCCCCTTTATTTATTCCTGTTTTCCATTTATACACCTCAATCATATCCCCCCTAATTCTACGCCTTTCTAGAGAGTGCAGATTCAGGGCCCTCAGTCTATCCTCATAGGGAAGATTTCTGATACATGGAATCAACTTAGTCATCCTCCTTTGTACGTTTTCCAGAGCATTTATATCCATTCTGTAATACGGTGACCAAAACTGTGCAGCATAATCTAGATGAGGCCTCACCAAGGATATATAGAGTTGAAGAACAACCTGAGGACTCCTATTATTTATGCTTCTTGATATGAAGCCAAGGATTCTGTTCGCTTTATTGCGAACACTTATGCACTGCTGTCTTGGTTTTAGATTACTGCTAACCAGAACTCCTAAATCCTTTTCGCAATCAGTAGTATTAAGATCTACATTATTTAGTTTATATGTGGCATGGTTATTGTCCTGTCCAATATTTAGAACTTTGCATTTATCTATATTAAACTGCATCTGCCACTTCTCCGACCACTGCATCAGTCTATTCAAATCTTCCTGGAGTGCTCTAATGTCCTCATTTGAATGAATTGGACGGCCTATTTTGGTGTCATCGGCAAACTTGCTTATGTCGCTATTTATTCCCTCATCTATGTCGTTTATGTAGATTGTGAACAACAAGGGGCCCAATACTGACCCCTGTGGAACACCGCTTGTGACACTTCCCCACTCTGATTTCTCCCCATTTATGCAAACTCTCTGCTGCCTATTCGTCAACCATGCCTCTATCCAGGAAAAAATTTCTCCTCCTATTCCGTGTGCCTTAATTTTCCTCAATAGTCTCTGATGTGGGACTCTATCAAAAGCCTTACTGAAGTCCATATACACAATATCATATTCATTACCATGATCTACCTTGATGCAATGAATTGGAGCTATCCTTGCCCTCGTGTGATTGGGCCTGGTTACCTCTCATTAAATTAGATACATGCGCAACGTTTCGCCCCACACTGGTTTCTTTATTGGCGAAACGTTTCCACAAAGATACCCAAGTGTTGTACATAGTCTTAATTTATCAACTTATCGGTTCTCTCAACCATTTATCCAGTTTCCGCTAGTATCATGTCCCTCAGCGTGGTTCTACGTCAGTGACGGGTTCTACATCCCAGGAGCTGTAGCTGCTCTTCCCTACCTTGGACCTGACCAGATTACCTTCCAACTCCCAAGGGCTGTATGACCCTTACGAGTTTAGCGTTTTCTCATGGCTATAATAATATATAATAAAATAATAATAATAATAATAATAATTTGTCTAGGAGACCCATCATCGTTTAGGAGTTGTTGCAAGAAAATATAAATTGCAATAATGTTGGTAGAATTACCGACAATATGTTAAGTAAAAAGGACACAAGTGCAACTAATGCGAAATTTTATTGTGGCAACGTTTCGCTCTTCTGGAGCTTTGTCAAGGCGTTACCGGTACCTGCTTGACAAAGGTCCTGGAGAATGAAACGTTGCCACAATAATATGTCGCTTTAGTTGCACTTGTGTTCTTTAACTTAGCAAGAAAATAAAAAGCGTCAACGTGTCGCTAATCGCTAGCTTATTCTCGTACGTCGGCTGTGAGTTGGCTTAGACACGTGAGCAAACAGGATCGAAACGTTTTCTAATACGTCCTAGTATTTGCTCACGTGTCTTTCAAAACCAGTTGTCGGTATCTAATACCAAGGTTAACACCCTGAATGTTGGTAATGTGAATGTCACTTAACATGTGAATGTCAACATTGTACTGTGATGCTCCCTCGGTCTTGGTGATTTCTGGTTGTGTATTCATGCAGTAAAATATCCCCTATGCATTACTGTATTGGTTGGTGTTAGTGTATGAGTTAAATCTGTTTAGCTGGCGTTAACCTCGCCTAATTAGCATGTGTAGAGAAACTGTTTGAACCATGTAGAGGAGAGGAACGTTGTTGTGGTGAGCTTTATGTACAGATAACCCGTACATAGAACCTTAGGACGACGTTTCGCTCCGACTTGGACTATTGACTAGTTAATGGTCTTGGGTCTAATGGCTTGGGCTAGTAGATGACTAGGACCTGCCTAGCATGGGCCAGTAGGCCTGCTTCAGTGCTCCTACATTCTTATGTAGGACCGAAATGTCGTCATAAGCTTTTTCCTATGTGTGGGTTATTTGTGTATTGTTCCAGTCACGGTATTGTGCCTTGTTGTTTTTTGTAGTTAGGTTTGTTAAGAGTATTTAAAACATCGACTGCACGAGGGCCATTAAGGCTCATGTAACTCCGTCTCACCACCAGTGATGAATAGGGATTAAAGTAAATTCCCATCATATATACACTGAGAGACATACACCTCACAGTACTTACCTAATTGTGGTTGCAGGGGTCGATTCACAGCTCCTGGCCCCGCCTCTTCACTGGTCGCCATTAGATCCACTCTTTCCTTGCTCCATGAGCTTTATCATACCTCTTCTTAATCCATGTATGGATCCTGCCTCCACTACATCACTCTCCAGACTATTCCACTTCCTGACAACTCTGTGACTGAAGAAATACTTCCTAACATCCCTGTGATTCATCTGAGTACATATATACGTATCTTTGTTGGTGTTAAGAGGCTGTGTGCAGGATGGTAGGTCGGTATCTTAAACTACCTTAGTTTCCTTACGTGTTTCCTAGTATCTTGTTTCTTAATGTAAACTATAGAAGATTATTTTCTGTATTTAAATTAAGGTATTTTAGGATGTACTTCTAAGAGGAGGTATAGAGAAGATTCGGTCATCGATGTCACTGCTGTACCCGGTAACAGGTCACTGCTATACCCGGTAACAGGTCACTGCTATATCCGGTAACAGGTCACTGCTATACCCGGTAACAGGTCACTGCTATACCCGGTAACAGGTCACTGCTATACCCGGTAACAGGTCACTGCTATACCCAGTCGCAAGTCACTTCTATACCCAGTAACAGGTCACTGCTATACCCAGTAACAGGTCACTGCTATTCCCAGTAACAGGTCACTGCTATACCCAGTAACAGGTCACTGCTATACCCAGTAACAGGTCACTGCTATACCCAGTAACAAGTCACTGCTATACCCAGTAACAGGTTACTGCTATACCCAGTAACAGGCAAAAGCAAAGGTCAATGCAACTACACTGTATACCGTACAGTGTACAATGTACACGATGAACAGACCAGCTGCACCCACCTTTTCTGAAGAATTATTGATGTCTCTCTCTCTCTCTCTCTCTCTCTCTCTCTCTCTCTCTCTCTCTCTCTCTTCCCTTTATCTCTGTCTTTCCCCTCCACCTGACCCTCGGTTTTTACATTGCGGGTTACACTGGTTTATGTACGCGGTTTACGTACGAGGTTTAGGTGTTTTATAGGTATGCGGTTTAGGTACAAAGGTCAAATACATAAGTCGTGTAAATGAGCAAGGCACATAGTTTAAGTACATGTCCTACGTGTATGAGTTAGGTACATGGCTTAGGTAAATGGGTCAGGTACGTGGGTTCCTGCTTACGTCTCACTCCATTATGGTCATTTTACAGGCTTATTGACAGCTTGTCAAGCAGGCTGTTGGTGCTAGCGGCTCGCAGACCTGAGTTCTGTCTGAGATGCTTTCAGATATGCCTTGAAGGCTCGTGATCCTAGGAATTTGAGCTAACCTCCCTATTCTTAGATTAAAAACACGTATTTTTATCTAAGAATGATTGAACAAGTAAGTCACACTTATTGAACAAGTCACAAACTTGTTGAACAAACAAGTCACAAACTTGTTGAACAAACAAGTCACAAACTTGTTGAACAAACAAGTCACACTTGTTGAACAAGTAAGTCACACTTGTTGAACAAGTAAGTCACACTTGTTGAACAAGTAAGTCACACTTGTTGAACAAGTAAGTCACACTTGTTGAACAAGTAAGTCACACTTGTTGAACAAGTAAGTCACATTTGTTGAACAAGTAAGTTACTCTTGTTGAACAAGTCACAAACGTGTTGAACAAGCCATAAACTCATTGAATAAACAAGTTACAAACTTGTTCAACAAGTCAAAGAGTTGTTGAACATTCGTACAAACATGCACAACGAAGATATCTGCCTTTGATATACGTAGCATTGGTCTCGAGAGTTTGGCTACTCTCAGCCAGGCCCTGGACCAGGCTTGTCTGGTGCTGGCCTGCTCAACCACGCCATACTGAACGTGTTTATATTTGTGGGGGGTTTCGGATGAAGTATACCTGGAGGGTGTTCCGGGGGTCAGCGTCCCCGCTACCCGGCCCTGACCAGACCTCATGGTGGATCAAGGCCTGAGCACCCAGGCTGTTACTGTTGGCCGCACGTAAACCAACGTACTAACCACAGCACAGCTGGTCAGGTACTGATTTTAGATGGTAAAAAATTTATGAGGCTTGGTCTGAAGCCGGGTTGCGGGGGCGATGGACTCCACGACCATTAACATTTGTTACTGATGACTCTTATAACAAATTATTCTCAATTATTAATATTTTCTAGACTTTATTACGGATGGCTCGTATAACAAAGTATTCTGCTATTAATATTCTATGTAAACTTACAAATGCCGTTTTCTATTTTTAAAAAGTTAACTTAGGTTAGACTAAGTTAAGATTGGGTTGGGTTACGTTAGCTTGATGTAGGTTATCTTAGGGTTGGTTTGTTTACGTTAGGTTCGGTTAAGTCAGGTTAAGCTAGGTGAGGTTGCTGGGAGTGATGTTGGTTTGCGCTAGGCTAGGCTAGGTTAGTTTAAGTAACGTTAGGTTGGGCTAGGATAGGTTACATGATACTGTAAACAACGTATATATATCCTCATATAAATAACTTATGAATGCAGTCTGGCAACGTGGTGGGTTGACAACCCCCAGGAAACTGTGATATTGTTGTCAAGCCATCAGGCTGTATTGTCAAGCAAGCAGGCTGTGTTGTCAAGCAAGCAGGCTGTGTTGTCAAGCAAGCAGGCTGTATTGTCAAGCAAGCAGGCTGTGTTGTCAAGCAAGCAGGATGTGTTGTCAAGCAAGCAGGCTGTGTTGTCAAGCAATCAGGCTGTGTTGTCAAGCAAGCAGGCTGTATTGTCAAACAAGCAGGCTGTGTTGTCAAGCAAGAAGGATGTGTTGTCAAGCAAGCAGGATGTGTTGTTAAACATGCTGTGTTGTCAAGCAGGCTGTGCTGTCAAACAGGCTGTATTGTCAAGCAAGCAGGCTGTGTTGTCAAGCAAGCAGGCTGTGTTGTCAAGCAAGCAGGCTTTGTGTCAACCAAGCAAGATGTGTTTTCAATCAAGGAGGCTGTGTTGTCAAGCAATCAGGCTGTGCAGTCAAACAGGCTGTGTTGTCAAACATACTGTGTTGTCAAGCAGGATGTGTTGTCAAGCAAGCAGGCTGTGTTGTCAAGCAAGCAGGCTGTGTTGTCAAGCAAGCAGGCTGTGTTGTCGAGCAAGCAGGCTGTGTTGTCGAGCAAGCAGGTTTAGTTGTCAAGCAAGCAGGTTGTGTTGTCAAGCAAGCAGACTGTGTTGTCAAGCAAGGAGGCTGTGTTGTCAAGCAAGGAGGCTGTATTGTCAAGCAAGCAGGCTGTATTGTCAAGCAAGCAGGATGTGTTGTCGAGCAAGCAGGATGTGTTGTCAAGCAAGCAGGCTGTGTTGTCAAGCAAGCAGGCTGTTGTCAAGCAAGCAGGCTTTGTGTCAACCAAGCAAGATGTGTTTTCAATCAAGGAGGCTGTGTTGTCAAGCAATCAGGCTGTGCAGTCAAACAGGCTGTGTTGTCAAACATACTGTGTTGTCAAGCAGGATGTGTTGTCAAGCAAGCAGGCTGTGTTGTCAAGCAAGCAGGCTGTGTTGTCAAGAAGCACTGAGCAACAGGCTGTGTTGTCGAGCAAGCAGGTTTAGTTGTCAAGCAAGCAGGTTGTGTTGTCAAGCAAGCAGACTGTGTTGTCAAGCAAGGAGGCTGTGTTGTCAAGCAAGGAGGCTGTATTGTCAAGCAAGCAGGCTGTATTGTCAAGCAAGCAGGATGTGTTGTCGAGCAAGCAGGATGTGTTGTCAAGCAAGCAGGCTGTGTTGTCAAACAGGTTGTGTTGTCAAGCAAGCAGGCTGTGTTGTCAAGCAGCCTGTGCTGTCAAGCAGGCTGTGTTGTCAAGCAGGCTGTGTTGTCAAACAGGCTGTGTTGTCAACCAGGCTGTGCTGTCAAACAGGCTGTTTTCAAACGGGCTGTGTTCTCGAGCTAGCAGACTGTGTTGTCATGCTAGCAACTGTGTTGTCAAGCAAGCAGGCTGTGTTGTCAAGCAAGCAATATGTGTTGTCAAGCACGTAGGCTGTTGTCAAGCAAGCAGGCTGTGCAGTCAAACAGGCTGTGTTGTCAAACATACTGTGTTGTCAAGCAGGATGTGTTGTTAAGCAATCAGGCTGTGTTGTCAAACATGCTGTGTTGTCAAGCAGGCTGTATTGTCAAGCAGGCTGTGTTGCCAAGCCGGCTGTGCTGTCAGACAGACTGCTGTCAAGCAGGCTGTATTGTCAAGCAAGCAGGCTGTGTTGTCAAGCAAGCAGGCTGTGTTGTCAAGCAAGAAGGCTGTCTTTTCAAGCAAGCAGGCTGTATTGTCAAGCAAGCAGGCTGTGTTGTCAAGCAAGCAGGCTGTGTTGTCAAGCAAGCAGGCTGTATTGTCAAGCAAGCAGGATGTGTTGTCGAGCAAGCAGGCTGTGTTGTCAAACAGGTTGTGTTGTCAAGCAAGCAGGCTGTGTTGTCAAGCAGCCTGTGCTGTCAAACAGGCTGTTTTGTCAAGCAGGCTGTGTTGTCAAGCAAGTAGGCTGTTTTGTCAAGCAAGCAGGCTGTGCTGTCAAACAGACTGTGCTGTAAAGCAGACTGTGCTGTCAAGCAGGCTGTGTTGTCAAGCAGGCTGTACTGTCAGACTGTGCTGTCAAGCAGGCTGTGTTGTCAAGCAGGCTGTGCTGTCAAACAGGCTGTGTTTTCAAACGGGCTGTGTTCTCGAGCTAGCAGACTGTGTTGCCATGCTAGCAAACTGTGTTGTCAAGCAAGCAGGCTGTGTTGTCAAGCACGTAGACTGTTGTCAAGCGAAGAGGTTGTGTTGTTAAGCAAGGAGATATGCCTTTATGGTGTGTGTGTGTGTGTGTGTGTGTGTGTGTGTGTGTGTACTCACCTAGTTGTGGTTGCAGGGGTCAAGTCACAGCTCCTGGCCCCGCCTCTTCACTGGCTGCTACTCGGTCATTCTTCCCGCTCCATGAGCTTTATCATACCTCTTCTTAAAGTCTTATAGTCTTCCCAGACTATTCCACTTCCTGACAATTCTGTGACTGAAGAAATACTTCCTAACATCCCTGTGATTCATCTGAGTCTTCAACTTCCAACTGTGTCACCTTGTTGTTGTGTCCCATCTCTGGAACTTCCTGTCTCTGTCCACCTTGTCGATTCCTCTCAGTATGTCGTTATCATATCTTCCCCTATCTCTCCTGTCTTCCAGTGTCGTCAGGTTGGTTTCCCTTAACCTCTCCTGGTAGTACATACCCCTTAGCTCCGGGACTAGTCCTGTTGCAAACCTTTGCACTTCTACTAGTTTCCTTTCATGCTTGGCTAGGTGTGGGTTCTAAACTGGTGCTGCATACTCCAATAACGTACACAGTGTACAGGGTCCTGAACGATTCGTTATTAAGATGTCGGAATGCTGTTCTTAGATTTGCTAGGCGCCCATATGCTGCAGCAGTTATTTGGTTGATGTGCGCCTCAGGAGATGTGCCCGGTGTTATATTCACCCCAAGATCCTTTTCCTCGAATGAGGTTTGTAGTCTCTGGCCCCCTAGACTGTACTCCGTCTGTGGACTGCTTTGCCCTTCCCCAATCTTCATGACTTTGCACTTGGTGGGGTTGAACTCCAGGAGCCAGTTGCTGGGGCAGGCTTGCAGCCTGTCCAGATCCCTTTGTAGTTCTGCCTGGTCCTCGTCCGATTGAATTCTTCTCATCAACTTCACATCATGTGTGTGTTTGTGTGTGGGTGCGTGCGTGTGTGCGACTAATTTCAGCATCACCACCTCAACCTTGAGCATTCTCTTAACATTCAGTCTTACACCAGGACACCGTCATGTCCGGTGCTCATGGTGTCTATTTTCTCACCATAAAATGAAATCTATTTTTAATCAAGCAAATGTGTTTATTGTATGGACTCGTTGTTATTAATAATAATACTACTAATAATATTATTATTATTTTGTACCCGAAGGGAGAACTTTAAATTGTCTTTAAAGTTTTTTTCCTTCGACTTTTCGCTTTTGTTTTGTTTATAACACGAGGTCTCATCTGATCAGCTTCAAATGTTCAAGGTAGGTGTACGGTAACTAGGCCTAAATTCTTGGAACAGTTGGCAGGTGCAGGTACTCTATGACCCAAGTTGTAGAACTCATTCCCAGCTTCCTGGAATGGCTCGGATAACTCCCGAAATTCTCTGCTGCTTTGCTTGAGACAATATAAGCTGCCTCCGAATTTGTAGAGAAGGGACAGTTAAATTCTAGTGCGTAGGTGAATATCTGCCAAGTTTGTGTTCAAAATAGTGGGGAAATTTGATTCCCGTTAAATCATGTTAAATATATTTGAATTTGCCCCTTCTGGCTGACACATACGTACTATGGAATGAAGTTTTTTTGGATTTAGGCTGTATAGGAGCAATTTTTTTTTTTTTGGGGGGGGGAATTCTGTGCATTAATTGTAGAATGGGCTGTATGATCCTTATGGGTTTAGAGCTTAGTTATGATTATAATAACTGTGGACTGCATCATCTGGTCGCCTTCAAACTTTCATTGTTGATGTGTTGTCCTGAAACGAAGCTTATCTTTAATATTAGTTTGTGTAAGTTTTAATGTCCAAGTTTTATTAAACAAGTTGACTTTCTTAAAATAACTGGGAAATGTTTCTTCTGGTCAATAACAGGTCACATTATTTGACTTTATTGGATTATCTTGGGTTAAAGGTACATAATGTAACTTTTATGTTCCCATAACGTGTGTGCCCTCAAGACTGTTGTAAAAATAAATAAATGTTATGTACCCAGCACCTAAATACTTATTCCTTAATGCAAGACTGTTCAACATCATCCTACCATAACATAAGGGAAATTAACCAGTAGACCCCTGGCTGCCTTCAAGAATGGACTGGACACATACCTCAAGTCAGTACCCGACCAGCCGGGCTGTGGTTCGTACGTTGGAATACGTGCGGCCAGCAGTAACAGCCTGATTGATCAGGTCCCTGATCCACCGGGAGGCCTGGTCAAGGACTGGGCTGCGGGGGCGTTGACCCCCGGAACACCCTCCAGGTAGACTCCAGGCAGGTAGATAGGCAATCTTAATGCAAGACAAGCTACGGGGGATAGAAATCTTCAGCACAAGATCTTTCACACATCTCATGCATCATCAGGAGCTATGCAATGTTGCAAGAGTAGCAACAGGTAGAATGATGGCAAGTTTCCTCAGAGTAAGGTAGCGTGGTGACGCCAGCCATTTCCTCTAAGAGAAACTCTACAAATTGAGATATGTTTCAATACGATAGCTTGATTGGCTTCAAATCTTAAATGCTAATATTAAACTGCATTAGACACTTATGCTGCATTTATGCTTGCATTAAGCTTGAAGGGACTGGGGTTGTGAAATACGGGATAATTTTGTGGGATCGCACAGCGACTGAAATGCATCCAGTTATTGTTAAATTAGACACATGTGCCCCACAGTGGCTTCATCAGTCCAATACAGAGAAGAATGGTAAAGATCAGAAGGAGATTGAGGCTGAGGGACTGATTACCTCAATCTCCTTCTGATCTTCATTATTCTTCTTTGTATTGGACTGATGAAGCCACTGTATGGCGAAACGTTTCCACAATAAAGATACCCTGGTGTTGCACATGTCTTAATTTATCAACTTGTGGGTTATCTGAATCATTTATCTACATCCAATTATTATTGAAGTCGTATTGGTCATCCAGTGCACATTGATCTATAATCTCTCAGTCATTCAAGCAATCTTTCTCCATATTGAAGTCTCTGGTTTCCTTTCTCTCTTCTCCCTTCCCTCGTTACTTCATACTCATCTCTACCTTCCTTCCTCCTCACTCATTTTTACCTTAGTTATTTCCCTCTCTTATCTCGCCCTCTTTCTATTCTCGATCCTTCCCACGTCCACCAGGGTTCTTTCCCACGTCCTCTGGGTCCTCTCCCACGCCCTCTGGATCCTCTCCCACGCCCTTTGGATCCTCTCCCACGCCCTCTGGATCCTCTCCCACGCTATCTGGGTCCTCCCACGCCCTCTAGGTCCTCTCTTATTCCCTCTGGATCCTTTCCCAATTCCTTTGGATCCTCTCCCACGCCCTCCAGGTCTTTTCATACGTCCTCCAGATCTCTCACGCCCCACAGTCTTCTCCCACGCCCTCCAGTCCTCCCACGGCCTCCAGTCCTCTCCCACGCCCTTCCACTGAGGGGTTGCTAAGTAGCACAAATTACTAAGGTGACAATATAACGTCAAGATTGGTGCTACTGAGGATACTTGACAGTCTAGCATGGTCACTGTTGTTGTTGTCCAGCAGTGACACACCACACAGTACAACACTGGTAAACCAGTGGTCCAGCAGTGACACAACACAGTACAACACTGGTAAACCAGTGGTCACTGTTGTTGTTGTCCAGCAGTGACACACCACACAGTACAACACTGGTAAACCAGTGGTCCAGCAGTGACACAACACAGTACAACACTGGTAAACCAGTGGTCACTGTTGTTGTTGTCCAGCAGTGACACACCACACAGTACAACACTGGTAAACCAGTGGTCACTGTTGTTGTTGTCCAGCAGTGACACACCACGCAGTACAACACTGGTAAACCAGTGGTCACTGTTGTTGTCCAGCAGTGACACACCACGCAGTACAACACTGGTAAACCAGTGGTCACTGTTGTTGTCCAGCAGTGACACACCACGCAGTACAACACTGATAAACCAGTGGTCACTGTTGTTGTTGTCCAGCAGTGACACAACACACAGTACAACACTGGTAAACCAGTGGTCACTGTTGTAGTCCAGCAGTGACACACCACGCAGTACAACACTGGTAAACCAGTGGTCACTGTTGTTGTCCAGCAGTGACACACCACAGTACAACACTGGTAAACCAGTGGTCACTGTTGTTGTCCAGCAGTGACACACCACAGTACAACACTGGTAAACCAGTGGTCACTGTTGTTGTTGTCCAGCAGTGACACACCACGCAGTACAACACTGGTAAACCAGTGGTCACTGTTGTTGTCCAGCAGTGACACACCACAATACAACACTGGTAAACCAGTGGTCACTGTTGTTGTTGTCCAGCAGTGACACACCACAATACAACACTGGTAAACCAGTGGTCACTGTTGTTGTAGTCCAGCAGTGACACCACAATACAACACTGGTAAACCAGTGGTCACTGTTGTTGTTGTCCAGCAGTGACACACCACAATACAACACTGGTAAACCAGTGGTCACTGTTGTTGTTGTCCAGCAGTGACACAACACAATACAACACTGGTAAACCAGTGGTCACTGTTGTTGTCCAGCAGTGACACACCACAATACAACACTGGTAAACCAGTGGTCACTGTTGTTGTTGTCCAGCAGTGACACAACACAGTACAACACTGGTAAACCAGTGGCCACTGTTGTTGTTGTCCAGCAGTGACACAACACAGTACAACACTGGTAAACCAGTGGTCACTGTTGTTGTGGTCCAGCAGTGACACACCACACAGTACAACACTGGTAAACCAGTGGTCACTGTTGTTGTGGTCCAGCAGTGACACACCACGCAGTACAACACTGGTAAACCAGTGGTCACTGTTGTTGTAGTCCAGCAGTGACACACCACACAGTACAACACTGGTAAACCAGTGGTCACTGTTGTTGTCCAGCAGTGACACACCACAATACAACACTGGTAAACCAGTGGTCACTGTTGTTGTGGTCCAGCAGTGACACACCACAATACAACACTGGTAAACCAGTGGTCACTGTTGTTGTAGTCCAGCAGTGACACACCACGCAGTACAACACTGGTAAACCAGTGGTCACTGTTGTTGTGGTCCAGCAGTGACACACCACAATACAACACTGGTAAACCAGTGGTCACTGTTGTTGTAGTCCAGCAGTGACACACCACGCAGTACAACACTGGTAAACCAGTGGTCACTGTTGTTGTCCTGCAGTGACACACCACAATACAACACTGGTAAACCAGTGGTCACTTGTTGTGGTCCAGCAGTGACACACCACAATACAACACTGGTAAACCAGCGGCCACTGTTGTTGTGGTCCAGCAGTGACACACCACAATACAACACTGGTAAACCAGTGGTCACTGTTGTGGTCCAGCAGTGACACACCACAATACAACACTGGTAAACCAGTGGTCACTGTTGTTGTGGTCCAGCAGTGACACACCACAATACAACACTGGTAAACCAGTGGTCACTGTTGTTGTGGTCCAGCAGTGACACACCATAATACAACACTGGTAAACCAGTGGTCACTGTTGTTGTTGTCCAGCAGTGACACACCACAATACAACACTGGTAAACCAGTGGTCACTGTTGTTGTTGTCCAGCAGTGACACACCACACAGTACAACACTGGTAAACTAGTGGTCACTGTTGTTGTAGTCCAGCAGTGACACACCACGCAGTACAACACTGGTAAACCAGTGGTCACTGTTGTTGTAGTCCAGGAGTGACACACCACGCAGTACAACACTGGTAAACCAGTGGTCACTGTTGTTGTAGTCCAGCAGTGACACACCACGCAGTACAACACTGGTAAACCAGTGGTCACTGTTGTTGTAGTCCAGCAGTGACACACCACACAGTACAACACTGGTAAACCAGTGGTCACTGTTGTTGTAGTCCAGCAGTGACACACCACACAGTACAACACTGGTAAACCAGTGGTCACTGTTGTTGTAGTCCAGCAGTGACACACCACACAGTACAACACTGGTAAACCAGTGGTCACTTGTTGTGGTCCAGCAGTGACACACCACACAGTACAACACTGGTAAACCAGTGGTCACTGTTGTGGTCCAGCAGTGACACACCACACAGTACAACACTGGTAAACCAGTGGTCACTGTTGTTGTAGTCCAGCAGTGACACACCACACAGTACAACACTGGTAAACCAGTGGTCACTTGTTGTGGTCCAGCAGTGACACACCACACAGTACAACACTGGTAAACCAGTGGTCACTGTTGTGGTCCAGCAGTGACACACCACACAGTACAACACTGGTAAACCAGTGGTCACTGTTGTTGTGGTTCAGCAGTGACACACCACACAGTACAACACTGGTAAACCAGTGGTCAGTGTTGTTGTGGTTCACTGTAATGCTCCACCTTCACGTGTCTTACACGCGGACTTGATATCCTCATCATGGCCTTACTGAAGCCTCCCAGCGCAAGATAACAGATTTCATCACTTCATATACGAAATTCACGACATGAAGAGAGACTGCAGACAGCACGAAATACCTCCAATGAAAAGCAGGGGTGCAGTGGTTACACCAAGTGTATAGGGACCAAAGAAACCAAATTATAATGCAGATGATTTCGTAGCAACTCGTACCAGCTTAGCTCAAAGTGTCTTCAACAGAATCCGAGAAACACTTTATAAGTCAACAGCAGAATTTACAGGTTACTAACACTCAAGCAAAGCCAACCAAAATTAAAGGAGGCTCGAGAGTTATGCTAGCTAATTTCCATAAAACATCTGCAAGCTAAAGGTCGACCAAACGTTCGTTGGTCCCAACCGGAAATAAATATAAGGTTAGAGAAATTATTACTGTGGATTATAAGGAATCACAGTTAGACTATATGAAGGTAGTATGCGATGAAGTTGATGACTCTGACAATCCTTCTGATCCAGTACCTTCTACCTCTAATAACCAGTTGAAGAATCCGATTGTCGGTATTCTCTACGTACACGACAGTTACACCAAGTGTATAGGGACCAAGACTTTTCAGCATCCTTCATACATGGAAAATTACCAACAGACTCCTGGCTGTCTTAGAGAGGGCGATTGATAGTTCTCTAAATTAGTTGCTGATCAGTCGGGCTGCTGGTGCAGCTAGAACCAACAGTTTAATTGATCAGGCTGTTAACCAGACGGTCTGGTCTGAGACCAGGCGGCAGGAACAGTGGCCCGGGAATTTGACCACAAGTAATCTAAAGGGTAAACCATCATGTGTGATGGAATATAATAGAACATTGCCAGCCTGGTTGACCAGGCAAGCACCAGACATATCTAATGTCCGGGCTCCGGGAGTAGAAAATCTCTCGCAACTCATTAAAGGTATATCAGAGGTATAGCTTTTGTTTATGTAACTATCATGTAGATCTGGCTAGCAGCACACTTCTCATGTATCGAATTTTGTTAAATAATAAAAAAAAAAAAACACTGACCGAGGTTTCTTCTGATAAAAACCCAAGTCTAGGTATTTTTCCCCCCGGGGAATAAACCCAGGGTTGCGGTAGAGATCACTTGTGTGCTCACAATGCAGCCACTTGTGTGACTCGTCCACTTTACTGCTGAAGCTGGGAAGTCACCACCCACTTGTAGGTGGGGGAGGACTCACAACCAACGGTGACATCAGCAGCAGCAACAGCAGCAGCAGCAGGCACATCAGAAACAGCCGGTCAACAGATTGATAATGAGAGGTAGATGGGGTACAAGAATGGTATCAGCAAATAAAAGTGAATGTCTGTAAACTGACGGAGGAGGTAGTTAGGGTAAGATATGAGGAACTGCTGGGAGTAGCAACAGTTCATACATATCAAAAGTATCAGCAGGGATAGCAACAGCAGCAGCACTACTAGACATTAGCAACAAAAACAAGTCATATCAACAATAGCAGCAGCCACATCAACAACAGCAGACGTAACATTATTAGTAACAGCAGACATAATATCAATAAACATAACAGCAACATCAGGTACAACAGCAACAAGCAGCAGCAGTAGCAGCCATAACAGCAGCATCAGCAAACATAACAGTGCAGCCATAACAGCAGCCACATCAACAGCTGTAACAGTAGCATGGACCATATTAAGAGCAGCAGTAGCCACATCAGCAGCAACAGCAGCTATAGCAGAAGCAACAACTATATTAGCAGCAGCAGCAGCAGCAGAAGCAGAATATTAAGGCAGCAGTAGCATCAGCAGAAGCAGAATATTAAGGCAGCAGTAGCATCAGCAGAAGCAGAATATTAAGGCAGCAGTAGCATCAGCAGAAGCAGAATATTAAGGCAACAGTAGCATCAGCAGAAGCAGAATATTAAGGCAGCAGTAGCATTAGCAGAAGCAGAATATTAAGGCAGCAGTAGCATCAGCAGAAGCAGAATATTAAGGCAGGAGGAGACCGCGTGTGGCCAGGGTAGCAGGGACCAGTTGAGAGTTGGTCACTCCTCACATAAAATAAATACGCCCGCCCACTCAAACTATTGTTGTCTGCACCACGCATTACTCTCATTACGTCTCACTTTACCATAACCATTACACACGTATTGTCGCCTAATTCTCCCAGTGGCACCTAGCTACAAAAAAAAACTTTCCCTGTATCAAGATACCATGGTATCTTCTGTAGCTAGGAGTTGCAAAAGATACAGTGGTAAGATACCATGGTATCTTCTGTAGCTAGCAACTGCAGAAGGTATCATGGTATCTTTTCTGCAACTCATTTGCTAACAGCGGTTTAGAATGACCTCTTGGCACACTTGTCGCCAATATAAGCATTTACAATTGTACATCGTTAATTTCTAGCAGTCTGGAAATGTATCCTTCGAAGATTTGTAAAAAATACGAAAATTCATAAAAAAAGGATCGACTAGTATTTGCCGTGGCCCTGGAACGATTTTTGTATATTCAAATTTGGGAGTTTAAGATGTGTGTAACAAACTGCCAAAGAGTTATTGAAGCAAGTACTTTGGGTATTTTAAACATAGGTTATAGAGGTATACATGTGTTTTAAACATAGGTTATAGAGGTATACATGCGTAGGAATGGCTGTGAGAGTAGGACCCGCCTCTCACTTCTCGGTACATCTCGAAAGATACCAAATACTATTTAACTATTTTGAAACAGTTTATATTAGGCGGTGATGGTTTCATGTGATAAGCACTTGAGAGTCATCATACAGATTTTATCTAATAACGTCACCAAATTACAGAATAAATTTTTGTTTTGTGTATATTTGAGTTAGATATCCACCCTAGAACAGTTTTGGTGACTAGTAGATGTTGTAAATATCTTAATATTACAGTGGGTGTGTTAGAACACCTCAGAGGTATGGCTTTATGTTCTGGGCAACAAGGATCATGTGCCTAAATAGGTTCCAGTGCCTTCGGGTTCACTTGTTTTGCTTGTTCTTGATACAGGAGAATGTTTGCAAGTTCTATCTCTTAATTTTGTCAGGAAATTTTGTTGTAGGTGGCTCTCTAACGTTTGCTCTCCCTTGCCGTGAGCTTAAAGAAGGTCACTGGCTATGTCTGGTGAAATCATGATCCCAGTAGATGAGATGATCAACTCTGGCCTTGGCTCAGTGAATCTATGCAGCTGCTCTTCATCAGATCTATAAGACGCTGACACCTTTCTCGTCCCTGATCCTGAGCTGTTACAGATCCAAATGACTGAGTTGTTTGGAAACGGTCTTGACATATTTCCCTTATCTGCCTGAGGTATGAACTCCTGTACTCCTAGACGTCAGGTACTACCTAACAGTTCATGATTTTAACCTGAATCCTTAGCTACCACCAGAAGTTTTGGTGCGAATCCTAAGGCTCCACCAGGAGTTATGGTATTCTTGTTTATCGTTCTCTTGTATTGTCTGGTCCACTGGAATTCTGCCAGAGGGATTTTTCTTGCTAAGCTTACTTTATGCTGCCTGATTTTTTGTGCATCCCATGCTCATCCTATAAGCGGTAGCAGTGGGTCTTCATTAGGCCCCACTAGGCATAGTTACATCTTTAAAAATATTAGCCATTTCATATACTGTATTATGTACTTATCACATACCTAATCTGCACAATACAATATGGAAATACTTGGGAATCTGCCCTGCATGGAGTATGCATGTACTGTATATCCGGTAGATCGATGACCAGGAGGGACACTATGCTTAGTAATAAGGCAGATGACATGCATAGTTTACTGCTGTTATGTTACCTTCTATGCCCAAAGCAGACTAAAAATCTCAACGCTTTGGTTGACCAGGAGACGAGCCTGGCCCATAGCCGGGCTCCGGGAGTAGAAAAACTCTGAACTCTACACAGATAACAACCTTTTGGTCCGATTTGGACCACTTACAGAGGTATATCAAAGGTATATATATTAAAGATGTGTGCTCGAGACTTGTTCTCTAGCACCTCATGGAATGTAGATTGTTGAACGTCTTCACAGATATTGAGGATGTTCTCAAGTGTTGTTCCAGAGGGACAAGGTCTTCACTGTGATGTGATTGTATTCTAACTAAGGACGGAAGCCTTTCCATGGCAGTCTCATGAACGGCCTCATACAGCAACTTGCGAAGCCTAACTGTCCGGTTCTACTTGCGTTCTTCCATAACCCCATCTATTATTATTATTATTATTATTATTATTATTATTATTATTATTATTATTATTATATTGTAATATTATTACATTCATGGGGAACGCTAAACTCTTTGGGGTCATACAGCCACTGGGGAATGGAAGGCATTCAAGCTCGATTCAAGGAATTGGAGCGCAAGTTATTAGATCAGGAGCCCCTCACCAGCATCAAGGGACCTCAGCAATGGAGCCATCAGCAATGATACCTACCTCTACACTCAAATCCTCGAATCTTGTACATTGGAACCTCTTTCCAATGGTTGACAATCGTGTGCATAAGGTGAGGAAGAAACGCAACCTGAGGATGTTCTTGAACTTCAGCAGCTGTATTATAGTGTGTTTGGTTAAGTATACGTACATTAGTGTTCAGACTAACACTAATGTACGTATACATTAGTGTAGACAACTGGGTTGCAGGAACATTGTTTGTGGGTAGGTAGTCTATACTGTCCTGGACCACCGTGACCTTATTGTGGATCAGGATGTTGAAGTTAGTCCAGCTGCTGATGGTATGGGCATTTGGGTCAAATATGCTTGAAAGTATCCATTCAAGTTTCTTTTGTGATTACTACATGACAGTGCAGTGTTGGCCTTCACATTGTTGATCGGTGGTGGACTCCCCACACTTCCTCAGCATTGTAGGTGGGCACCATCAATGTTTCATTGCTGATACTTTTTTTTTTTAACACAAAAGGGTCTGAGGGTTGGGAATCTTCGACACTGACTTTGGTCTGAACTGCAATTCTGCTGGATATCGGATATCCCGTTGTCTCTTGTTTCTTCTAGTTGATCTTTGTTATCCCAGGTTATGATTGTGAACACCCCTGAGTATATGCTTCTGAGCATTACTGCTGCTTCATACAAAGGCTCTGTCATTTGAACCTGATACACATGGCGAGCCTAATACACATGGCGAACCAGCTGGTTCGCCATGTGTATTAGCTCCTCATTTCATGTCAGCGGTTCCACAGCAAAGGGCAGAGTGATGTGCTTCACTGGCTTTGTCTTGCCACATGTGATGGCACAAAAAAGGTCTTATCAAGGAGTCGGCAAGCCGCTGCACTCTGAGGTAAACAGACGACTGTTTCTATGCAACCTCATACTTTGTCCCAGTATTGTCATTGTCTCCCCCATCAGCTTCACTTGGTTGTAGCAGCGTCTTCATCCTTTAGTGTACAGACGGTAGCAGGACCTGTGGTAGTGGTATCAGCAGCAGTTCCCTGCTGACAATGGCAAGCCGCCTGTTGCCCATTTTCCTCTTGACTGCGGCTTTCCTCATTTTCTTATCTGCTTTTAGCCAGTGTTCCGTGTAAAGAGCCTCTCTTGTCTTTTGGCCTCTTAAGTACTTATTTGGTTTCCTCATAGAAGATGAACTTTACCTCCTAAACTGTGGATTGATGTGGGACTTGCCTCACTGGCTTTCTTGAAACTTTGACGCGGCTTCATCTGTGAGATGCAGCCAAATCCATAATCAATTAGGAGGCCTGGTCTGCGACTTGGCGGCAACCCCCTGGACTCCTCCATTAATCTTCAGGAGTCAGTCACTAGTCTTGTACCACAAGGCTTTGTCATGGGACCTTTATTTTTCGTAATATATGTAATAACCCGTCTGTAAGGAAAAATGGTTCCCTGGTTTGAAAGTTACTGCTGTAGAAAAATAAAAATATAGGGAATGTAATAAGAATAACAAAAATAATAAAAATGTGTTTAAGACATATATCAGATAAAAACGGAAGAAACATAAATGGAGATAGTGTAGACAGGCTTTTCCCAGGAGAAAGCCCAGACTTGTTTTTCTCTGTGATTAAGGAAAGGTGGCTCTTGATGGTAATGAACTCAAGGATGGCTGCCTGCTTCAAAGATCAAATACCGCACAGTCCCGTAGTCAGTGTTGAGTTTCCAAGGAAGAGAGAAATGGATGTGGCCATTGTCCTCCTTCACTTTGAAGGCTTCATTCTTAAAGAGTCGGCCAGTCTAGTTTTGCTCCAAAATCTCGGTGTCTTCTGCAGCTGACAGAGTAACGCAGAGGTTTCCAGATGGCAAGTTTATTTAGGCAAAGTGTACAAGTACAATTATCACAGTGTAAATTACCTAAGATAACCCAAAAAAGTCAGTGATTTATTTCCATTGGAGTCGTTGGTCAAACATTATTATTATTATTATAATCAAATAGAAGCGCTAAACCACAGGGGTTACGTTGGTCAAACAGAAATAAGCAAATCAATGAAGGCGAAATAGAAAAATTGGCGAAGTTACTTAAACTTGTAGCAAAAAATTATTACTGGTAACTATAAACTGAATCTAAGCTAAAATAAAAAAGCGATCTTAGCTAAAAAAAAATAAGTGATCCTAAGCTGCGGCCAATAGATGGCGCTACTTAGGATCACTCTGGGCCTGCCAGAGAATAACTGGACCTGCCAGTTGTTGTTACAGCTGCTGGGAATCTCTTGAACTCTGGATACAAACTTAAGGACATAATTACGTGCTTTTTCCCTTCACACCTTATAATATGCTGTTCGTTTCCTACCGAGTTGTTACAGTAGTTTGTTGCTAATTTTCAGCACATTTACAGGTGGCTTGGAAGGGACAAGAGCTAGATTTATCACTGCCTGTTGACGGGATCGGGGGTTCTCCATAGAAACGTGTTTGGGTTGTAGTTAGTGGCCAACACAAGCTTTCCTACTAGTTTATTTAAAAAAAAAGTCTTCTGGCTCTTTGTGATGCAGTGGTAAAGCTATGGATTGGTAATTTTAGGACGTTTATTTTCGTCTATTTCTGAGCGATATAACCCGCTAGACAACTAAAACAGAGAGAGAGAGAGAGAGAGAGAGAGAGAGAGAGAGAGAGAGAGAGAGAGAGACAGACAGACAGAGAGACAGACAGACAGAGACAGACAGGGGTCTGTCCTATGAAGAAAGGTTGAGGGAAATAGAACTAACAACACTGGAGGAAAGAAGGGTCAGAGGAGACATGATAACGAAATACAAAATACTGCGGGGAATTGACAAGGTAGACAGTGACAGGATGTTCCAGAGAGGGAACAAAGATACAAGGGGACACAACTGGAAGCTGAAGACTCAGATGAGTCAAAGGGATGTTAGGAAGCATTTCTTCAGCCACAGAGTAGTCAGGAAGTGGAATAGTCTAGAGAAAGATATAGTGGAGGCAGGAATCATACATAGTTTTAAGACAAGGTATGATAAAGCTCATGGAGCAGGGAGAGCAGAGACCCAGTAGCGGACAGCGAAGAGGCGGGGCCAGGAGCTGAGTCTCGACCCCTGCAACCACAATTAGGTGAGTACAATTAGGTGAGTACAGACAGACAGAGAGACCTAGGAATGAGCGTAGTGCCCAGTGTAACACCAGAGAAGCTTACATAAGCTAAATAACCTCCGAAGCCAATATTCGTTTGGCAAATCTAAGAGTACCCTTCAGGAGTCTCAAAAAGTTATTTTGGGCCCTTTATACACCATACGTCAGGTCCATCTTGGAGTATGCAGCACCAGTGTGGAACCCGCACCGGAAAAAAGTGTTAAGAAACTGGAGAAAGTGAAGAAGAATGCAACAACCCTTGTTCCTGAGCTAAGGGGCATTTTCCGAGGCAGGGCCAGGCTCTTGAGACTCGACCTTTGCAACCACAAATAGGTGAACGTGTGTGCTTCTGCGCGCAGAAGCACACACACACATAGCAGGAAGAGTGACCCAGTAACGGCCAGTGAAGAGGCGGGGCCAGGAGCTATGAATCGACCCCTGCAACCACAACTAGGTGAGTACACACACACGCATATGCACACGTGCACTCACGCTGTGACTCGACCCCTGCAACCATATGAGTACACACACACACACACACACACACACACACACACACACACACACACACACACACACACACACACACACACACACTCGACCCCTGCAACCACAAATAGGTGAGTACAAATAGGTGAGTACACACACACACACACACACACACACAGGGACCAGGAGCTGCGACTCTACCCCTGAAACCACAAATAGGTGAAATAGGCGAGTGAGTACACACATGCGCGATGGAACATGCCTTATCTATCGACAGGTGCTTTTGACAGATGTAATCAACTTTCTCGGTCTAATAAACGTGATCTGTTGTGTGTTGTTATGTCAACTTTCTTTAAAATTAATAAACCTAAATTTGCGTATACTCAACATCTCATAGCGAAATTGTACAGAGGAAGAGAAGAGTATGGCAGCAAATTGTATAAAGGAAGAGAAGGGTATGACAGCAAATTGTATAAAGGAAGAGAAGGGTATGGCAGCAAATTGTATAGAGGAAGAGAAGGGTATTGGCAGCAGGGCTCCCTTATTTAGAATATTGTTCAGTGCTGACGGCCCCGTTCAAAGCAGGAAAAATATCAGAGCTGGAACAAATACAGAGATCATTTACGGCTCACGTTGAGCCAGTAAAGCACCTAAATTACTGGGAACGCCTTCAAGTCCTGAACATGTACTCATTGGAGCGGAGGAGAGAGAGATGCATGATAATATATACCTGGAAATTACTCGAGGGCCTGGTCCCAAATCTGCACACTGCCATAACATACTGGAGTAAGATATGTGGAAGTGTAAAATAAACCCAGTGAGGAGCAGGGGTGCGGTGGGGACAATAAGGGAACACTGTATCAACATCCGGGGTCCCAGACTTCAACATCTTACCAGAAGATATCAGAAACACAACTGGAACAAGTGTAGAAGCCTCCAGCAGCAACAGCCTGGTAGACCAGGCAAGCACCAGACGAGACTGGTCCATGGCCGGGCTCCGAGAGTAGCTAAACTCTCGAAACTCTTCAAAGGTATATCAAAGGTAAGGTAAGGGCGTTCACGAACGATACAGCCCAGGGGTAAAGTTGGGTGAGAACCCAGAGCTCAGTATATTAGTTGTCACCGCGAGTTGAGTGTAGTGATGACTGTATTTGAATGTATAACAATATAAGGCCTAGATTATGTACATCTAGAGGTGTATATTTTTCGGTATATATATATATATATATATATATATATATATATATATATATATATATATATATACACACACACACACAAAGGTGTGTGCCTGTGCATACACAGGTGTGTATCCATGTATATATATATGAGAGGTGCTTATCTCAGTGTATCTGCACACAAGTGCGTACCTTTCAGTGCATACCGTGTGGTGTGTATACCTAAGTGTATATACACCTAGAGGTGTGTACCATTGTGTATAATATCTCTGCGTATATACGTGTATGTGCAAACAATCTAGAGGTAATAGTATACTACATAGCTTGGTTATCTAGCTTCTAAATAGACTGATCCATTTATTTATTACTTTTAGAAATCTATTAATGTACTATGGTCTTTTTGAAAGGGATGTATATAAAGTTTAAAAACCGTATGAAATGAGCAATGGTTAATATCACACTCCACCTGAATATTAACATTTAGAAAGTTGTAATTACTAAAAGAGTGATTAAAATCAGTTCTCAATATGTATTGAATGAGAAATAACACAACTCTGGGAGTATATTCGCTGGTATGTAACTTTTTCTTGGCGTATATATTCCGGTAGATATACGCCCTTGTTGATACGTGGTTCACCATCCTGCCTGCGTCATGGCCATCCTGCGTGCGTTATCACCATCGTGCCTGCGTTATCACCATCGTGCCTGCGTTATCAGCATCATGCCTACGTCATCACCATCCTCCCTGCATCCTTACCATCGTGCCTGAGTCATCACCATCCTGCCTGCGTCATCATCCTGCCTGCGTCATCATGCCTGCGTCATCATGCCTGCGTCATCATCATGCCTGCGTCATCATGCCTGCCTCATCACCATCCTGCCTGCATCATTACCTTCCTGCCTGCGTCGTCATCCTTTTTGCGTCGTAACAATCCTCCCAACGTCAACGTTCTCCCTGCGTCATTACCATAAGAGGAGGTCTACTGCCCTCTTGCAGTCTAGAAGCCGGTCCTAAATCCCAACCTTCTCACTCGTATATTTGTTCAATCTTTTGTTAATTAAAGCTGCCCAGGCTGTTAGCTTCGATGACTCTTATTGGCAGCTTGTTCCACTCATCCACAACTCTATTGCCAAACCATTATTTTCCTGTATTATTTCTAAATCTGCACCAATCCAACTTTAATCCAATATTTTGAGTTTTTCTGGGGTTTGATATCATGCCTGTCTTCCACTTGTATTAGTATACACGAGAGTATAGATTCAGGGCTCTCGATGTCTTTTTGTATGGATTTTGTCATTCTTTATGTATGCTCTGTAGTGCATTTATATTCATTCTGTAGAATGGAGACCAGAACTGCGCTGCATGATCTAAATGAGACCTTGCTAATGATGTTTAGACATGTTACAAACAAGGTATATAATCCCTACCAATGTATGAAAGAGACACCTATGCAACATTAGATATCTTTATTATGGAAGCATTTCACCCAACAGAGACTTATCAAAACAATGCAGAAATGTACAAACACTGTATATTTAACGTGGAGATAGTATAGGCAGGGTGCACAAAATGATAAATACCAGATCAACCAGGCTTTGATGGATATATGGGTCAGCAGGCCATATTATTAACATTGTGTTAAATAGAGGACACAGATGCAACAAATGTGACACTGGTAACATTTCGCTCTCTAGGAGCTTTGTCAAACCATAACAGCTTGACAAAGCTCTTGGAGAGCTTTGCATCTGTGTCCTTTTACCTAAGGTTTTTGTCAGTAATTCCACCATTATTACTAATTAACACTGCCAGTATGGCAGGTATATTCATTCTTATTGGCATCTATGTGTTTGTCTCTTGCTGTCTCTCCCACATTTGTTTTCTTGCATCCTCAACATGGTATGACATTAATTTAGCCTTGGTTTCAATCAGGCTTTTTGGGTTTCTTGCTGTTTAAGTTTCTAATGGTTATGCTGGTATTAGTAGCTAGTCTATGATTACACTTAGAGAAAGCCCTGGAAATATTGCCACCATTCTGTTTGGATGGATGACAGATCTTTCACAAAATTTGTCACGCTTTGGGGTATTTTTCACCTAATGAACATGACAGCTACAGTCGATGATATGAGGTTTAGAGATGACTCGGTAAATGTAGTTACATTTCTCCTCAAGGTATACAGGGCTAAACCTGTAGGCCCTCAGAATCCAGTGACAACTCTGCTTTTGTCTTGTCATAGTAGGAGTGGAACTGCATTAAATTGTCATTATTAGTTTCTGGTACACTCTGAAAAACAGCCTATCGCTAAACACAAATAGTGCACACTGAGGAAGGAAAGTTTGTCTTCACATTCCTCTTCAAGGGTAAATTTAATGGAAGGCTTAAATGAGTTGTCTGCTGTGGTTCAGTGATGCTGAATCTCCTAGCCACTATGAGGATGATCTCATTCACATACCACTGCTACAAACATTGTTGAGAATGTGGGGTGTGAATTTCTTCCTCTCCAGATACTTCTTGTACAGATTAGCTTGTACTGCATTAAAAAGGGGACACCATTGCCATGCCAAAACTTTGCCTTTACATATAATTACCATAAGAAAAACTAAAAATTCACAAACAATTCGACAAGATTAACAAAATCGCTGGCATGTCTGGGACGGGGCTGCTGAGGCAGTGACCCCTGAAATTGATACAAGGTGAACACAGAGACAGGAAGATGAGTTCACTGCTGACCTTCCTACTAAGAAGTTCAATATTGGGTTCATTGTAAATTAAGAAGTAACATCCAGATTTCCCAATTTCTTGGTTCTCATATTGATGTGTTTAACACAGTTGAGGAAGTAACCTAAATATTTTAAATGTATGTTGCTAATCTTCCCCATCAGTTTCAATAAATGTTTGGTTAGAATTCCTGCTAATTTGTGATGAGCACTGCCAGTGTCTGATGTGAAGGGCCTATGTGGATATTGGGTTCCTTAGAGCAATCCTGAATGTATCTCCCATTACCCAGACACTATTATAACCCCTATGAGTTTGGCAATTTCCCCCTGATTAAAATAAATTCTACCCCCACAACCCCATTTGATATACTGTACTGTAGATCAAAGGCACAGCCTGCTTCAGTGTTAGAATCATATCTGATAACTTGAGAATTTTTATGTAATATAACATAGTTGAGGAACAATATACAACTAACCCACAAATTGGAGATGAAGACTTTATTATGTTATGTTTAGGCTAAATTTAATTAAGATCACTTAGAAAATATGTGGTATGGTTTTTACAGGTCATTGGGAAAAATGAGGCTTCTATACACAGAATTACATTTAAGTATTCTGTAATGAAGATGTTAATTGTAGAATTGTTGAGCATGGAAAAATCCTGTTTGCAGTTTTGATTAATGCATCCTCGGTCAAGCATCAGTTTAGGCTACATTTTGTATTGCTCTTAAGTAAATTTGCATGGCTTTTTCTACATTTTGATTTGATGTACCTATTTGATAGGTGTGTGGGTGGTGGTGCCAAGTAGGCAGCGTCCCAGCAGCAGGACGGGCGGCCCGGCAGCAGCAGGTGGCAGTAGGTGGAGCAGCATCATCAGGGGGTGGTGGTGGGGAGGGGGAGGAGGAGGGGAGGTAGATGAAGGTGGTGGTGGTGGCCCACTTAGAAGCAGCTACAACACAACACCACAGCCACGGACATCTACAACAACATGGGGTCAGAACAGCACTATTCACTTCGCTGGAATGACTATACAGTCAAGATTGTTACGGCGTTCCAGTCGCTACGGGACGAGGAAGATTTTGTTGACGTTACTGTTGCCTGTGATGGTCACTCCTACTCAGCCCATAAAATGGTGCTTTCAGCGTGCTCTCCATATTTCCGGGCCCTACTCAGGGTAAGTACCCAACTCTCTCTCTACACTACCTGTATTCATTTTGTATTTCTTATACTGTATGTTACTCTGTTTTCTTTCATCTGTATTTAGTGTGATTTAAAAAATTATTGTTTATAGCAGACCCTAAATTTTTTAATTAGAACAGTAATATTTTTTAACCCCTTTCTCTATGGCCTTGCAGAATATGTGAATGGAGCTACTGTGAAAGCTTTTTTTTATTAAGTACAGTGCAGTATACTTGTAGTATGTAAAATGTACAAAATGTTGCTATTTCATGTTTAATTGTATCATTTCTTAAACTTTTTTTTTTTTGTCTTTTTCTCAGTGACTTTAATGACCTTTGCACATCAGAGAATTCAGCAATAATTTAAAACCCATATTTAAGAGCATCATGTGATGTACAGTACATGTGACCTGTTTCGAGAGTCTTCCTACTCCCACAGCCTGGTCTGGGGCCAGGCTTCTCTGTTGCTCCTTTGGTCAACTAGGCTTTTCTGTTGAACTTTTGGTCAACCAGGCTGTTGCTGTTGGCAGTCCCCTGGTCCACATATCCATCACAGTCTGGTTGATTTGCCCTCCCTAGAAAAGTCAAGGCAAGCCAAAAAAAAAAAAATTATTTCTTTCTTTTCTGGGAATAATATATACTAAAGAAAGCATCGTATAAAGTACTCTAATGTTATTTGTATTTGACGTTTTTCTGTGTTGTAGTTATCTTGAAGAGGTATAGAAAATGTACTAAATAATATAAGCACAATAAATGTATTTGAAAAGTTTTGCCGATATTGGGAACTCGTTTATTTTTAAGTGGGTACAGGTTTTAGTAGTGTACAACAATACGTATGATGTTATGTGAATAATGAGATATACTGTACATACATTATTGTAATTGAATTTGTATTATTAGTCTTATTCAGTCATTCTCACTATTTCAGTAACTATTTAGTTGTGCTATATTACATTAAATGATCTCTGGAGTAGTGCTATGCATGCTGGCTATAAAAATTTAGATGTATTAGTACTGTATATATTTGTGTGTCAGTCATTATAGTCAGCATCAGACGAGCCTGGCTGATAGCCGGGTTCCAGGAGTAGAAAACCTCTCGGAACTCATCAAAGGTACAGTGGACCCCCGAGTTTCGTAAAAACTTCACTCCTGAAGTCTGCTCAAGTGCCATTACCGAACGAATTTACTCCCTTAAGGAAACATTTCACGTAGGTTAGTCTATTTCAGACCCCTAAAAATACACTTCCACAAGAACTTACAAAATTATACTTACATAATTGCACGATTTCCGGGGTATTCGTTAACCGAGGGTCCACTGTATATCAAAGGTATAAGGGGACCTGATGGAGGCTTGATTCTCTGTCCTATAATCCTGAAATAGACAAGTTGCCTGCCTGTCTGCTGTCCATCTCTATTCCAAAGTAAAGCTATCAAGAATCGTTGATCCCATGGTTGGTACTGTGTATGGGCAGCAGGTGACACAGTTACCATAACTCAAAACTTATGTGTGGAATATGAAATAGTTTTTTTCTTATTAATGTTACATTACTGATGAAGGTTATGATTGTACACCCTGGATCATTTTAGTGGCAGAAGCCAGGTTACGTACTTCACCAAAACTACTGTGTCCAAGTCTTGGTTAATAGTGATTTGACTATAAGATAAGATTTGTTTGGATTTTTAACCAGGAGGGTTAACTACCCAGGATAACCCAAGAAAGTCAGAGTGCCATTGAGGACTGCCTGTCTTATTTCCATTAGGGTCCTTCAATCTTGTTCCGCAGGATGCGACCCTCACCAGTCAACTAACACCCAGGTCAATACACAAATAACCCGTACATAAGAGACAGGAGCTTACGAAGACACTTCGGTCCGACTTGGACCATTTACAAAGTCACAATGGTACATACTTACTGCTAGGTGAATAAGGACAGCAGGTGTAAGGTGGGTGACTAACACCCAGGTACCTACTTACTGCTAGGTGAACAGGGACAGCAGGTGTAAGGAAACATGCCCAATGTTTCTACTCGGCTGGGGATTGAACCACAAACTATCATAAAAATGGGTATCTGAAAGCAAAGTTAGGGAACGGTAGCAGTATCTGACTAACCTGTATATGAAGAGTGGTTGTCGTGTACATATCCAGTGGGAAGGGGGGTTATGGTATGGAAATACTATGCATGGTTTGTGATTAATATTTGAGTATACAGTGGACCCCCGGTGTTCGTGATGCTCCAAACTCGAACAATTATGTAAGTGTATTTTTGTAAGTGTTTTTTTGGGGTCTAAAAGGACTAATCTAATTTACATTTGTCCTTATGGTAACAAATTCCTTCAGTAACGGCACTTGAACAGCATTCTGGAACGAAAAAATCACGAAAACCGGGGGTCCACTGTACTTTGTTTTGTAAATATTTTTAATAATGCAAGTACAGTATTGGGGAGAATTAAACCCATAAGGTACATACTGTGCCTGGGAAATGGGAGACAATCAGGTTTGTGATCCAAGAAACACCCTTGAAGTTTGTTATAGGTATAGAAAAAAAAAATTCATGTTAAGTGCTAAACCCATGTGGGGGCATTCAGTGCAAGACATGGTAAAGGTTTGATTCTCCGTCTACTGAACATGAGACAGATGCGCTTCCTATTTGTACTCGCCTAGTTGTCTGTAATAGGTATACAGTGGACCCCCGGTGTTCGTCCTGCTCAAAACACGCCCTTTTATGTAAGTATATTTTTTTAAATGCTTTTATAAGTGTAGTTTTGGGAATCTAAAAGGACTAGTCTACTTTACATTATTTCTTAAGGGAATAAATTCGGTTGGTAATGACACTTGAACAGCATTCTGTTACGAAAAATGGACGAACACCGGGGGTCCACTGTATTATGTTGAAGCAGTGATGGGTGTTAACTCTTGTGCATACACATATTTACTTATAACTTGTTAGTTTAGCTTGCTCCATGTTTCATGCATGTTTTTGTTACTAAATCCTCATGTCACTGTAACTTTATTTATGTATTCTTTAAGTAATAATTTATTAATTGAAATACTGTATATACAGTATGTTTATTTTAAATTACTCTATCATAGGAACTTTCATTTTAGTCTCCTGTAATATGTTTATGATTTTTTTGAAGTGTGTGGATAAGTTAGGTTATAATTTTGTTGGGTTCTGTAACTTGTTAAATATATTGAAGAGGTAAGAGGCTTAAGGCTTAGTTTAGTTTACCATATACAGATGCTCCTCGCTTTATGATGGTTCAACTTATAATATTTCAGGTTTACGAAGATGAACTTATATTAATTTTTTTAAATTTTCAATACTGGTATTTGGTTATTTGCTTATTTACTTATTCAGTGACAGTAGTTATTTATTTACTTATTTATTTATCATATATTTATATTTGACTTATAATATTTTCAGCTTATGATGGATTCATTGGAATGTAATGCCATCTTAAGTTAAGGAGTGCCTACACAAAGTGAATATTATTTTATTTGAATTCTCCAAGAGAAAAAAGCTTTTGCCAATGAATATTTGGTTTCTGTCAGTGTGAACCCCCAGCTTCTTGTTATTGTTCAGTATATGAACAAATGGCTGTATGATGTGTAATACATCCTCTCCTCACTTAACGATGGAGTTCCGTTCCTAAGACCACGTCAGTAAACAAATTCGTCACTAAGCGAGGAGCATACTACGTATAATGGTAGTGGATTTGTGCCAACCATCTTTGATATTGTTTTAATGTCACCTTTGCATCATTTATAACATTTTTAGTATATTTTTAAATGTTTATACAGTAGTGTACTGTATACGTATTGTAATAAACAAAATAGAGGAAATCAGCTCTAATATACATTATTTAGGTATGCATACTGGTCAGAGAGCCTGTCATAAGTAATAAAAATAACAGTAACAATAATAATAATACAGTGGTACCTCGAGTTACGAGCTTAATTCGTTCCAGACGGCTATTCAAGTGCCGATACCGAAGGAATTTTTTCCCATAAGAAATAATGAAAATTAGATTAATCCATTTCAGACCCCCAAAAATACACTTACATAATTGTTTGAGTTGGGAGCTGCTCGTAAGTAGAGGTACCATAGTATGCACAGCATTTCAAGGAAACAGATTAGGACTGCATAGTTCTTCTTTTACATACTTCCTCCTCAACACACCGGCACTTCAACTAGTTTTCCGTGGCAATACTCCAGGCAGACCACCTCTCAGCTTCTACTTCCGCTCTCGCTAGATTTTTTAGAGATTTTTTTTCATTTTATTAACGGCTTTTATGATGAATGTAAACACTGGTATGGCAAACCTCTTAAGTACTTGTGAAAGTTGACTGTATTTGAATACATGTAAACTACAGATATACTATGCAAAGAAGTGTAAATTTGAATTTGATGATTTTTTGTAAATTTTTATGTGCAACGAGCAAATAGGTGGAATTTTTTGTAATTCTGTGTGGCCAGTTCACAGTGGTGCAGGCAGTGCACATGAGGTTGGTGCAGGCAGTGCACATGAGGTTGGTGCAGGCAGTGCACATGAGGTTGGTGCAGGCAGTGCACGTGAGGTTGGTGCAGGCAGTGCACATGAGGCTGGCACAAGCAGTGCACACAAGGCTGGTGCAAGCAGTGCACATGTCAAAAATGTACATGTTAATGAATAAAAGTTAAATCTAACTTTATGTACAGTACAAAGGTTTATATATTGTACTTCATTTTGGCTGAGAGTGAGAGGGTTAGTGAGTGAGTGAGAAGGTTAGTGAGTGAGTGAGAGGGTTAGTAGGTGAGTGAGAGGGTTAGTAGGTGAGTGAGAGGGTTAGTAAGTGAGAGGGTTAGTGAGTGAGTGAGAGGATTAACAAGGAATATGAAGAATTTACATCTACCCTCCCTTGTCCACACTATTCTGGTCTACCATCTACCCTCCCTCATCCACTACATTTTAGTCTACCATCTACCCTCCCTCATCCACCCTCTATTCAGCTGCAATGAAATATAGGGTGTTATCAAAATGCTGTATATAAAGGAAGAGGGAGATAGGAGCAGAGAGGAAGATGAGGGACAGAGAGAGGGAGAGGAGAGAAAGAGGGGAGAGGAGAGGGAAAGAGGAGAGGATGTGGAGCTGAGAGAAATAAAGAGGAGAGAAAGACAGGGGAAGAGAAAGAGAGAAAAGGGAGCTGAGAATAAAGATGAGAGAAAGAGAGGGGAAGAGGAGAGACAGGGGAGCTGAGAATATAGAGGAGAAAAAGAAAGGGGAAGATGAGAAAAGGGGAGCTGAGAATAAAGATGAGAGAAAGAGGAGCTGAGAATAAAGAGGAGAGAAAGAGGAGCTGAGAATAAAGAGGAGAGAAAGAGGAGCTGAGAATAAAGAGGAGAGAAAGAGGAGCTGAGAATAAAGAGGAGAGAAAGAGGAGCTGAGAATAAAGAGGAGAGAAAGACAGGGGAAGAGAAGAGAAAGGAGAGTTGAGAGAAATTAAGAGGAGAGGGGAGAAAGAGTGGAAAAGGAGAGAAAGGGGAGCTGAGAGAAATATAAATGAGAGGAGAGAAAAAGAGGGGGAGAGAAGAGAAAGAGAAGGGAAGAGGAGAGAAATAACAAGAGTGGGGAGGTAGGGGATGTATTACCCCCACTTACACACATGTGGGGGTGATACATCCCTCACATTTGTGTGTTGAATGTTAGAGATCCCACTACATTCTCATCCCTACTCCTCTCTCTCTCTCTCTCTCTCTCTCTTCTCTCTCTCTATCTCTCTCTATCTCTCTATCTCTCATCTATCTCTCTATCTCTATCTCTACTCATCTCTATCTCTCTCATCTCTCTCTTCTCTCTCTCTATCTCATCTCTTCTCTACTCTCTCATCTCTATCTCTCTCTCTATCTCTATCTCTCATCTCTCTCTATCTCTCTATTCTCTCTATCTCTATCTCTCTATCTCTCTCATCTCTCTCATCTCTCTCTATCTCTATCTCTCATCTCTCTCTCTTCTCTATCTCTATCTCTCTCTCTCTCTCTCTCTCTCTATCTCTCTACTCTCTATCTCTCTATCTCTCATCTCTATCTCTCTATCTCTCTATCTCTCATCTCTCTCTCTCTCTCTCTCTCTCTCTCTCTCTCTCTCTCTCTCTCTCTCTCTCTCTCTCTCTCTCCCTTCCCTTCCTCTCTTCCCTTCCCTCCCTCTTCCCTTCCCCTCCCTCTCCCTCCCTCCCTCCTCCTCTCCTCTCCTACCTCCCTCCCTCCCTTCTGCCCTTCTTCCCCCTGTAAGTAATGTATGTACATTCATACATTACATACATTATACACACATACATATGTACATACAAACATACATTCATAAATGTAAACATTTACATACCATACACATACCCTTGCATTCATATACACATGCAGACATACAATACATACCCACAGTCATACATTTGCACACATATTCATATGTACACTTTTGTAAGTGTACGTGTACAGATGCTGCCTGCCAGAAAAGCTCTTGGTCCAAGGAATTGGAGCTTTTTTACTTGCCCTTGAATAACACACACCTTATTATCTGCCATTCTCCAAGTGCTGTATGATCCCTACCGGGTTTGGCGCTCTCCCATAAATACAAGACTGCATGTTTATACAGTACATATATACTGTACATGATAACAAGTGGACTCAGATTATTTTTTATTTTTTATTTTATTAACACATAGGCCGTTTCCCACCAAGGCAGGGTGGTCCAACAAAGAAAAACATTCATCATCATTCACTCCATCACTGTCTTGCCAGAGGCGTACTTACACTACAGCTACAAAACTGCAACATTAACACCCCTCCTTCAGAGTGCCGGCACTGTACTTCCCATCTCCAGGAATCAAGTCCGGCCTGCCGGTTTCCCTGAAACCCTTCATAAATGTTACCTTGCCTACACTCCAACAGCACGTCAAGTCCTAAAAATCATTTGTCTATTCGCTCCAGTCTAACACGCTCACGCATGCTTGCTGGAAGTCCAAGCCCCTCACACACAAAACCTCCTTTACCCCCTCCCTCCAACCTTTTCTAGGCCGACCCCTACCCCGCCTTCCCTCCACTACAGATTTATACACTCTCGAAGTCATTCTATTTTGCTCCATCCTCTCTATATGTCCAAACCATCTCAACAACCCCTCCTCAGCTCTCTGGATAATAGTTTTGGTAATCCCACAACTCCTCCTAATCTCCAAACTATGGATACTCTGCATTATATTCAGATTAAGTTATAATAAACAACTGTCAATGAAGAAGCAGAAGAGTGGATGAGGGGCTCGAACCAAGGTCTGCAAATCAAGTCGGTAGAGCATTTGACTCTCAGTTTGTAGACTGCGGTTCGAGCCCCTCATCCACCCTTCTGTTTATTCATTATTGCAAGTTGTTAGTGAAAACATTTTGATTTTTTAACACACCATATATGTAAGCAATCAGTCAGTTATTGCTTTATTAGTCATAAGATAGGCTTAAGTTTGCCTGAAGTACTCTGCATGCTAGACAAACAACTTTATTTCTTTGTGTAGTTTACAAAGTGTAGTTTACATGTAATAAAATATTGTTAAGCACAAAGAAAGCCACTAGCATGCATGTTCGTTTCGGGCTGACTAAACGTAATGCTTACAGACTGAAGATTAGACATCGCTGTACAAACATTCTGTCATGCTGAAATAATCTAAATCTAAATTTGAATCTCCCACTGAGGCAAGGTGACCTGAAAAAGAAGAAATAAAAGTGTTTCTTCTTTTTATATTTAGTAATTTATACAGGAGAAGGGAGTTACTAGTGCCTTGTTCCCGGCATTTTAGTTGCCTCTTACTACACGTATGGTTTACAGAAGAAAAGTTTTTAATCTGCTGCATTTGATGAACATGGAGGAGCGGGAGCATCTAAATTAGTATACAGTGGACCCCCGAGTAACGAACACCCTGGAAATCGTACAATTATGTAAGTATAATATTGTAAGTGCTTGTGGAAGTGTATTTTTGGGAGTCTGAAATAGACTAACCTACGTGACATTATTCCTTAAGGGAGTAAATTCGTTCGGTAATGGCACTTGAGCAGGCTTCTGGAATGAAGTTTTTACATTACTCGGGGGTCCACTGTATAGCTAATTATAACACAAATGTGTTTTGTTTGGGTTACCGAATCTTGGTGGGATATAACAGACACAGTTAAATTAAAAGAAGAAAAAAAGTTGTTTGCATGAGTGGGCATCTACTACTATCCTTATGAGTGGGCATCTACTATTATCTTTATGAGTGGGCATCTACTACTATCCTTATAAGTGGGCATTTACTACCACTATCCTTATGAGTGGGCACCTACTACTATTATCTTTTTTAAGAAATACTAGAGGGGAACTATGATAAGGACATAACATAAATCATTGACACAACGTCTGCTTTATAGAGGCTAAAAAAGCAAAGCAAACTATATAAGGTTGTGGCTGTCATCATGCTTAGACAGCTGAATGTAAGTTTTGGAGATGGATAGTCGTGCCTGCATTCTGTAAGATAGGTGGGATGAGTAGTGTCTGCACTTTGTAAGATAGGTGGGATGAGTAGTGTCTGCACTTTGTAAGATAGGTGGGATGAGTAGTGCCTGCACTTTGTAAGATAGGTGGGTTGAGAAGTAGTTTCTGCACTTTGTAAGATGGATGGGTTAAGAAGTAGTTCCTGTACTCTGTAAGATAGGTGGGTTGAGTAGTTCCTGCACTCTGTAGGATAGGTGGGTTGAGAAGTAGTTCCTGCACTCTGTAAGATAGGTGGGTTGAGAAGTAGTTCCTGCACTCTGTAGGATAGGCAGGTTGAGAAGTAGTTCCTGCACTTTGTATTTTAAGTGGGTTGAGAAGTAGTTCCTGCACTCTGTAGGATAGGTGGGTTGAGAAGTAGTTCCTGCTCTCTGTAAGATAGGCGGGATGTTAGTAGGGTTACATATTGGATTTGTGATTTCACACACTTTTCATATGACATCTATTGAATGATTGATGGGAAAGGTGGTTTTTCTTTGGGTCACTCTACCTTGGTGGGATTTGATCAATGTGGTAAGAAACAAAAACATTGAAGATTGTGAGGAGGTAGAGAAGCTAGCCAAACAAGTAACTGAACAGAAAGATATAGATACAGCATAAATTTAACTCTCATCTGTGAGGCAAATTAAACAGTGAATACCATCGTCACATTGAAATACTTCAGAAAAACGCTGGAATGAGTCTTCACATCTTGTTGAAAGACAGATCACTGGTAATGGCTTTGAATGGTTTGAACCCATGGCGAGTGAGTTGAAAAACTCCAGGCCAATGCATAAGCCAATGGGCCAGCTGGCTACAAAATGATTCATCCGCTCGTTCTGTGGTTGGTTTGCAATTGTGGTATTACGACTTCATGAATCAAGCTAAGAACAAATAATTCTTTTAGGCTGAAGCTTGGACACAAATATTGTACTATAGTACATTTGAAAATTTACTGACTACAGTGACCATTTTCATGCACAGTCTAAACTATGAACAACCTAATTCACAAGGCACAAATGCATTGTATATTAGAATGTGGCTAAAGTTTACCTATGGTACTCTGACTATAAAACTATAAAAACAAATTCTTCCCTAACTCAGTTTTCATTTTTGTCGGGTTTTGACTGACGTTTGATATCATTAGAGATGTACCCAACTTTGCTTTTAAACGAATAAATTTTAATAGTTTGTATATTTTTGTATTCATGTTATTAAGGTCTCTTTGTAATAGTACTATCAACCTTTACTTCAGAACACGTGAAGTCCTTAAGGCATTATCTATGACTATAAAGTAACTATAAAGTGGGCATATTAAAATCTTACTAATGACCCTTTAAGTAACATTGCTCATAGGGTCATTGTAAAATATAATGTCTGTGGTTTGTCTAACACTGCAGGCAGGTAGAGTAATATCTTCATGCCTTCCCTTATGGGCACTTGTATCACTTGTTCTAATACAGTACAGTGGTGTGAAAATAGTTTTATTGTCTTTAACTAGTTGTTATGCTTAATGTAATAATCTCTTATTTTTTATTATATTTACTCCTTATTTCTTATTTTTTTAGGTAAGTTATTAATGTCACTTTTGTTTTATGTTCCTTTAGTATGTTTATTTATACAGTATATATCTAATTAAATCCTCCATGTATTTCATGATGCCATAATAGATAGTTTTCCAAACGTCTTTGGGCATGGAATGTTTCTTTTCAAGTTTCAGAGGGCAAGGGCTGCCCCTAAAGACATTATCAAACTATGCCATTTCTTGATTGAGTGATAACCCTTTTAGTGTTATTGACTCATAATCCATATTAAAAGGTAATAATAAAAAAAATTAACAAGACTGGACATTATACATGTAAATACTGTACATATATTTTATTAAAAATCTAAGGCATTCATACCTTTTGAATCATTATTGGAGTGTTAACATGTATGTGTAAGTAAATTTTATGTACCAAGTAACATATCACATATAACTCGATTACTGTTAGGAATTTAACATTTTTAACATTGAGTGAGACTTAATTTTCTCTCTAGGCCAACCCGTGCCAGCACCCCATTGTTATCCTAAAAGATGTGGGTCATGTAGAGTTGGAGAGACTATTAGAATTTATGTACAATGGTGAAGTGAGCATAGCGCAAGATCAACTGGCAGCCTTCTTGAAGACTGCGGAAAACCTCAAGATCCGGGGACTAGCCGGTTCCTCGGATGATATGGATCAGACTGGGGTGAGTTTTACCTAATTGCAATAAAACATGGATCAGCCTTCTTAATTACAAGAAGGCTGTTCAATTTTTATTTTGATCACTGATTTAGTCAAGTCATAATGCCATGGCTGGAACAATTTGCAATTAAACCATAATATGGAGAGGAAACTATGCAACATTTTGTTTCATCCTGAACCAAAATAGAGAGAATAGTCCAAGATGGACAAAAACAGCATCTTAAATTTCCTCCCCCAATTGTGGATTTGTTGTGAACTGATTATATAAGAGAGTAGCATAAAACAGTTGTTATTTAGGCTTTGCTTTAATTACAATTACTCATGTACAGCATCCTGAATAAAGATTATACCATTGCTGGCTAAATCTTCATTCTATTTAAAATTATGAATTGAAAGCTTGTTCTTGGATAGATATAAAATAACAAACTTCTAAAATATAAAGGAAAATATACATAACACAGTATTATTGGACCTTTAGGAAAGTAGAATAATTAATTTTAAGTCTTCCCTGGAAATATTACCATGGGGCAGCCATTGACATTATTCATTTTTCCCATTGACTGTTCTTTTCTTTGGCTATTCTTGCACATTTTTCTTATTTTTCTTATTTTTTTTTACATTTTCAGGTTACTTTACTTTTATACACTTATTTGTATGTTCTTGATGTGGGAAGTTGTCTTGTTTTTACACAGGTCTTGTTTCCTTGTGCAAACAGTGCTTCACATTTATGGTAGACAAACTAGAATGCAGACTGGTAAGCCAGCAGTGTCCTTGCCATGAGCAGTCATAGAGCCAATGACTACCACATTCGCATGTGCTTATAGCATTGCATGCTAGCTTGTTGCTTTTTGCCACACACTTTCTGTAGGGCCAATGACACCACTGAACGGGTAATCATGTCTGGTGATGTTTCTTGAGGAATATAGCAGCAGCAGCATGAGAAATTATTTCTTATATGTTTCAGGTATTCTCCTTAATGTGTTAAAAGACTCTTAAAGGAGCACATAAGTGTTTGCCAGAGACTTGCATGCTAATTTTGCTATTGTAAAAGTGAAGCTGTTGCCACTTGCTTACAGAAACAAAACTGTGAAATTAATGAGTGCCGCCCTCTGCAAGCACATACCAAAGTCCTTTTCTGATTTCAAATATTATTTTTACATGTAAAAAAAAGAGCAATGAATATGAAAATACATTTTTCTGCATATGATAGCTGAACTAATAGTTTTTATATGGATTTACAGTTGTTTAAGTAACCTCAACATATGCTCCTCTAATGGCCTATAACACATTTATTTGATACTCCAGTTCATCCCATTGATTAGCTAGCATATCTGGTGTGATTCTTCCGATGCCTTCATTTATTCTAGCATAGAATGTTAGCCTAGTTACTGGTATTTGGAAAAATAGCCATTCACAAACTCCTAGAAGTCTAAAGGGCTGTTTGATGGGGCCATCAAGTCAAATTCATGTGCTGGAAAATTTCTTGTTATAATAATTATTCTATCGTATGCAGCGATTTGCTTTTTTGTATCTTCTATCATATTGAAATAAATTTTTGTAATTAATCTTTTAACTGCGTCCAACATTCTAGTACACGAGAGATAACTTACGTCCGATGTACTAGTACATATGTGCATTTTTTTCTGTGGCTTCAAAAACACACCTGCCAATATTTTTGACCTCTGTACAATTGTTGGGTCTCCAACAACCTCTTTATGCCTTTGAAAAAATCTTAAGATCGGATAGCTCTTAGCAATGCATCATGGGTAACACTGCCTAACTAGCATAAGTAAATAATGAAACCAGGAGCTGTTGTTTCACTACCAGCTTCCCTACCAGCAACCAGGGTGTGGAACTGGCAGGAAGATGGCTTATTCATTCCAAATTTATTACAATTTCATGATACTAATAGTGGAATTCAGACAAAAAAGACACTATATAAATTTAACCCAGAATAATCTAAATTAGTAAAAAAGTGATATTTCTATATTTCAATGAGTATTACACCTTGAAACAACTGTAATATCATAAGAATTTCCATGTAAATGCACATTTTCCATTGGTTTTGAAGGCTTGTAGGTACTGTGGACATAGAAATTGCATAATGTGTATATAACCTAAGATATTCCCTCGAACCTAAATTTTCTTCTTTCTTTTTTCAACAAACCAGCCATATCCCACCAAGGCAGGGTGGCCCAAAAAGAAAAACGAAAATTTCTCTTTTTTAACTTTAGTAATGTATACAGGATAAGGGGTTACTAGCCCCTTGCTCCTGGCTTGTTAGTCGCCTCATATGACACGCATGGCTTACGAAGGAAGAATTCTATTCCGCTTCCCCATGGAGATAGGAGGAAATAAACAAGAACTAGTAAGAAAATAGAAGAAAACCCAAAGGGGTATGTGTATATATATGTATGTACATGCAAGTATAGTGTGACCTAAATGTAAGTAGAAGTAGCAAGATGTACCTGAAATCTTGCATGTTTATGAGACACAAAAAAGACACCAGCAATCCTACCATCATGTAAAACAATTACAGGCTTCTGTTTTACACTCACTTGGCAGGACAGTAGTACCTCCCTGGGCGGTTGCTGTTTACCAACCTACTACCTCCATTGAACCTAAATATACAGTAGACCGTTGTTTAACACGGTACAGTGGAACCCCGGTTTACGATGTTATCACCTTACGTTATTTTCGGTAACCGATATTTATAACGTAAGAAATTTGTTTGTGGTTTACGATGTTTGCTTCGTTTACCGACATTCGTACCGGACCTGTCCGCTTGGCGCCCAGCTGAGCGCGCACTCCAGGGAGCGTCAGTGCTATTGTTTACAAGCGAGAGCGACCACCCACCCACACCCACGCATTCATACCAGTATATTGTCATTATTCCACTGCTGTTTTTAGTGCTTGCAACTGCTAAATAAGCTACCATGGGTCCAAGGAAAGATCCTAGTGCTAAGCCTGTGGCAAAGAGGAACAGAAATATATGTACGATAGAAGTGAAGAAGGAGATAATAGAAAAATATGAAAGTGGAGTGCGTATCAGTGAGCTAGCCAGGCTGTATGGTAAACCCTATTCTACCATCGCTACCATTGTGGATAAGAAATATTCAAGTAAAATCAAGGAAGCTGTTGTTGCAAAAGGTGCATCTGTGATCACAAAACAGAGACCACAAGTGGTGGAAAATGTGGAAAGGTTGTTGTTGGTGTGGATCAACGAGAAACAGTTAGCAGGAGATACTGTTTCGGAGGGAATAATATGTGAAAAAGCAAGGCAGTTGCATGATGATCTCCTTAAGAAAATGCCTGCAACGAGTGCTGAAGTGAGCGAATTTAAAGCCAGCAGAGGCTGGTTTTACAAATTTAAGAATCGAAGTGGCATACATAGTGTTGTGAGGCATGGTGAGGGAGCCAGTTCTGACAAAAGTGCGGCTGAAAAATATGTGCCTGAATTCCAGGAGTACCTAGAGGCTGAACAATTCCTCCCCCAACAAGTGTTTAATTGTGATGAAACAGGCCTGTTTTGGAAGAAAATGCCCAACAGGACCTACATTACTCAGGAGGAAAAGGCACAGCCAGGACATAAGCCTATGAAAGACAGGCTAACGTTGATGCTTTGTGCCAATGCAAGTGGTGATTGCAAAGTGAAGCCTTTACTAGTGTATCTTTTGAAAATCCCGAGTGTTTGGCAGATGCGGTGTCAGCAAGTCTAACTTGTGTGTGATGTGGAAGTCTAACAAAAGGCTTGGGTCACAAAGGACATTTTCTTAGATTGGTTCAATGAAGTGTTTGGCCCCAGTGTGAAGAAATATCTATTGGACAATAATTTGCCACTTAAGTGCCTCCTGATAATGGACAATGCTCCTTGTCATCCTCCAAACTTGGTAGAGAAAATTGTGGAGGAGTTTAAATTCATCAAAGTGAAGTTCTTGCCCCCTAATACCACTCCTCTCCTCCAGCCCATGGACCAGCAGGTCATTTCCAACTTTAAAAACTCTATACCAAAGCAATGTTTCAAAAGTGCTTTGATGTGACCACAGACATGAACATAACCCTAAGAGAATTTTGGAAAAACCATTTCCATATGCTGCATTGTGTACACCTTATAGGTAAGGCTTGGGAGGAGTGACTACCAGGACTTTGAACTCTGCCTGGAGAAAATTGTGGCCAGACTGTGTCCTAGGGAGGGATTTTGAAGGTTTTGGGGCTGAGCCTCAGAACCCTGAGCCTGAGCCTGAGCCTGAGCCTGTTTTGGAAGAAATTGTGGAATTGGGCAAGTCTTTGGGGTTAGAGGTGAGTGGTGACGATGTGGAACAGTTGGTGGAGGAGCACAAGGAAGAGCTAACCACTGAAGATCTGCAAGAGCTTCAGCAGCAACTGGAACAAGAGAGCAGAGGTCAGGACAATGGTTCAGAGGAGGAGGTGGAGGTGGAACAAAAATGGAAGAATGTGCCTTCTTCAAGGATTAGGGAGATCTGTGCCAAATGGAGTGATGTGCAAGCATTTATGGATGAATATCACCCTAACCATGCTGTTGCAGGCCGTGCTGGCAACCTGTACAATGACACAGTGGTGTGTCATTTCAGGGATGTGTTAAAGAATCGCCAGACACAGATCTCCTGGACAAATTTGTTGTTAGAAAGAGGTCTAGTGACTCTCAAGCTGGTCCTAGTGGCATTCAAAGAAAAGGGAAGTAACCCCAGAAAAGAACTTACCACCTGCAGTGTTAATGGAAGGGATTCCCTTCAAACACTAGCATACTACTCCACCTTCTCCTCCTCCCGTCCTCCACACATCAACAACTCTTCAATAAATGTAAGTGACATGTTATTGTATAATATTTGCATGTATTTATGTATTCTTTATTAAATTGTGTATTATTTAATGTCCAAAAGTTCTAAAAAATATTTTATTTAACTACTTTTGGAAGTCTTGGACGGATTAAATTTATTTCCATTATTTCTTATGGGGAAAATTGATTCGTTTTACGATTGTTTCGCCTTAAAATATGCCCTCTCTGACGGATTAAAATCGTAAACCGAGGTACCACTGTAGTTATGTTCCTGAAAACGCCGTGGTAAGTAAGTTTATTCAGGTATACACAAATACATTTACAGTGGTACCTCGAGTTACAAACTTAATTCATTTCAGAAGGCTGTTTGAGTGCCGATACCAAACGAATTTGTTCCCATAAGGAATAATGTAAATTAGATTAATCTGTTTCAGACCCCCAAAATTACACTTACAAAAGCACTTACAGAAATACACTTACATAATTATTCGAGTTGGGAGCTGCTCGTAAGTCGAGGTACTACTGTACATAGATTATCATACATAGCAGCATATGTGTAGAGAACCTTGGATAACCCAAAAAAGTCAGACAGAGTGACTTATTTCCATTGGGGTCCTTTTAATACCTTATTATTATACAATGTAGGAGATATTATTATACTATAAAGGATATATACTAGGAATAAGGTAAAGAGAGTTACAGTGGTACCCTGAGTTTTGTACTGCTCCCAACTCTAACAATTATGTAAGTGTATTATTGTAAGTGCTTTTGTAAGTGTATTTTTGGGGGTCTGAAACGAACTAATCTAATTTACATTATTCCTTTTGGGAACAGATTCGTTCGGTAATGGCACTCAAACAGCCTTTTGGAACGAATAAAGTACGAAACTCGAGGTACCACTGTATTTACATTTACATGTGAGTTAGCTAAAAAAATAAAAAATCATTCTCTTCCCTTTCTGTCGCTACATTCATTAGGAACCTTTTGGCTCTTCTTGAACTGGCTCATGCTATGACTGACTTTGACATGTGCAAGCAATCTGTTCCATTCCTTTATTGCTGACAATAAAAGGTGTTAGACAAACTGAAGAACTTATGGAAAAAATAGGGTTACGTTCCTGGGAGCCCCCAAAAAGCCAAACAACTTTTTTAAGACCAACAGATCTTACAAAAATAAAAGTGAATTTGTAATTGTAGTTCATTGTTGTGATATATTATGTTTTTACTGCTTAAGACTACAAATGCAACAGAAATAATAGTATTTCTTACCTTAAATTGTGGGTGCTGGTGTTTGTCGATCATTGTGAAGAGAGTGGAGAGTTATGCTGTGGCACTACTGGGCTGAGGTGGATGGTAGAGGTTCTGGTACTGAAGTCGATGGTTATACTGGAGGGTGCATAAATTCTGTAATGGATTTCTGGGCTATTTTACCCCGCAGTACATTATACAACTGACGGTAAGGCATCAGCTGCAATAGACAATGTTTCAGAGCGCTGCTTCTAGATTTGTCAGGGTCATCCTCAGTGAAAAAGTCTAACTTTAAGTCAGTCAAGTCAGTCGGTAAATCAGTCAAGTCAGTCGGTAAATCAGTCAAGTCAGTCAGTAAGTCAAGTCAGTCAGTAAATCAGTCAAGTAAGTAAATCAGTCAAGTCAGTAAGTCAGTCAAGTCAGCCAGTCAGTCAAGTCAATCAGTAAGTCAGTCAAGTCAGTCAGTAAATCAGTCAAGTCAATCAGTCAGTCAAGTCAGTAATTTAGTCAGTTAAATCAGTAAGTCAGTCAAGCCAGTCAGTAAGTCAGTCAAGTAAGCCAGTAAATCAGTCAAGTCAGTTAGTTAGTTATTCATCACACAAACTCATATATATTTACCTCATTCTTTTTAATTGTACAGACTGACGCTTCATTAAGGCCTCAGGCTATCTCATGACTAATATCTCTATTTTCTTTGTTAACTTTTTCAGCAACACTGGTATGCCTACTGGGTGCCATGATTGCTTGGCAGATACAGGATATGGCAATTAAAATATCAAAACACTATTCACAAACACAGCTAGTTCCTAACAAAATGGAACTGGACACGTATGAACGAATGCTGGGATGGGGGTGGCGGGAGTGTTGGGGGGTGGCGAGAGTGTTGGGGGTTGGTGGGAGTGTCTGGGGTGGATGCGCGCTCCATATTTTTCCCCCTCCCACAAACTGAACTGTGTTAAGTTAATTTTACGAAGTGTTATGCAAAAATATGTCTGTCCCAACTACTGGACCACTACGACAAGGTCCTGGGTGCTCTAGAAGACAAACAGAATGCAGATGTTATATACACAGACTTTGCAAAAGCCTTTGATAAGTGTGACCATGGTGTGATAGCACACAAAATGCGTGATAAAGGAATAACAGGAAAAGTTGGTAGATGGATCTATAATTTCCTAACAAGTAGAACACAAAAAGTAGTAGTCAACAGAGTAAAGTCTGAGGCGGCTATGGTGAAAAGCTCTGTTCCACAAGGCACAGTACTCGCTCCCATCCTGTTCCTCATCCTTATATCGGACATAGACAGGGATATCAGCCACAGTGCCGTGTCTTCCTTTGCAGATGACACCCGAATCTGCATGACAGTGTCCACCATTGAAGACACTGCATGACTTCAAGCAGATATCAACCAAATCTTTAAATGGGCTGCAGAAAACAATATGAAGTTCAATGATGAGAAATTTCAATTACTCTGATATGGAACACGTGAGGAAATTAAAATCTCATCGGAGTATAAAACAAATTCCAGCCACACAATAGAGTGAAAAACTAATGTCAAAGACCTGGGAGTGATCATGACAGAGGATCTCACCTTCAAGGACCATAACACTGTAGCAATCGCATCTGCCAGAAAAATGACAGGATGGATAATGAGAACCTTCAAAACCAGGAATGCCAAGCCCATGTTGACATTTTTCAGGTCGCTTGTTCTATCTAGGCTGGAATATTGTTGCACACTAACTGCACCTTTCAAGGCAGGTGAAATTGCTGACCTAGAAAATGTACAGAGAACCTTCACGGCACGCATAACTGCAATAAACCACCTCAATTACTGGGAACGCTTGAAGTTCCTAAACCTGTACTCCCTGGAACGCAGGCGGGAGAGATACATTATTATATACACTTGGAAAATCCTAGAGGGATTAGTACCAAACTTGCACACGAGTGTCACTCCCTACGAAAGCAAAAGACTCAGCAGACGATGTAACATCCCCCCAATGAAAAGCAGGGGTGCCACTAGCACATTGAGAGACAACATAATAAGTGTCAGGGGCCCAAGACTGTTCAACTGCCTCCCAGCATACATAAGGGGGATTACCAGTAGACCCCTGGCTGTCTTCAAGCAGGCGCTGGACAGGCACCTAAAGTCGGTGCCTGACCAGCCAGGCTGTGGTTCGTACGTTGGACTGCGTGCGTCCAGCAGTAACAGCCTGGTTGATCAGGCTCTGATCCAACATGAGGCCTGGTCACAGACCGGGCCGCAGGGGCGTTGACCCCTGGAACTCTCCAGGTAAACTCCAGGTACTTCTTCAATAGTGCTATAACCAAAATGTGCCACACAAACGTGTTAAATGACGGTCTACTGTATAACATAATAATGAACGTAGGATAGTCAAACAATGTGACTTATTTCCAGGCTTTCAGGAGTATTACACCTTGAAATATCTGCAGTATCATAAATATTCCTTATACGTACATAGTGTTACAAGACTAAAGCAATAAAAAAATAGAATACTAAAAAGCAATTATTTGCATCAATTTATACTGTATATTCCAAGTGGAGCAATGTTGGGTTAAACATTTCCCCATGTTTGAAGTGCTAAAACACTTTGAAACATATCTTTCATCATAAGAAACTTGTGTACATAGTGTTAACATTAAAAAATGAAAAGCAATCATAATTTGGCATCAATGCCTACACTCTGAATGAGGGGTGGAGATATGTTGCAGTTTTTGAACTGTAGTATTGGCACACCTTTGGTAAGACAGTGATGGAGTGAGTGATGATGAAAGTGTTTCTTCTTTTTTTGCGTAACCCTGCCTCAGTGGGAAACAGCTGGTGTGTTAAAAAAAAAAATTGCAAAACATAAATATGGCTGGCACATTTGCTCTGCTGTTGCCAATGAATGATTTATGTTTTTTCCAACTTCAACTCGCCAGAAAGTTGTAAGTTTTTATCAGTTTCCATACATTTTAGTCTTATTTGATTCATGAAAATGCAATCTTTCAGTCTGTAATTTTTTTTATTTTAAAATTTTTGCTACACATGCAAGAAATTTAATTTCAAGGTGTGCAATAATTAACGGGTTAAAGGCCTTTGCGAATACACTGTTAAGGGAAGAAATTTAAAAGCAAGAGAGATGAAAGTAATTGAACAAAAGAATGATAAAGAATGTGAAAAACTTTTGTATAATTAACCCTTTGGGGGTCGGTGCCGTACTAGTACGTTTTACGAGCAGGGGTTGGTGCCGTACTAGTACGCCCAAATTCTAGTGGCCTCAATTTAAGCAGAAAACGTCTGGTAGGCATACATATGAAAGAATGGGTCTATGTGGTCAGTGTGCGCAGTATAAAAAAAATCCTGCAGTACACACTGCATAATGAGAGAAAAAAAACTGACCGTTTTTTTCGATTAAAACAGCGAGTTTGCAGTTGATTTTCGTATGTTTTTTATTGATGTATTCTCGTTTTCTTGGTCTCATTTGATAGAATGGAAGATATATTACAGAAATAGAGATGATTTTGATTGGTATGACAATGACAAGTACCTTGAAATTGAGCTCAAAGTAGCGAAAATGTTTGATTTTGACGATGTTCAAGAGTAAACAAATCACACCATGCCTCCCAAAACACATCAACTGGCGAGTCTTATATTCATGCACAAGTGCTCTGATATTATTTATACCATTTTACAATGATGCAGTTGTATACATAACAGTAAATCTTCTATTTTTGTGAGAATAAAAATTCAAAATAAAAAGCAAAAGTAATGGAACAGGGGCCTGGAGACGTGACTAATGAACAGAGAACATGTTATTTTAGTGCCAGGAATGTCTGCCTTGTTTACTCTGGACCCTATTTTGAAATTGGCATCGTTTGAAATTTGTGTGAAATTGAAAAATTGCCATTTTCTGACCACTATTTTGGGCAGATGAAATTGGTAAATAGGCTGTTTCTTGTACTCAATCGATAGAAGAAAAAGAGTTCTAGCGAAATAGCTATAATTTTGGGAGACTGAAACATTGGAATTTGTTGAAAATAGGGCTCAAAGTGGGCAAAATCGCAGATGCGTAAGTGTCATGGCTACCGCTAACTTCGCGAAAGCATAATTCCGTTAGTTTTCGATCAAATTTCATAATTTTGGTGGCGTTATGATCGGAAAAAGATTCTCTATCATTTCATAAGAAAAAAAATAATTTTTTTTTTTCCAAAAAATTTTCGACCCCAGGAACACTTTCCTGAGAAGGCCTGTCGACCCCCAAAGGGTTAAAAGAGCTTAGTGACAGTGGAGAAAACAAAGTGGAGCACAAAAGGGCACTTTAGTGTAACCAAATGAAGCATATCAACAGTTATGTTTGCAGAGAACCATACATGCCTTATAAGGTCCTCCTGTGCAGGAAAATTAAAACTGAGGACTTTATATGAAAGCTTAGCCGAGACCCTGTGTATGCTAGATTGGCAAAATACTGATTAATGTATTTGTGATTAATGGGGAATATTCCTGTAACAAAAATTCTGTACCCACTAGAAGTAACACCATTCAAAAAAAAAAAAATTGCCACCCAGATTTTCAACATTACTAGACCATTTTTCTTTTTGTATGGTCTGTCCTTTCTGCAATGAATGTATCAGTGTTTGCTAGATTTCAAAAAGTCTAAAGTGTTTTGTTACAACAAGAGAATTAGTAATTTTTTTCTTGTGTTATGCTGTATCATAGGAATGCCAGCATACATAAGGATCCAAATTAAATAGAGCCCCAAATTTAAAAGTAGAATTAAAAGGGGGAAAAAAAACCCACATTACTTTAGGCTCATTTAACAATAAGTAAGGCACTATAGGAAGCATTTTTGTTCAAAAATTTTCTTGTTTTCAACAGTTGCACAGACCAGATGTGTCATATAGTTATAGCAGTGGTTCTGCAATTGGAGGGGTGACTTCAGGGCGGAGTAGCCCCTCTGCTGGTTATGCCCCAAGCCAAGGATCCAAGGACGAAGAGATAATTGCCGATGGTAGTGGAAGCTATCACTCGAGACCGGAATCCCCGCCAAGCAAAAGACGGAAACGAACAAGTGCCCCTGCTGCTGGCCATGCCGACTCAAACACTGCTGGTCACACCACAGGTATAGAAATATGCCCATTTGTGTCACTGTATGAATGTTGAGATCAAAATTGTAATTGTCCTATCATGTGAGTATGAAACAGAAGCCTGTTGAATATCTGGCAGGATTGTTGATCTTTTCTTTCTGTCTAATGTACGTGTAAGATAAGAGGTAAATCTTGTTGGCTAGATTTAAGAATTCAGTGCTAGAGTCCACAGCAAAAGTTTTTAGATATAAGAGGGTGGGTGGGTGGAGGTGGGAAGAGGAGTGAGTGGTGGAATGAAGAGGTACAGAGGGAGAAAAAGTTAGCTTATGATAGGTTTGTATGTGGAAATAAATTATGGAAGGCAGAGAAGAAAAGAGAGGTTAAAAGAGGGGTGAGGGAGTGCAAAAGGAAAATCAGTGAGAGATTAGGTCAGTCCTTATCAACAAATTTTGCTGAGAATAAGAAATAATTTTGGAGTGAGATTAATAAAGTGAGGAAGCCTGGGGAGCAAATGTACCTGGCATTTAGAAATGAAAGAGATGTTGAATGGGGAGGCAGAGGTACTTGAAAGATGAAGAGAATATTTTGGGTAGTTAAATATTGATGATGAAAGGAGGCATTAATTTCATGTATTGAACAAAGAGGAATAACATCTCATATGAATAAGGAGGAGCCAGAGGTGGAAGTGGGGAAAGTGTATGAGGCAGAGAGTAGAATGAAAGGGGAAATAAAGCAGTTGGGATAGGTGGGATTACGATGGAGATGTTAACAGCAGGTGGGAATGCAGTATAGTGTTGGAGTGGTTAGTATACTGTACTTGTTTAGTATATTAATAGAAGTATAAGGTGAAAAGGGGACAAGACAGAGTGCAAGAATTACAAAGGAATAGTGGTACCAACACTTTAGTATGTGTGTGAGGCATGGGCTTTGAATTTTGCAACAAGAAAGAGGCTAAAGGTAGTGGAGATGTCATGTTTGAGAGCAATGTATGGTGTGAATATTGTGCAAAGGATTTGTAATGTAGAAATTATAAGATGGTGGGGGATCACCAAGGGTATAATTTAGAAGGCTGAGGAAGGGTTGCTGAGGTGGTTTGGGCAATTAGAGAGAATGGAGAGAGTTAGGATGTGAAAGGAGTGTATACATCTGGGATGGAAGGTACGAGGAGTAGGGGGTCATCCCAGGAATGGCTGGAAGGATGGGGTAAATTAGGCTTTTAGTTTTAGGGGTTTCAGTAGACTGTGAGAGCATTTTTAGATAGGAGTGAGTTGAGACAAGTGGTTTTTAATGGACATGCTGTTGGAGTGCAAGCAAGGTAACATGAAGGGATTCAGGGAAATCAGTTAACCAGACTTGAGTTTTGGAGGTGGAAAGGGCAGTGTCTGCACTCTGGAGGAGGGGTGAAGGTGTTGCAGTCAAAGGGTAATCTGAATTGCAATGTCAGCACAATTCTGACAGGAGAGCAGTCAAAGGGTAATCTGAATTGCAATGTCAGCACAATTCTGACAGGAGAGCTATTGAATGAGTGATAGTGAATGTTTCTTTCTCTGGGTCACACTGCCTTGGTGGGGGATGGTATATCGTAAATTAAAAAAAAAAAAAAATGTTGGGACTTCCATCATGCACATGTCATTGTAATTAAACTATATGAGGTTGTGAGGATTGAAACTCCAGTTCATGGCTCCAACTTTTCAATTTTTTTCCAGTTTACGCAAAGTAGACTTCCATACATGAAGCCCACTTCCACTGTTTCAGTGTTTCAAATCATTTCACTTATCACTTTTGCTAAGTTAAAAGACTTTTGGTTATTCCTCTATCTTATTTCAGTGTGCAAATCTCAACCATACACTTTTTGTCTGTTTTATCCGTAGTAAAAATTCTATCGATATTTATCATGGTGTATCATCATTGTCATAATCATATCACTTATTTCTTCATCCTCTAGTGACATAAGGCCTAAGCAATTCTTTCGTTATTGCTTATTCTTTTTAACTCGAGTTTCGTTCTGTGCGTCTGTAGATTAATATGGGTACTGCAGAAAAAGTGTTGCAAATGTGTCTTTGTTGAAGTTCCTGAATGGCATTCATATTTTTGTAAGTTTAGTCTGTTTTGCAGATGTTACAGTATTTTGCTTTTGTATACTACAGCAGACAGGTTCATGGTAATGGTTATTATTGGGTCCTTTTCCTTAACTGTCTTTGTGGGTTTATTTTTCCTTTCATGAGACTATATACAGTTTCTGTCTCTTATTTTTTTACACATCGCCCAGCTTCATAACTTTGCTTTCTGTTGTTCACATGATTACCAGTTTATAGTATTACAGGAGCAGTGCTAATTGTGTAGTACCCCATCTTTAGTATTTAATCTATCATATTTTTATTTTTAAATTTTAACTCCATTACTGGACTTATTTTGACTGTGATCTTTACAGCATTCACAAACTTATTCATTTAGGTTTTTTAATCTTTTTGGGCGAGTTCTTTGTATAAACTCGAAATGTAGTCAGGACAAACACCATTCTTTGCAGTACCCTTGTTGGTAACATTTCAAGCTGAAAATCTTTCATTCATTGTGGATAGCTTGTGATTTGTGAGTTGTCCTATATTCCTCATATGTTTTATAGTTTCTAAATTAGTCTTTTCTGGTGAAACTCTCATTAAAAGTTATATTTAAATCTGAGATACATAAAATCAGCCCAACCTTTTTTTCTTGACTACTCTTTAACTACATATCCAAAGAGATTCAGTATATTGTACGTGAATTTACTGAGCTGAAACTTAACTTTTACAGTGCATTTTTGCTCTACAAGTGTTTGATTTACATTTTTCTCTAATACCTTTTTTACTGTATTTTTACAACAGTGCTTGTTGTAATAGTTTTTTACTGTATTTTTACAAGAGAGCTTGTTGGGACAGATAGGAGCCACAGACTATTCTTGGCTATAGTTAGTTCGACTGTACGTATATTATGTATATATGGTATTGCATATTGGCTTGCAGAGTGAATTGCTAATACCAAGGTAGAAAAACGTTCCATTGACTTAGAATGTTTAAGTGTATTACACTTAAAATGGTAAGGAAGAGGAATTAAATCATTATGGTTTTGGTAATTGCATTGAAAGGAAATACAGTATTGCATTTGTTATTAATTGACTAATGGTTTACAGAAGGTGTGATTGGTGATAACCCTGTAGAAGTTGATACTGGTGGGACAATGAGTGGTGGAAGTGTGCCTGGAGAGGATGACATCCGGTTGGATCGAAGAGAAATGAAAAGTGAACCAGGTGATTCCATGGCTGACGTGTACAGTGAATCGTCCGAAATGAGTACTGACCCACAATCACACACTGGCGAGGGTATGGATCCACGACAAGCTTTATTGTATCCTATAGGTTAGTGAGCATGTTAAGTTACTTTAAAGTGCAGTGGTAAATTTTTGCTAGCTAGCTGTAGCTTAAATTACTTTAAGGACCTCGGACAGTTAATTCACATTATCTATACTATTTTTTTTATAGAAGGATAGTGTTTGATGGTTTAACCCTTTCAGGGTCCGTGTCGTAGTTCTACGGCTTTGAGTTCAGGGTCCAAACCGTAGTTCTACGCCATGAGCTCAGCTCACTCAGATAAGCTTTGAGTGGCAAATTTGGGCCTAGATATGAGAGAATACATCTATGTGGTAAGTGTGCACCACATAAAACAAATCCTGCAGCACACAGTGCATAATGAGAGGAAAAAAACTGAAACTGCAATTTTCGATTAAAACAGCGACTTTGCGGTGTTTTTTCGTATACTTTGTATAGTTGTACTTGCGATTTCTTGGTCTCATTTGATAGAATGGAAGATATATTACAGATATAGAGATGATTTTGATTGGTTTTAGTACTGCAAATGGCTTGAAACTGAGCTCAAAATAGCGGAAATGTTACATTTTTGCCTATGTTCAAGAATAAACAAATGACCTCACACGTCTAATACGCGCCAGCTGGTGGGTCTAATATACATTCACAAATGTGGTGATATTATTTGTACAATTATTACAATATTGCATAACAGTAAATCTTCCATTTTTTGGTTTGAATAAAAATTCATTATGTGAATAAAAAATAAAAATGGAATTCATTTGTAAAGACTGAAAACGTAACTAATGAACAAAGGAAATGTTAGTTTAGTGCCAGGAATGCCTGCTTTGTTTATTCTGCACCCTATTTTGAAATTGGAATATTTTGAACTTTGAGTTAAATTGGCTAAATTACCAATTTCCAATCACTTTATTTTGTAGTTGAAACAGTTGACTGGGCGATTTCTTGTGCTCAATCGATAGAATAGAAGCAATACTAGTGAAATAGCTAAGAATTTGGTCGACTGGAATAATGTAATTTGTCTAAAATGGGAGTCAAAGTCGGCAAAATCGCCGATGCGTAAATATCGCTGACACATCAAAATTCGTGAGAGCATAATTTCGTCAATTTTCAATCAAATTTCGTACTTTTTGTTTTATTACCTTCAGAAAAAGATTCTCTACCATTTCATAAGAAAAAATAAGAATTTTTTTTTTTTAAATTCTTGGACACTGGCGCACCCCTTTCAAAAATGGCCTTGGACCCTGAAAGGGTTAAACACAACTCAGATACTTCAAATCAGTTGCCCCTTGATTTATTACCAGAGCATTTAGAACAGTGACAATTAAGAGCACTTGACTGACAGCAAGTGTCACTTGCACAATTAATGTATGACTCATGAAATCATAATGACATGATTGAAAACCACTCACGAAATGTTAGGTTCGAATGCATGGCAAGCCAAAACCATTAATATTATAGTATGTTAGGAGCACATCCAACATGTATCAGCCATTCAGTCTTTGCTCAATTATAATATTGTAATATTTACTGCTATCCTACAGTTTATATCAAAGATACATCTTTTTTGGGTCACCCTGCCTAAGTGGGAAACTGAAGACGTGTTATAAAAATCCCAGAAAACATATTGTTTAAGATATGATCTTGCAGAAACCAAGTTTAGTTTATGCTGATTACTCATATGCAGAAGTTTATCAAATTGTCTGAATAGGCGTTCGTGTTTGTTTCTCTTAATTAGTGTAACTATTAAGTAATATGGGAAAGTAGAAAAGAATACTTCCTCTGTAGGCCATGCATGTCATAAGAGAGTACTAAAATGCTGGGAGCAAGGGGCTAGTAACCCCTTGTCCTGTGTAAATTTAAAAAGAAAAACTTGTTTTTCTTTTTAGGTCACCCTTCCTCGGTGGGGTGTAACCGGTTCATTAAAAAAAAATTAAGTAACATCTTGTAGGAAGCTATTAAAATTTTTGAGAGATTATAAGACGACAAATTTCTATAGCTTTACTATGGAGTGAAAAAAAATCATATTTAACTCAATTCTAGGATTTTGAACAGCGCCACAGCATTAGAAGTAGCTGTAAGATAAGTGTTAAGATATCTTGCAAGAAGTGGAAGATTAATGAGTACTAATTCTTGAGACTAAGTATTGAAAACAAATTCCTTTATCTGTAGAAAAGTTGTTTTAACCATGAGTTGGAGAGAGAGAGAGAGAGAGAGAGAGAGAGAGAGAGAGATAGATAGATAGAGAGAGATAGATAGATAGAGAGAGAGAGAGAGAGAGAGAGAGAGAAATTCTGGATATATAGGCTGGAGATATTATAAAAAGCTGTATGTTCTCTCTCAGGCAGTTGGATATGAGAATGAATTGTTGTATATCTGAGATTAATATAAAATTGTAGATGACTCAAACCCTTGTTAAATTTATGTAATTGTTTAGAAGAATAGAACACTCTGATCTGAGAACTATTTCAAGATTTATTGAGGCAGATTTGGCCAGTGTAAGAATTCCATTAGAACAGATGTTAGGCCAAGAGTATTTATGGTTGATGGAGGAAAAATAGTGAATATTTAAAAGTAGTTTTTGTAAGTAAGTTTTTAACACAGCTGTTTCCACTGAAGTAGCATGACCCCAAAAAGAGAAAATACTTCATCGTCACTCATTCAATTGCTATCATGTCAGAAGCTTGCTGACATCATAATTTGGATGGCCCTTTGTACTGCAATGTGCTCTCCCCCTCCCCCCACTCCTTCAGAGTGCAGGCATTACTTCCCACCTACATTCTAAGTCCAGGTAACCAGTTTCTCTGAAATCTCTTCATAATTGTTACTTGCTTACACTTCAACCCATAAAAACCACTTTTCTCTACTCTGATCTAACACATACAAGCCTGCTGGATGTTCAAGCACCTAGCACTCAAAACCTCATTTCCTCCAACCCTTCCTGGAACAATCGCAGGAAGGGTTGGAGGAAATTTGCTGATATATTGAGCTTATGTAAACTTGAACTGTTAACTGAAGAATGTATACTAAAGGATATGTAGCTGAGAAGGCTATCAATGAAAACAGTTATTGATTCTCATTTTATAGATGTTTATCCTTTGGAATTGCCCTTATGGGATCTACATTACTTTTGGGAACATAAATTGTTCCATGGATGTCATTATGTTTACTGTGGTTGTGCAAACCTAGTACTACAGTATATCCTGATATGACTTTTTTTTTTTTTAACTCAATAGCTGTTTCTCGCCAAGGCAGAGTGACACCTTATACCTTATGCCAGGCTGGTTATAGAGCAATAAAGGGTGGTGCTCTAGAAGTGTGTACTCTTTAAGGACAGAGTGGTACCCTGATGTTGGTGAAGGGCTCTGGATTCAAGGGATTGGAGTTAGCTTCCTTCATTGGATTAAACTAAATTACTTCTCATTCCCTAGGCTGTGTGTTCTTATCAAGTTTGATGCTTTCCCTATGATTTTTACCATTTTGTCTATTATAGCATAATTAATTGTAAGTTAATTTTAAGTTTGCCCATAATGCTCTGCATACAAGAGGCTTTTGGCATGTACACCCCATTACTATAACCCTTGTACAACTTTGTATCATGTCACAATAAACTATTATTATTATTATTATTATTATAAACATTATAATCTAAGTTTGTATTTGTTTCACTCATTCATTCCCAATTTGCTATGATAATAATTTCATTGATTAATATAACTACTGTTTCCGAGGTCCTTAATTTTGAAAAACTACAAAACACTGGCACTAATTATTTTTATTTTATTTTCCAAAAAATATTAGATTGAATAGAGGCTTTAATGGTGAGTCTGTATCAGTTGGGAAAATTTATTAATGAAAATCAAATTATGGCTTTTGTGTGTGAATTTCCTATGAAAGTTGTTAAGGATGATATTGCAGTTATGTGTTGTATTCATAAAAGAAATAAAAGTTGATTAAGTGTTTTGGGGATTCTTGTGGCTTATAGTTTTAGTATAGCTAACTGTCTATTATCAAGAACTAATGGAAATTGCTAAAAGAATGTGTAACTCAATAAGGAGGATTTGTTATCCATCCTAGTATAGTGTTATGAATATAGATAATCTTCTAAGAGTGGTGTTTTGAAAATGGGACAAGGTACAGTACTAACTCCCATCCTTTTCCTCATCCTCATATCTGGCATAGAGATGTAAATCATAGCACTGTTCCTGCCTTTGTTGACCATACTAGAATTTACATGAGTGTCATCCATTAAGGACACTCCAAATCTCCAAGCAGATATAAACCAAGTCTTTTAATGATCCACAGAAAATATGAAATAGAGTGGGAAACTAATATAAAGAATTTGGGAGTGATAATGTCAGAGGATCTCACTTTCAGAGATCACAACTATGTCATTATCACATCTGGTAGATAAATGATAAGATGGATAATGAGAACCTTCAAAACAAGGGATGGCAAGCCAGTGATGATCTTTTTAACTCGTTTAGGGTCGGTGCCGTACTAATACGTTTTACATGCCAGGGTCAGTGCCGTACTAATACGCGTAAATTCTAGCGGCCTCAAATTAAGCGGGAAACGGCTGGTAGGCCTACATATGAAAGAATGGGTCTGTGTGGTCTGTGAGTGCAGTATAAAAAAAATCCTGCAGCACACACTGCATAATGAGAAAAAAAAACTCCGACTGTATTTTTCGTTTAAAACAGCGAGTTTGCAGTCTATTTTCGTATGGTATTTATTGATGTATTCTCGTTTTCTTGGTCTCATTTGATAGAATGGAAGATATATTACAGAAATAGAGATGATTTTGATTGGTTTTATGATGACAAGTACCTTGAAATTGAGCTCAAAGTAGCGAAAATGTTCGATTTTTGCCATTGTTCAAGAGTAAACAAATCACGCCACGCGTCCAATACACATCAACTGGTGAGTCTAATATTCTTTCACAAGTGCGGTGATATTATTTATACCATTTTTACAATGATGCAGTTGTATACATAACAGTAAATCTTCTATTTTTTGTGAGAATAAAAATTCAAAATGGAAAGCAAAAGTAATGTAAGAGGGGCCTGGAGATGTGACTAATGAACAGAGAAGATGTTATTTTAGTGCCAGGAATGTCTGCCTTGTTTATTCTGGACCCTATTTTGAAATTGGCATCGTTTGAAATTTGTGTGAAATTGGCCAAATTGCCAATTTCTGACCACTTTTTTGGGTAGTTGAAATTGGTAAATGGGCAGTTTCTTGTACTCAATCAATAGAAGAAATGGAGTTCTAGCGAAATAGCTATGATTTTAGTAGACTGGAACATTGGAATTGGCCCAAAATAGGGCTCAAAGTGGGCGAAATCGCTGATGCGTAAATATCGTCGAGACCGATAACTTCGCGAGAGCATAATTCCATAAGTTTTCGATCAAATTTCATACTTTTGGTGTCATTATGATCGGAAAAAGATTATCATTTCATAAGAATTTTTTTTTTTTCCAAAAATTTTTCGACCCAGAGAACGAGTTTGGGAGAGGGCCTGTCGACCCCCAAAGGATTAAGTCACTTGTTCTCTCTAGGCTGGAATACTGCTGTCCACTTAACTGCTCCTTTGAAAGTAGGCAAAATTGCAGATCTGGAGAAGAGCTGGAGAATATATAGAGAACGTTCACTGCATGTACAGTGAAGCACCTCAATTTCTGGGACCATTTGGCATTCTTTGACCTGTACTCCTTGAAATGTAGTGAGAAAGATACATAAATTACACCTAGAAAATCCTAGAGGAACTAGTCCCAAATCTGCACACAAAAATCACTCTCTACAACAGCTAAAGACTCAGCAGGCAGTGCAACATCCCCCAATGAAAAGTGGGGGTGCCATGAGTACACTAAGAGATAACACAATAGGTGTCATGTGTCTAAGACTGTTCAACTGCCTCCCAGCATGTATAAGGGAGATTACCAATAGACCCCTGGCTGTCAAAGAGGAAGCTGGACAGATACCTAAACTCAGTACCTGACCGGCTGGGCTATGGTTCCTACGTTGGGTTGTGTGTGGCCAGCAGTAACAGCCTGGTTGATCAGGCCCTGATCCACCGTGAGGCCTGGTCACAAACTGGGCCGCAAGGGCGTTTACCCCCAGAACACCCTCCAGGTAGCCTCAGAATTCAGTTTTGAAAAGATAAAATGAGAAAAGATTGTTAATTTTTTGTTATACAGCTGAATTTGCATACTAGTTTGATAATTGAGTAATAGCCAAACTTATTTAGTGTAGCTTGCAGTAAACATTAAAAATCTGAATGATTATCACTTGTGGTGGAAGAATGAATTGAAATATTAGGTCAAAGTGAAAGAATTTTATTGGATTGATTAGTGTGGGAGTGATAGCCATGCAGGAAGGTAGCCATGAGCAGCTTCTAATAAAATCGTGGAGGGATGTGTTTTGTGAGGAGAGTGAAAAATGTTGATGGTAATACTGTACATTGTGAGACCAAGGTAGTCTTGTTCTCACACTTTGTGTGTGTACTCGTGTATATGTACTCAACTATGTGTAACTATAGGGGTTGAATCTCAGCACCTGGTAACTCCTCTCAACTTGCTGCTTGCCAGATTCACTCCTTCTTAGCCTCATGGGCCCTATCATACCTATTCTTAAAGCTTGGTATGGAACCTGCCTCCACCACTTCTTTACCAAGATCATTTGAATCCTGTTGACGATATTTCTCTGTATATACCTCCACTTGTTTCTTCGTGGTTCGTTGATATAGTATCACTCGAGTGGCCAGACCATGTAGGAAGAGAATGAAATAGCTGGAGACCATGCATGAGGCTCAATGGTGTGCCCAGCGCTAGGAAAAACGTGGCTTGTAACCAGGCTACCTAGTATTTTGAGGCATCTAGAGCTGAGTTGTCTACAGCATCATGATGGGAGCTAAGCCACACTTGGATAGCCTCCAAATGTGGGTTTGAATCCTACTGACCTTGATTTTTCTCTGTATTTACATCCATTTGTTTCTTCGTGGTACATTGATTGATATATACAGGGAAACCTCAGTGTTTGAACTTAATTGGTTCCTAGGTGGTGTTTGAACAGCAAAAAGTTTGATGTCTAAAGCAGTATTTCCCACACTTTAGTTATAGCCTCACACACTGGAAGATGTTGAACTGACTCTTCCAAAAGTTTCTGAGAGTTAGGTCAGTAACATACTGGCTGTCTCCCACTGAGGCAGGGTGACCCAAAAAATAAACTCACCATCATTCACAGTATCACTGTCTTGTCAGAGGTGTTCAGATACGATAGTTTAGATGTCCCTCCAAACAGCAAATATCCCCACCCTTGGTCTGTTGGTGATTTCCTTATATTTAAAAGAAAGGTGTTGAAAAGTCATAAACTTTATAGTTACAGTAGGACCCCCGTATCCATGGGGGATACGTTCCAAGGACTTTCCACGGATACTGAAACCACGGATAGTAGCAAACCCTATGTATAACTCGTTTTTTGTTTACATACATATCTATTATAAAGTTTAATTGAACAGTTAAACACACACTAAGTGGAGAATTATCACTTTTTCACTGATGGGAAGCACTTCACGATTTCTCTCGGGCTCTGAAGAACTTCCATCATCACTAGTTTTGCACTGAGGCCATTGTTAAGCAAAATTAAGGGTTATTTTCAGGCCACGGTAAACCGCTGATTACTGAAACTTCTGATACCAGACCTGCGGATATGGGAGTCCTACTATATTGAGTTAGTTGGTGGTTTTCTGAACCATCAGTCTTTCTTCCGAGTGTAGATTTGGAACCTGTTTCTAAAGTATTTTCCAGGTGTAAATTATTGTTTGTATTTTCCCTGCTACTTGGGGTGTACAGTTTGAGGGATTCTACACATGTTCTTAAATTTTTTGCTGAATTGATGCAGGTTATAAATGTTTTTCTGATATTCTACATTTGCTTTTTTCTGCATTCCTTAAATGGTCTTGAAAGTACAATTGCCTAAAATTTAGAGTATCATCATTGACCTGGCATCTTTTAAAATGGTGTTTCATTATGTCTGAATGTCTGTAAATGATTTAGCCATGGAACACTGAATAACAACTTGGATCTAGTGTTCCTTGAATCCCACAACCTCTCTGCCCCATTAATGAATTATTTTCTGTGCCAGCTTAGCTAGTTGTCATTGGCATACCATTATAGGGCACAAATTCCACTACATTATGTAAGCCCCAGATCCTATCAACAAAGCTTGCATGATTGGAAAGCTCACCTGAAAGTTCAGTTTGTTGGGTGACCTCCATTGTCTGTAGTGTAAAGTGTAGTGATAAAGAAAGTATCAGACGCTACCAATATTTTTTTTTAACTCAACGGCCATCTCCTGCCTAGGGAGGGTAACCCAAGGAAGAAAACACATTCACCATTCATTCTGTCGTTATCTTCTCAGAAGTGTGCTGACATCACCTTATATTATCCCCGATCTCTTCATTGTTACGGTACTGATAGATATATCATATTGCTAAATTAACTACTGTATTATACGATAGGGTTGTATTCTATAACCTGTTGACTTCAGTACAGCCTCTCCTTACTTAACGACGGAGTTATGTTCCTGAGACCACGTTGTTAAACGAATTCATCACTAAGTGAGGAGCATACTATTATGGTACTAGTGAGTTTGTGTCAACCACCTTTGATATTGTTTTAATGTCACCTTTGCATCATTTATAAAATTTCTGGTATATTTTTAAATGTTTATGCACTAATGTACTGTATATTGAAATAAGCAGAATAGAGGAAATCAGCTCTAATATACAGTGGTACCTTTACTTATGAGCAGCTCCCAACTCGAACAATTATGTAAGTGTATTTTTGTAGGTGCTTTTGTAAGTGTATTTTTGGGGGTCTGAAATGGATTAATCTAATTTTCATTATTTCTTATGGGAAAAAATTCCTTCGGTATCAGCACGTGAATAACCGTGTGGAACGAATTTTGCTCGTAACTCGAGGTACCACTGTACATTATTTAGGTATGAATACTGATCAGAGAGCCCGTCATAAGTCCGAGGCGTCTGTAAACAAGTACGTTGCTAAGTAGCATTTAGTAATTACCAACTGTAATATATTATGTAACAAATTTTTGGGATACAACCCTTTGCTATCACAATGCTGACCTTTCCTAGTGGGGTCTGATAAGAGATCTATTTCTAGTGTAATTTTTGCATTACAACTCTCAGACTGAGCATGAATTGCACAGACATATCTGTGATAGGTTTCAAGGGTTCTGCTACCTCCTCATAGCCCATCCTGAGGCCTAATCAAACAGGCTGTTTCTGGTAGTGGCCTGAAGGTTTGCATAGCCATCACAATCTGGCTGATGAGACACTTCAAGGAGGTGTAAGAACTTAATTTCTCTGCTGTGGGAAGACTGTGAGGAGCTCCGTTAATGGATAGATATTTCATCTTTTTCTACAATGCTCTCCTGCTAGAACTATGAATATTCTGTGTACAGTTTCTTATATACTTTTTTTTTGGGCCATCATGGTTGGGTTCCAGGCTATTTGGTTATTCTTATGGGCTAGGGCTTACAGTCATCACAAGATGCTTATTAACTAACTACCCTTGTACTGAAGGCACTTGTTCTTGCTCCTATCTTAGTCCTGTATCTGACACAGGTCAGTTGTCTTGCCATGTACAGACTATTGAGTCTAGCATTGGTAAGTTAGAGGTTGCTGCTGCCGTGGTCTGCCAGAGAACCAATATTGGCTTCTGCACCTTTGCATCCTTACACTCTTGTTTTGCCATGCCCCCACCATAGGGCTGACACCACTAAACAGATCATCTCATAACAGACATGAGTGTCAGTGTTTTTTCCTGATAAATAAATTTAACATCAGCAACATTGTCTTGTATGTACGTATATAAGTTGTTTCTTACTCATACTATTTATTTTTCTACATTTTTCCATGAAAATTCTGTGCTGTATTGGTTTACAAGAATGATAGACACACCTTTTTTATACATCTTTTTATTAATTTTATAGAATTCAAGTCATTCAGTTTTGTGATTTATTTAAAAACAGATCTAATAGGTAGTGGTATTTAGAAGGTCTAATTATAATTATCAAATGGAAATTTTAGATGTGTTACTTCACAGTCGGTTCAGTACCAGCATTGATTGTAAATTAGAATATGACACAGTATCAATACTGAGCAAGCAAGAATTGTTGAATTGTTAAGATGAAAATACTACTAGTAGAGTTAATTTTTTTTTAAATAGACTGTCAGGTTTAAAATTTAATTGAAAAATAAAGTAAATGCTCGGAGATATAAATGAAGAACTTAAGTTAAATGAAGGTATACTGGGTGGAAGAATGTTTACAAAATGGGATCAGAAAATAAAAGAAGGTCCCCACATATCCGGATGAAAATAAGTGAAATGTAAAAATGATTGGAAAAGAATAGCTAACCATATTGTTATTTTAAAAGTATGTATAAAAATATCTTAAAAATGGTTATTTGGCCATTCAGTAGCAATTGACAGGCAAATTATGTATTGATTCATTGAAATATAATATTCTTATTGATAATGACTTTTCTATAAGAGATGAGGTTTGATTTCCCAAAATATACCTGACTTTCAGCTTACATAAACACAGCCTTATAATACGACAGTACCTTATATTCAATCAATAACCATTGTATATTCTGCTGTCTCACTCTAAATTTGTAGGAAACTACTGTGAGATAATTTCCACTAGGCAACACGAGAGTTTCATCAACCATGCCTGCATGAAACTTGAAAGTCATCCACTTGTCACTAGCCTTTCACCTCTCACATTTTCTTCAGTTTTAGTTGACTTTCTGTGCTTTTTGCTTTCTGTTTCATTTATTTTGTGGTTGCAAGTGTGGTACAGATTAATGGCTCATCCAGTTGCTTCCCAGAATGTTAATGGTAATCTCTCGGGTAGAGTGTAATTCTCAAGCAAATAATTTATGAATTTATAAGAAAGGTACTCAGTCTTTTCATGTATATAAGGGCTCTTGGAGGGCTTCCCAGTCTTTCTGACTTCCCTGTGTATAACTATCTGCAGGCTCAACCCTCACAATTCCAGGCCCCTATTATCAATTCTGACTCCAGACTTTTTCCTTGGGGTTGGTCGCTGAAAGATCTGCTGCTTTTGGATGGAGGTTTTAAATGAAATAATGACTCCTGACAGGTTATAAGGTGAAAAGCAGTGGAGAGGTAAAGATGATGTGATCAGTCCATCAACCTTGAAGTAGTAGTTTGAGGTGGTCAGTCCCTCAGTCTTAATATATGTCCAACTTCACAGTCACGAACCATGTAAAACCGAAACATGAGAAAGGAGCCTTTTAGAGTGCCAGAAGTGAGGTGTTTCACCTCTGGCACTACAAAAGGCTTCTTTCTTGTGCTTCAGCTTTACATGGTTCGAGACTGTGAAATTGGATACATCTCCAGGCTGAGGGATTGACCACTGCAAACTACTTCTTCAAGGTTGATAAACTGACCACATCATCTTTCCTCTCCACTTCTTTGGCTGTCTCCATATTTGCCACTTCTCCTTCCAGATAGGTTTGACAGACATTGTTTCTGGATTGCTTTGCTTGACCTGATTTTCTGTTCGAAGTAGTTTTCTTATTTTCTCTCCTCTCCTGTCCTTCACTCTGTCTTCACTCTTCCCCACAAATCTAGAAATTTCCCAGGAGCTGTATGACCCCGGCGGGTTTACCGTTTTCCCCAAATTAAAAGAAATTCTGCTACTGATGGTGCACAAGTAGATTATTCTCTCGGTTCCAGAGGGCCTAAGGTGTCATTTCTCTTGACCTTTCCTAGTCGAGAAACCAAATGGCTTACATCGACTCATTCTGCATCTCATGATTTTGAATACTACATACATACTACTGAACAGATTCAGGATGACTTGGTAGACCTAGTTTACTAGGTCATAACTTATCCTTACTAGGGGGTGACTAGATCTAAAGAGTGTGTTCCATCACATCCTGATGATCCCCAAGTTTGAATATTACATACTTTGCTTTTCATCTGCAGGGATCCAGCTACCATTTACGAACAATGCCTTTTAGTCTCAAGACGGCTCCATGGATATTAACAAGAGTTTGCTGTCTGATCGTTGGAATGTTGAAGATAAAGGGCATTTAAATGTTTGTGTAACTAGACAACATTCTAATTGCAACTCATCTCTGCAGTTCACATATGAGAGTCTGGCACTAGTCATCTCCACCTTTCAACAAGCAGGTTTTCTGCTCAACTGAGAAAACTCTCGTATCCTCTGTCAGGTTGTCACATTGCTAGAGGTTCAGTTTGACCTAGAGTATCTGCATTTTTCTCTACCTTAGAAAAAGTTGGGTATAATCCAATTCAGTCTGTTGATTTTACAGTGGATAACTCATCAGTAGCTGGTATCCACGGTTGGAACTTTGAATTTTGTGGCTTCTCTTTCCTTTGATGCTGGTGAAGGGCTCGAGTCAAACGTGATTGTCTTCCATTCTTCAGGTGCTGTATAACTCTTATGATCTGAGCACTTCCCCATGAATATAATAATAATTTCCCCTCTCTCTGGAAAAGCTTCATGTTTTCCTACTGATCACACTGATCAATTATATTTCATCTGCTAACTTCAGAGACAAACTATTTCTTGCCCCTCCCTCCTTTTCTCAGACTTCACTGGTAAAAATCAGTCATCCAGTCTGTCAGGGCAGATACCAATGACTTATGTTCCACCCTCAGACAACATAATGACAGATGCTTCCATTTAGGGTTGGAAAGAGGTTTTCACTTTCATCCACAGACATTGGTGCCTTCTTCAGGCGAGTTTTCACATCAACAGGAAAGTGTTAAAACTATTCACAATTAACTGGTGAGGCAGATACTTCAATTATCTCTTTCCACCATGAGTGTTTTAGACACTATGAGTGCCCTCTCCACTTTTCAGATGTGTTATTTGCCTTCGATGGCTCTCTTGGAACTAGTCTCAAAGAGCTGCACATGTTGTTACTTACACCAGATATTTCCAGAAGTATCCAATCTTCCAAAATCTAACTATGTTGGCAGACAACCTTTTGCGAGATTATCATCTGACGAAATGGGAACTTCAGTCTCAGGTATTCCAATCATTGTGCTATCATTGGGGTACTTCGGACTTGGATCTTGGCTACATGCACAGTCGATTTGCTTCAGAAATATGTATCTCATGCCCAGATCCCCAGTGAGAATACTTTCAAAGTGTAATGGAGAGAGTTCATGTTCCCTTACTTTTTTTTTTACCCCACAGGACTCCTTACTCAAGTTGTAAAGATACTAGTAGACATACAGATTTGTTGTATCCTAATGTGTCTACTTTGGTACCTCAGAGTATTTCCAGCCTCTTCTGTGTATTTCCCAAAACAGAGTGCATGTTCATCATGAAATAATACTCCCAGGGGTCTACGACTTGGACTTCCTGGCTGCCTTTCTTCATGCTTGGCTGTTATAATACAGTATATTCTTAATGCAGACGTATCTTTAGCCAGTGCCAAATTTATCATATATCATTATAGAGGAACTACCAAAAGTTCAATCAATATTAAAGTGCTTGGGAGAAATTTACTTATCATTGGCCAATACTGAGTTTATGACATACGTATCATTATAGAGGAACTACCAAAAGTTCAGTCAGTACCAAAATTCTTGGAAGAAATTTAAGCATGTGTGAGTGTGTTAGATAGGAGTGAGTGGAGACAAATGGGTTTTAGGACTTGACAATATGTTGGAGTTTAAGCAAGGTAATATTTTTTGAAGGGATTCAGGACCTGGACTTGAGTCCTGGAAGTGGGAAGTACAATGCCTGCACTCTAAAGGAGAGGTTTGGGATATTTGCTGTTTAGAGGGACATCTAAACTGTCGTATCTGTGCCCCTTTGACAAGACAGTGTTAGTGATAGTGTAAATGATGATGAAAGTGTTTCTTTTTCGGGGTCACCCTGCATCGGTGGGAGACAACCAGCGTGTTAAAAAAAATATGAGTGTTAATGTGTACACATTCATATGTTGTTTTTCATTTATTATCTTTGTAATTGTTCAGTTAAAGCAATACTGGCCCATAAATGTTCTCTTGAAGATACTTATATTCTATTAATAGATATTAAAACAGAAAATGGTAATGGGGCTTTTGATATGTTCATCTAGCAAACCTCATCTGCCTTTCTCTTATCCACAGCAGTCATTGGGTATGTTACTGAGATAGGTTGCTTCTGATCATAAATTTATTATTGGTCTAAAGTTAGCCCGGTATGTAACTCAAAGTACAGTGGAACCTCTGTTTTCGTATGCCCTAGTTTGTATGTAAAACTATAGTTATTTTCTATAAAACTTTTTTTTTGTTAATACAGTGGTACCTCTGCTTACGAGCAAAATTCATTCCAGTCGGCTATTCAAGTGCCGATACAAAAGGATTTTTTTCCCCATAAGAAATAATGAAAATTAGATTAATCCATTTCAGACCCCCAAATACACTTACAAAAGTACCTACAAAAATAAACTTACATAATTGTTCGAGTTGGGAGCTGCTTGTAAGTAGAGATACCACTGTATTTTATTTTTGGGTGTCTAGAACGGAGTAATTGGATTTACATTATTTCTTATGAGAACTATTGCTTCCGTTTTTGTACGATTCAGTTTATCGTCAGACTTTTTCGAACGGATTAATCATGAAAACCGAGGTTCCACTGTACCATATTTCTATTACCATGTGTAGTAGAGTACAAGAGTGGTATACTTTTACAATGTCTTTACTCAAGCGGTCTATATGACCCATCAGGGATTAGCCCTAACTTTTGAATAAAATAATTTACCCCTCAAAATAAAAATTATTTTTGAAATGTACCTAATTTTTACAAAGTTAGAGACTCTTTATTTCATACATTTTGAAAAATCCCTGCTTATGCAGATCATTTCTTACAGACTAAAACTAGAATTTAAAACTACTTGACAACTACTTGATAGTCAAAGTTGGATGATTTAAATGCTAAGTTTAATGTAATTGTCTGAAGATAAAATTGTCAAATATAATGATAATTTTTAGAGAGAAAATTATACATTATATTTATGCAGCAGTTCACAAAATAATTTGCAAGAGGCATATTATTGCATCATATTACCTTCAACTCAAGGTAATGTAACATTTTACATCAAAACTAGACATAGTTGACTATTGCTCATAATGATCAACATCAATGTTATCAGCCCCTCAGGTCACTACAGTGCCATCAGATGAGTTTTGGATCAGTTTCTTTAGCCAGAAAGATTTATAATTTGGTTGCTAAAACAAAAAATTATACGTACTTGGATATAATATTTATATTTCTTATAAAGATTGACTAAGGGTTATGTGTTATCTGTTAATGATTCCCAGGAACATTGCCCCATGACCTTGTCTCAGACCAGGTCTCATGAATTGGAAACATTTTATTCACAACTCTTGGTATAGAACTTCCAAAGAACATAGCCATATAAGATTAGTAGTTTATTTATTGAGTAAGAATATTTGTCCTAAGAGGTACATACATTAAACATTTGATTATAGGTTTCAACTCAGCCACTTGATCCATTGTTTACGACGTAATCTCTCAGGGTGGAGTCGCTTTCTCGGATTATTTGCCTGTATTGTGCTCTCTGAACAATACCAAAATTGCTGCAATAATGTTGGTCCAAGTTTGGGCACAACAAAGTGTTTTCCATCAAACTGCAAATGGGTTCCTGGCCATTTTCTTTCCATTGCTGCTGGGTATGTCAATCTATGCTCACAGAATTGTCAATTGGACATTCACATGATTCACACTGATACAAAATGGAGGGATGCCAGTGCCTTGCTGCGAGGACTGTCAGGCTGAGCTGTTGGTTCACCACATCTTAACAGACTCTCCAATCTATCAGAGACTGTGCAGAATTTACTTTTGACTGCAACATCGATGCTCTCACTCTGGATGATCTTGCTGAAAGTCATACCTTCAATGCAGATTCACTTTTTGACCTTTTTTTTTCAATGCAGAGTCATTTTTTGACCTTTTTTTTCACTAACTTTGATATTAATTTTGCATTTACACTAACCCTTAACCTTACAGAGTACTGTATTACACAAGCAATGCATGTATAACCCATACAGATTAGTTAATGTATGATAATGTGTTTTAATTATTTAATTATAACTCTTTTAAATCTACAGTCACATAGGAAACTGTTACCTCAATGCTTATTAAAATGTTACAAAGAAGCCTACAAAACAAATTACAAAAATGTCCCCACAGATAATATTTTAAGGTTGAAGCACAAACTGATCACTATGTTATCTGCCCTAAGAGGGAGGAAGAGATGGACAAATAATTGAAATTGTAGGTAATCATGGTAGAATCTAATTTTTTTTTATTAGCAAGGTTTATAGAACAAATATTTGTGAGTATTGTGATTCAAAACAACATTAATAAATAAAATAATTTTATTGAGAACTCAAAAATAACAAAACTAATAATTCATATTTTAAGACCCCATTATAAAAAAGTACGAACTTACCACAAATGCACTGAGTAATCATAAACCAAAAATTCATGAAAATCTAATTGAAATCTAGTGAGAAAAAATACCTAATGTAAAATAGAAAAATATGAAATTTCTTCACCTTGCTCAGTAACATCTGTTGTAGCTCTCAGTGGGAAAAACTTTGGTTTCAGCGGTTTTATATCCATACGTATATATATTTTTAAAAATACAGTATTTGTTCCACACATGAAAGATTAACTTCAATAAAAAAAAATTATCTTTACTTTTAAAACTGAACCTAAACATTAAATGAAGTTATCAGCTTAACTAAAATATTTAGTGTTCAATGTTTTGTAACCTTCCATTTTGCACTACTAGACTTGTGATTTCTGTCTGCGCTGTCAGATATTAGGACTGAAACTTGTACTTTATTATCTGTTGTACTGTGTTGCTCGCTAAACCTCTCAACTACTACCAGGACAATGAGTATTATAGATTCATACAGCAGGCATGTGTGAATGTGTTATGTGTTAGATACGAGTGAATGGTGACAAATGTTTTTTGGGGCTTGATGAGCTGTTGGAGTGTGAGCAGGGTAATATTTTGAGAAGGAATTCAGGGACACCGATTAGCCGAACTTGAGTCCTGGAGGTGGAAAGTACAATGCTTGCACTTTTAAGGAGCGGTTTGGGATACTGGCTGTTTCTTTCTTTTTTGGGGTCACCCTGCCTTGGTGGGAGACGGCCAACATGTTGAAAAAAAAATTAAATTGTTTTCTTCTCTGTAATTTGCAACATTTCCTGGAATGGTTTGGGGCTGACTGTATTCATACATGACTTCATTGATGATCTTTTTACTCCAACATTAGGCCTACCTTTTAAATTTACCAACCTAGCACAAGGAGAAAGTCACAGTCTGTTAAAAAAAATAAAAGCCACATTAACAGATATGTTGTAGTTTTTGAACTGTAGTGAGCGATGACAAATGTGTTTCTTCTTTTTTGAGTCACCCTGCCTCAGTGGGAAATGGCCTGTGTGTTAAAAAAATAATGATGATAATTATTATTAGTGTTTTCTTGAAGTACAGCACTTGAAGAGTAGACTTTGGAATTTGACAGTTTGGCAAGCCCTAGCAGGGAGTAGTGAATGGTGGTGCCATGCGAGTTATAGAACTAGTTTTATACAGAACCTGAATCCACGTGATGTAGCCTAACCAGAAGTACTGTATGATGGTATGTTTGCAATAAGGCAGTAATGAACTGACTACCAGCATGATCAGTGGTTAAATTGTCCACATATAGGGAAGCCTACAACCCATGAAGGAGAACTGAAGTGAGTCAGTTGATTGCAGTTGGGAACAAGTTGCTGCTAGGTACACATCATTGTGAAATTCCTTTGTATTAAAGTAAGAAAGGGCTGTTAATGACCTGAAGAAAGTACCTTCAAACATAAAGGTCTTTAGAAAATGTGGTAATATTGTAGGTCTTGGAGAACAAAAGACTGGGCCAGAGGCAAGATGTGATATCACTAGGTGGTGCCTTAAGCCTTCTCTAGATTGATATAAACAACCACAAGAAGGTAGCAGTCAATCATCGAATTATGAATGTATGAATCAAGATGGAGTTTTGTTTGTGTGGGAACTTCCCTGCCTATCGAGGCTTTGCAATCATGTGACTAAACATGACGGACTTATCAATCACATTGAACGTGACCCTGTGCTATATAGTAAACTCATGATTTATATCGTGATGTAGTGAACAATATCTCTCCCTATGATAGAAAGGGTATGAAAATCTGCAAAAGCCTTGATGTAGTATACTGGTACTGTAAGGTTGTGTAAGGAGGTTATGTCAGTGGCAAGTGCCTGAGGCTTTTAGAAAATAACATGCATTTCAAAAGCAAACCTTTACTTGAATATGACTTTAACAGGTACTTGTTAAAGTCTCTTGTAGGTGAAATATGAAATTTGATAGAATCTCTGCTCTTGCCATAAGTGTTTTTTCCAGCAATTGTCTGTGCACTGTTTCACTCCGGCGAGCTATTTAGGGCACTTTGTTTTGATTATAATAATCAAAATCAAGTATCCACCTTTTTTTTTTTTTAAATTTCGGCCATCTCCCACCAAGGCAGAGTAACCTGAAAAAGAAGAAAGACTTTTATCATCACTCGCTCCATCACACTCTCTCCAGAAGCATGCCAATACTACTGTTTTTTTTTTTTAACACATCGGCCATCTCCCACTGAGGCAGTGACCCAAAAAAAAGAAAGATCACTTTCACCATCATTCACACATAATCAGATATGACAGTTCCTCTGCCTCACTGTATGCAAACAGAATAGTACAGAGTGCAGTACAACTTTATAATGCATATAAACATCAGGACTGAAGATTTAAAACTAATCAGAAGCAGCATTCACATTTTGCTGCATGCAAATTATTTTTCTAATTCTTTGTTAAAATTAGTAAATGGGTGCCTACACAGTTGAAAACCAATTTGAAATTTTCTACAAAGAAACATGATTTAAAAGTTTAAGGTCAGTCAGAAGCGGCAAACTCTAGTTATTACATAGAAATCAGAGACCATATTCCAAAGTTCATTAGTGCTTAAAGTTTGAAGCTACTCAGAAGTTTCATTCTCAAGTTATCTTGCAGAGTGCAGCAATTCCAAGTTATTATCTTATCTAATCTAATCTAAGAAAATTGGCAGAGTTATACCTTTTTTTTTTTAACATTAGCCATTTCCCACTGAGGTAGGGTGATTCGAAGAAGAAACACTTTCATCATCACTCACTACGTCATTGTCTTGCCAGAGGCATACTGATACCACAGTTCAAAAACTGCAACATATCTCCACCCCTACGCAACATAAACCCAAAAGGTATTAGCTTTCTTTTAAGATGCTTGATGAGCACACACAACCTGTCTCATTGAAAAAATACCATTCCATTTAAAACATTAGTGAATTGGCACCTACACACTTGATAACAATCCCAACGTTCTTTGGAGTGAGATGCACCAATAGGTCCACGAGCAGGGAAAATTTGAAGCTTATCTAATGAGATGTTTTCAAGTTATAAACGAACACCATGGAGGCAGAAAAGAAAAGCACATATACTGAGTACAATACTTTTGCTGGCTCTGGAATAAAGCCGTATGAAAATGTGATGTTTAAGGGCTCACTAAATTTGTGAAAATTAAAAATGTCATAAAAATGTGTTATCATTTTTTCCAAGTTTTTTTTTACCCAGTTATATTCTGTTTCAAATTCTCTGCTAACCTATAAGAGAAAATAATTGTATGTAATTTACATACATGTACCTCCTATGTGGTAGTACCTAGGACAACCAAGAGATTGAAATAAAATTGACAAATTGGCACCTAGAGTTCAATAACAATTCAAAGCTTGTCCAAGATACAGTACATCAGCATTGAAGGTTTGAAGTCCATTGGATGAGGCATTCTCAAATTTCCTGTGCTGTATGACCCTTGTAGGTTTAGCACTTTTTTATTATAATAAAATTGCCTGTAAACCAATATTTCAGTTTTAATAATATCTTCAGTTAAATTAGCAAATTGGCACCTACATAGCCCCAAAATAAGTACAGTGGTACCTCGACTTACGATATTAATCCGTCAGAGAGGGCTTATCTTAAGACGAAACAATCGTTAAACGAATCAATTTTCCCCATAAGAAATAATGGAAATAAATTTAATCCGTCCAAGACTTCCAAAAGTAGTTAAATAAAATATTTTTTAGAACTTTTGGACATTAAATAATAAATAATTTAATAAAGAATATCTAAATAAGCATGCAAATATTGAACAATAACATGTCACTTACATTTATTGAAGAGTTGTTGATGTGTGGAGGACGGGAGGAGGGGAGAAGGTGGAGTAGTATGCTAGTGTTTGAAGGGAATCCTTCCATTAACACTGCAGGTGGTAAGTTCTTTTCTGGGGTTACTTCCCTTTTTCTTTGAATGCCACTAGGACCAGCTTGAGAGTCACTGGACCTCTTTCTAACAACAAATTTGTCCAGGGAGCTCTGTGTCTGGCGATTCTTTAACACATCCCTGAAATGACACACCACTGTGTCATTGTACAGGTTGCCAGCACGGCCTGCAACAGCATGGTTAGGGCGATATTCATCCATAAATGCTTGCACATCACTCCATTTGGCACAGATCTCCCTAATCCTTGAAGAAGGCACATTCTTCCATTTTTGTTCCACCACCACCACCTCCTCCTCCTCTGAACCATTGTCCTGACCTCTGCTCTCTTGTTCCAGTTGCTGTTGAAGCTCTTGCAGATCTTCAGTGGTTAGCTCTTCCTTGTGCTCCTCCACCAACTGTTCCACATCCTCACCACTCACCTCTAACCCCAAAGACTTGCCCAATTCCACAATTTCTTCCAAAACAGGCTCAGGCTCAGGCTCATGCTCAGGGTTCTGAGGCTCAGCCCCAAAACCTTCAAAATCCCTCTCTAGGACACAGTCTGGCCACAATTTTCTCCAGGCAGAGTTCAAAGTCCTGGTAGTCACTCCTCCCAAGCCTTACCTATAAGGTGTACACAATGCAGCATATGGAAATGTTTTTTTCCCAAAAATTTTTTAGGGGGTTTTGTTTCAGTTTGGGGCCCTCAAAGCACTTTTGAAACATTGCTTTGGTATAGAGTTTTTAAAGTTGGAAATGATTTCCAGGGGTGGAGGAGAGGGGGGATTAGGGGGGAAAAACTTCACTTTGATGAATTTAAACTGTCCACAATTTTTCTACCAAGTTTGGGGGATGACAAGCATTGTCCATTATCAGGAGGCATTAAGGGGAAAATTTTTTCT